>CM067172.1:101561710-101615330 GCA_034093135.1 Erigeron breviscapus | reverse complement strand
ACGAAGAGAGAAGGCACGACAGGAACAGCTTCATAAGCATCTAGCATAATTTCTAGCTTTGCCATGGTCTTCTCTAATAAAAAAGATAATTATGATATTAAAAGATATATATATATATATATAATTATTTATTTATAACTATTTACACATTATTATTAATTTATTAATATATATATACATTAACACATCTATTTATTTGTATAATATATATATATATATATATATATATATATATATACACACACATACACATATTCGTATATATATGTACATACTCACGTAGATATATATTATACTTACGGTGGTGGTATTTGGCCGTGATGGTAACCGAGAGAAGGTGGAAGAAGGTGGTGATGAACAGTGGCAGTGGCAGAACAGAGTAACAAGGTTCGATGGTTGTGGCAGAAACGAGTTGTAGTAGTAGTACTATACTACAACAGCAACAATCTCGGCTGTGTTTAGCAACGCAGCAGCAGTAGGGTATTCTGGTGGTGAAACCGTGATATAGGAACTTATCTCGGCTGTGTTTTGCATGAATATGGTTATCTCTACGGGGAATATTATCATGGCAATAATCTAAGGCTTCATCAATCGTACAATTTACAATTAACAATACAATCACGAACCATTCAACAATATAAATGGGTCAAGTCATAACAAGGCGTGGAAGAACCAATAGAAATCCTAGATCGACAAACTAGAAAACTAAAGAATACCCGATATACGATTGTCAAAGTGAGATGGCAAGCTAGACGTAGACCCGAGTTTACTTGGGAACGTAGGACCACATGAAGTCTAAATACCCACATTTGTTTAAATTACATGGGTCAAAGTTGCCACCTCTAATTTCTATCATATAAAAAAATGCAGCTCACATGCTCAAAAGGTTCACTGGTTTCTTCTGTTGAAGGAGGAATTAAACAAGACCTTCTCATTCTGTAAAGTAGATCCTGGCGGAAAAATACTATTTCTTGGGTAAAAAACTTTATTCTGAATTCAAAGAACAGAAGCATGTTAGCAAGAATGTAAGACACCCCCTAGAATACCATCACATTTACAAACTTTTAAACCGCATATCTTATTGATTAATATGTTTTGCAGGAAAATAGAATTTAAAGAAGGTTTGAAGAAATGCAACATCCATTAATAAGATAAAATTGCAGATTTACCTGCATGGATTGCTTGTAAATATAGCATTTGGGATGTGATTCAAGAGCTCTTCGGTTATATATTTGGGTAAAGCACACCTAGGTAGAACCGTTGAAGGACCTAAAATGGTGAAGCAGAAACAATTAAATCCACAGAATATCATAAGCATGGGTAATGCAATCAGCGTTTTTCACCTGCATCATCCGGCCCAGGAATGAAAAGAAATCTACTGTTTTCCATTAACCGCTGATGGTTTCCAATCATTTGCCCAAGTTTTCCGAAATTCGATCTGTATAGTATAGTCATCTCCTTTTTCTTAAGTCAATTAAAAAAAATAGCCCAAAAGTGGCAGAAGGGTCACATCCGAGATCTCACCTGATACTAGGGAAAGAATTATATGCAAGGTTAAATGGCTGGGAACAGAAATTTCCCATCAGCACGAAGAGAGAAGGCACGACAGGAACAGCTTCATAAGCATCTAGCATAATTTCTAGCTTTGCCATGGTCTTCTCTAATAAAAAAGATAATTATGATATTAAAAGATGCATACATCCAACTCCTAACTAGGGATGGCATTTGGAACCATATAAATCCAGGTGGGTCGATTTGCTATTATAGTATTATTATAATGATATTGCCTTCCAAAGAAATTTAACAACTACTTATTAGCTGTATTGTACCATTCCGAAAAACGTATTACTTGAAACTCAAAAAGAAATTTAAAGTAATTGTGGATCCACCCAACCAGTTCCAACCTGTTACCCAACCCGCCCCTTTTACCACCCCAACTACTATTACGACCTCGATACCTCCTCATTGTCCAGCCAAACATCAGAAAGTATGACAAATGTTTCATTGGTTGCCGCTGATTCCATCCGTGCAAGTTTTTCCTAAATAAACAATTAAGGAGACTTCCAAAACAATTCATCAGAATATTAGTGTAGAATTACAGATACTTGAAGTGACTCACACATACTTAAGGTGATAAAAAGGATACAGTGTCCTCTTTTCCAAGTGTACCACTACCGAAATAATCAAGCCCTGTAAATAATGAGGCTGACTTCTCTCTGTCTTCTAATGGTGGGAAACCAAATGTTTGAACCTGCATAATAATCAAGTACTAAAATGAGGCAATTGAAGTCCACCATTTTAGCATCTTACATAATAACATGATTATCACTATTGACCAAGGGTCTTTGGCCAAATGATATTCAAGATGACCCAAAAAACCTAGAGATTATAAGTTATGGTTCCATTAGGGGTAAACGAGTGAATAAATGGTTAGATGTGTAATACATGCCTCTCAGTAAAACAAATTAAAAATAAACAAAAATAACACTATTAATCACTTTCTGTTCATAAATCGGCAATTACATGGCTAGTCTAATAACAACATGTCAAAACAGATAACTCAAGGAAACATGATCTATGTACAGCTGAATACAACAATACCAAGAGAAGGTGAACTATGATTAACCACAAAATCAAATTAATAATGCCTGTAAATCTGTAATTTCAAACATTTGCTTATAATTAAGTCCACTAGAGTTATGTTTTTACGTCTAATGGTTTAAATGTGTATAAAGACTTGCCTCAAATGAAAACGGGTCAAATGGGTATACTATGTCAAACAGATCGAAAGTCCCCAAAAAGTTTGATTTCAGTGCAGAAAACCTCATACTTAATGAAAGTAATAAAAATTTGAGTTCTCATTGTAATAACAAGGAGGATTATAAGGAGGATAAGTTAGGAGGCTATATCACTACTGTTTGAATTAAAAAGTTAACAGTTTACTAAAGGGTTTCAAGTCAACCCAAGCTGCAACAAAACTACCCACTTTGACCTAAAGACGTTCAACCTGTTTCCTGATCCACCCCATTTAGCAAGACTGACCTGGAAAATACCATCTAAGAGCATCTCCCCTTGAGCCAAGACTATGGTGTTCTCGAGAAAATACCCTCCTGTTATCTTGTATATAACGTTAAGAAATACACTGTCGTTACTTCGTAAACATATTAGTAATGTCAAGAAGATGTCGTAAGCTAGAGAGCAGCATAGAAATATAGTCACTCTTTCATATATATATATATATATATATATATATATACGTCTATGATTACCGATCTTGAAATACTAATTAACTTTATTTCAAGCAGTAAATACAATGTAACATAGCTATTTTCAACGGTAATCAACTCATAAAGGATATTGCATTTGCCAAATTGATTTCCACAGCTGCTGTCAGATCTTCCAGGTAGAAATGGTCATCTTCCAATTGAGATATCACACCCATTACCCAGCTGATTCCAGTACGTCCAACCAGAGATTGAATTTGAGATATCTACGAAGTGATGAATTCACAACACTTATAAAGTAAGTTTAGCTCATGACAAAATAAAAGACCATGTCCTCGCATCAGATAAGTTATGTGTTACGAGACTGGAGTGTTGTGCAGAAGAAGAAGTAGAGGTGGCAAAACAGTTGGGTTGGGCAATGTGCCAAAACAAGTAACAATTTAGTACAGGTCAAAACAATTTGGGTTGACCTGACACACTCTCTGCTTGTATTTTTTCAAAATAATCTGAATGTTTACATAAACAACTTAGGAGATTATATGAAATATAAAAACAATACATATTCGACCCATTTGGCCTGCTTCTTTTTAAAATTTGATCTATTAGAAATAAAACATAAACAGAATTGACCCATTCTGCCATTCATGAGTCAATGTTTGGAATCGCCACCCCTAGTATATGTGTGTGTGTGAGATAGACAGAGAGAAGAATAACCTCACAACTCCCAAATTCGGATAATTCAGTATTCAATGAAGGCCTAGAAAACTGCGGTATCCGAGATAGTCTCTGAGACAACAAAAGAAACCTATCCCTGTATAGCCAACCTTTTGCAGCAGCATCACCATGAATTGGAAGTCTCCCTGTGTGTCTGCATATATATAAAGATAAATGACAACACTTGTTTCGACAAAATTGAGATCAACATGAACAACCATCATTCCGAACAATATTCAGGGAAATATATATGAGCCTTTTCTATATTCTCTCTATATAACCCCAAAACATACATTATTATAGTCGAATAAAACACAAACTTTGTATAACAAAATATATTTTTAAGCAAAAGACGTACTCGCAAAACATCTTTCGAATGGGATCATAGCGGAACTTTGGAATGACAAAGGCATCAATTATACTGAAAGATGAAGAAGTCATAGCTGAATTCTCTGTATCATCTTCAAGTATAGCTTCAAGTAACCGGCTTCCAACACGTTGTACAAGATCCTTATCCACAATCGACGACTTCACTGCCTCATCATCAAATCAAATAATAAATTCATTACAACTACGTCTTTCTCTAACTTTTTTTTCGAACCGAAAATGTTAATTTCTCCCATAACATACCACTAACTACTAACTCGCTGTTAATAAAATAAAATAAAATAAACCGCAATACTTGGATTTTTCCCCCCAGATCATTACGACTATACATACATTTCTCTATATCTAATATCAGCTACTATAAAAATAATCACAATATTAGAGGGTCTAAATTCAAAATTTTGATTTCAACCCTATTATCACAAATTCATAAAAAACCTAATTTAACCCCCAAAAAAGAGCATACAAAAGAATAAATAAATAAATAAAGTAGATGATATGGGATATATAGATATATAAATACATACAAGATTGCTGGATATGATCGAGAAGGATATCAAGGTGTTCGTCTGTATCAGTTGGAACGTTATCCAAAAAAGATAAGATCTCAGTTAGGGCTTCTACTTTTAGTGTAAATCCTCTCAATTTGCATTTCTTCATTACTTTGTTTCTCATACTCATTTTTTTTTTCTCTCTCTCAATTAATGTTTTTGTTGCTCAGGATCAATGAAATCAAAGAGATGATAAAATTTTATTGGATTTTGGGGCTTTTGCTATATAAAATGGCGGGAAACTGTCTCATTTCTTCCCACCAATTCTTTTTGCCCTGTTTTATATTCATTTCTTTTTTCCAACTTTTATAATATTAAAAAAAAAAAAACATAAAAAAACATTTACATGAACGGTAGCTGATATTCACAACACACATTTTCCATTTACCACAACTTTTTTGGATATGACTTTTATACCCTTCATTTATTATTTGATGAGATTCCATGAAAATGTTTTATAAATTACTAATAATATATCTTTTAAAACATTGTTTTAAAATATTTGATAATATTACATAACCATTTTATGAGTTGTTTTACGCTTCTTAGTCAATGTTATTGAGTTTTTATATATATTTGTATTTTAAAGACCCTTTTGACTTTTTAAATTAGAAATGATTATTAGATAAAAACACTAATACTAGTTTGTAAAAGACAATGTAGTATTTTATTAAAGTACATCAATCTTACAAAATATGAAAATATTATCGTTGAAAACAATATGTAGGTTTTTATATAAAGAATTTGAAAGATGTTATAAATGTTTACACTTGGATCAACGATTGATTACAATGATAATCAAGAACAACAATACTGATATATAAGATATGAAGAAGAAAGGAGAGAAAGAGTAGAGAATTATTATTTCTTCTCTTGTATGTGTTTTTGATTTCATCAAAGCTCATATATATATACACATATAATATGTATGTCACTTTCATAACACTTCCCCTCATACATATTACTATTTGATCAATAATTCATACATCTCATGTTGTCCGAAACTTTTCAAATACTGCCTCGTTAAAAACCTTGCTTGTAAAACCCAATGGGATAAAACCATAGCTAAAGGAAAAAGAGTGCAGCACGTGTTATCTTCTCTGATACTTCTGGATCGGTTATGTTGCCTCATTAAAAACCTTACTAAGAAAACCCAGTGGGACAAAAACTTAGTTAAGGGAAAAAGAGTGCAACTTGTAATGCTCCCCCTGAATTCAGTCAAACATCTTCTAATCTTCAAAGCTTGATCTTGTTTGATAATTGCCCGAAGCTGCTTCTATGTAAGGCTTTGTAAATATATTGATTTGTTCTTCCTTTTGTAGGTTATGTGTTGAGAAGGACTTTGATGAGATATGTTCTATTCAAAGCATTGTCTTTATACATAATTGTTGGAGCATTGTTCATTGAAGAAATACAACAAGATCCATGAACATGTTGTATAACATTCATTTTTGGGTGTTCATGTGAAAGACTATGCCTCATTAAAACCAGGAAAAACCCAATGGGACAAAAACCATGGCTAAGGGAAAAAGAGTGCAATGCGTATCTTCTCCCCCTCATGATCACATCATTTAAACTCATTGGTTAACACAAATCAATATCACTGACCAAAGTCTCAGGTTATCGTAATAAATGTCTTGATAAATCAATTTGATTTTCTCATGAACCAACTTGCTATATGTTGATTTCTCCACATATGACTCTCATATCCAATTTAGGATTTCAACATGCATCAAACATTTCATTTTAGTACATACCCGTACTTCATAATCTAAACTCTATAAACAACTTCAATTTAAATGATGCATAATGAGAAATCGATAACTATCAATACTTTAGCGACACTTTTGAACTATCATTGTGATCATCTTCTTTGAAATTCGAGGGGGTTCTTTCAACATCATGTGACCTCATAGCCATGGGCGTCACTTGTCTACAAAAGTATAGCTTCCTCTTTTAGTTATTATGATGCTCAATGATATTATCCTTAACATAGTCAATTCGTAAATCAAGACAGTTTTTGTTTTTTATCTCACATTCATTTTCTAATAATTCAATTTGTATTGGACACTCTCTCGGAGTTCTATTGAAAACTCATATCATATTTAAATCCAAATTTCTTTATGGAGTTTCATGAGCAAACATAGCAATTCTATGGCACATTTTAATAAATATGCACTAAGGCAATTATATCACATTCCAATTTCACATAGGTTTTTAAGCTTTTCAAATCACAAAATATGCTTCATGCATTTTATATCTCTTATGAAATATTAATACCAAATGAGCTCTGTTCGTATTCTTTAGACGCAAATCAAATATCTTATTTTGCCAGACTTTCAGTAGATCAATAATTGCTTCCACCATATGACATTTCTTGCTCATAATCAATATAAGGTCTGTTCAACATTCTATGTGCCATAATTCAATTCAATATTTGAACATAGACCGATTTACATCATATAATTTATGCACTTCAAGTGCTTGGACTTCATGTCCAAAATACTAGCGTCTTTTCATCATTGGCCAATCATTCATATCATATCACTTACGTGCATGCATGCTTTCAAGATCCTTACCATTATTCATAATACTTAGCGCTATATCATATACAATCATTCTCGACGTCGCTTTTATTTATTTTTCGATTCCACAATTCTCTAGACATGTCACAATTCATTGAGATCTCATTATTTTCAGGTACCTGGGTTTCTCAAAAACCTTCATGTCTAGTTTCTCATCATATATCTCTTATGGGGTCTTTATACCTCGACTTTGACCATCTTATATTTATGCTCCTTTTCTTTCGAGGCTTTTTATTTGGCATCGATTTTTCTACCACTTTCAAATGTGCTAGATTCATTACCAATAGGATCATTAGCAGCTTTTTGGTCAATTTATATTACTGGCAATCACTAAATCATGTGAATGAATTATCCCACAAACTTTATATTTCATCTCGGTTCCATAATATATATATATAAGACCATAATTAATCAACAATTCTTTATTGGAATTGTTTACTTCCTGAGGGAAGGTTTTATCATTCACTCCTTCCTGTGGAAAGGTTTCACTTATTTACTTCCTGAGGGAAGGTTTTATCATTCACTCCTTCCTGTGGGAAGGTTTTATCATTAATAGCTCGTTATTTTTTCTCTTGAATAATGAGAATCATATTCTGGTATTATCAATGATATGTGGGACGAGCTTGATGGTTTTTCATTAATAGCTCGTTATTTTTCTCTTGAATAATGAGAATCATATTCAACTCAGAATATGTTTTAAGCTTTTTAAATTTTGCCATAAAACACTTAGATCATCATAATTAAAGTATTCCAACTGTAGTATTTCATCGATGTGTTTATGGATAAAGACAGCAGCTGTTGCTTTGTCTTGCTCATCACACATTAGTAAACATAATTAAATATTATATTACATAAATAAGAATTACTTGACATAAATGTAAAAGTTAATGTTAGATGCGTAAATAAAATGTTAGATGCATAAATAAAATGTTAGGTGCATAAATAAAATGTTAGTGTTAGGTGCATGATATTTATCCTTTGAATCGAATGGCATCCCACGTTTCAAATGTTTCTATGATTCAATAACGAGCATTATGAGCTTTCTATCTTTCCCTTAATGTTGGGAACATCTTTCTATGATTCAATAACGAGCATTATGAGCTTTCTATCTTTCCCTTAATGTTGGGAACATCTCCCCCTAATGTTGGTAAAACATTTTACATGTTTCAACTCACACCCAAAACAGGCACTTTATTTATCAATGTTTTTCCAACATTATATCCAACATTCTTTGTGGTATCATCTTTGTGACCATAAACCAATTTTATTTGGGGAGGGAATACAATTAACTATTTCGCAATCATATTTTTGCATATGACCCCAAACTATAAGTCATTCATTTTGCTCTTTAAATGATCATTTATCAAACTGATCATTATTTCCAATATATAATATGGAACATGCTTTCAATTTTATAAATTGAGCAAATAATCACGCAAGCTTCATGCTGCAATTTTGATGACCCATTTAGACGATGCATCGATTTAAATACTAAATGGTATCATGCTAGGATATGTGTATCCTTTAATCATTTTTAGGATCATGTGGATCCTTTTCATCATAATATATCCTTAATGGCTTAATCTGTCATGCCATAAGTTTATAATCATCATATTTTTCTATGACTGCCATATGTGCATGAGGCACATTTATATAATGCAAATATGTGCATGAGGCACATTTATATAATGCAAACCAAAATGGATCTCTGGCAGTTTCTTCAATATATGATCTTTCTTTACAATATGTAAATAATTATCACTTTCATCAGTTCTTGACTGAGTATCATAACCACTATGATATATATTTAAACTCAACAATTTTCTTGTTGATTTTGGGTAAAAATAGAGCGTCCTCTATTCAAAACTTAAAATAGAGCGTTCTCTATTAGAAGTTTTCTACCATTAGGTAATTTAGCTTTTCCCTTGTTTATATATATTTATCATCATCATTGATTCGGTGTGGTTTAACTAGTCATGTCATTTTATTAAATGGCCATGATCAATAAACTTTTATCTAGTTTATGAATGTATATTATTTACTTGCATTTATGTTTGTTTAATACGAGAGAATAATATATTGTTATCTCAAACATAACACCTTTTTCTTTTCTTTTTTCATATTTATTCTCGTATATTCACACCCTTAGTGTGCCACTTCTTGTAGTCAAATTCATAGTCGATTTTCATTATCCTTTGGTTAAGTATATAATCATGACATTTACATAGACATTATATCATCATATTTTACTTTTAAGGAATGTCCACATTTAAGTTACTACGTAATAGATATACTATTGGGTCCTCTTCCAAATTATTTAATTATTAGTTAATAGCATAATCATTCCTTTTGGTTTCTTTGTTGACTTAATGAAAAACACCTAAATGAAAACAATAATGCAAAATTGCAAATACACAAAATATCTAGCTCCTGATCGTTCTAGCATATATAATCAAGATATGACAAATGAAAGTTAGTTGGCTAAAATCTTTTATTATTATGGAAAGTGAAGCCAATAATATAAGTAGGACTTATGCTGCCAACTTGAAAGCATTATTTTTGCTTTTAGAGAATTGTCTTTTAGAAAAGCATTAATATCATTCACATATATATATAAAATTGCCTACGTATTAGCTTGCTTATTAATATATATATATATATAAAATTGCCTACGTATTAGCTTGCTTTGTATAATTCTAACGATCTTTTCAAAAATCAGCTATTCAATTATTAAGCAACTAAAATCTATGTAATTAATAACCATTATTCAATTATTACATTTGCAATTAACTTGGATTTTATAGTACTATTTCTTCCTACGTAGTCTAACACGTACTATATAGTGTGGATCTATTACTCAAATTTTAATATAAATCCTACTCGTATAGTTTAATAAACACCTTTTCCGTCTAAAAAAAATGTATGTATCCATACTAAATATTATCGTAATTTCTATCAATTTCAGTGGCTGATTTGAATATATTTTGCCCGTATTGCTTAAAAATGACTTTTCTAAAACTGTGTGATCGATCGACAACTTCCAAATAAAATTTCATCATATGGGACTAGCAAATGTATATAACACCAAAACCTTTTAGAATATATATATGAATCTGTATATATATATAATTACCTGATGAGTTCCTTTTGAAGAGCACCACCATTCTTGGTCCTGCGGTGAGACGTGGCACCAAAGTCAGTAGTAACACCATAACTATCAGTCCCTTTATTCATGCTCTCCATCACCCAATCACTACTCGTCTTCACCCCGGCTCTAGCCGATTTCGCTAGCTCAACTTCACGGTGGCATTTTCGCTGGCAGCGATCCCAGCAACTTGAGACACGGTCAACGTTTCGCCACCGAGTTTAACAACTGGCTTCCTAAACTCAGCTACCATTTTCTTCACTTCATAAAGATGACTTCCTGTCAATGCCTCAGATCAACAGATCAGAAGATTAACGAGAATGGTTGATGAGATTGTTGAATCCAATGATCAATGATCGAAAAAATATCAAAAGCAATTTCGTGCTGATAACGTGTTATAAATGTTTACACTTGGATCAACGATTGATTACAATGATAATCAAGAACAACAATACTGATATATAAGATATGAAGAAGAAAGGAGAGAAAGAGTAGAGAATTATTATTTCTTCTCTTGTATGTGTTTTTGATTTCATCAAAGCTCATATATATATACACATATAATATGTATGTCACTTTCATAACAAAAGACATATTTTAAGTTAATCCTTCAATAAATAATAGAGTTAATTTCAAGATTGGTCCCTGTGGTTTATATGCTTTTGCAATGGGGTCCGTTTTCAAGTTTCGTTGCAATAGGGGTCCCTATTTTGAAAAAATTTAGCAATCTTGGTCCCTTTTTGACGGATCCGTTAGAAGGTGGCGTTATGTATGCACGTGTTTAGCATGTGCAGGGGCATTTCCGTATTTTGCCACCCCACCAGCCCACAGCCCCACACATGAAACTTTTCCTTTTTTTATACCGAAATTAAACCAATAATTTCATCATCTTCCCCAAATTAAAACCCATTGAAACCTTAATTCAAAAATTAGCACAATAACTTTCAAATTCAAAGATATACTTGAAGTATCATGTTAGTCGTCTTCTTTTTTTCCTTTCTAATTCGATGTAATTATCATGTCTCTTGTTGGCCAATGAATACTGCTAAGATGTAAATGTCATGGCTTATATACTGAGATGGATACGGAGTGAAGGAGTGAGATGGATACGGAGTGAAGGAGTAGAGGCTGTGGATGGACTTTTAGCAGGGTCGTCTCTGAACATTTATATACCTCGGCCGAGCTAGAAAAAAAGGCCCGTTACTTAAATGCACCAAATTATATTATATAAGTTATTTATTAAAAAAGACGATAAATGTTAATATAAATAAACATATCAAAAGATATTGTTCAACATATAAAAAGAACATTGCAAAATCAAGTTATTGAAATAAATATCATAATAGCTAGCCGACGATTCGTGAAGTTCTTCTAGCATTCTTCATGGTTAATCAACTCTTTATTGTCTATATTATCTAACATTTCGTTCTCGATCGCTATCATCGCCAATCCGTTAAGTCTTTCTTGACCCATTGTAGATCGTAAGTAAGATTTTAGTAACTTCAGTTTAGAAAAACTCCTTTCTGCAGATGCCACTGTTACTGGAATAGTTAATAATATTCTGTAAGCAATGTTTGCATTCGGAAAATAATCGAGTTCTTTCAAATGCTGCAAAACATCAACTGGGCTGTTAAATTTACTAGTTTCTAATGTGTCAATTTACTTCAACTCCATATAAAGTTCATTAGCATCAATATCCGATTTTTCTTCAAACTTGAGTGCATTTTCAAGACGATGACAACACAACTTAAGATCTTTATCTTCAGTTCCCCATAAGTTATGTGGAAACAAAAAACCAAATAATCTTTCATATCCTTTGAACTGTTCAAATCTTGCCTCAAGAGAACTAATGGCTTTATCAACAATATATAAGAAATAACTGACTCTAAACTTCTCTTCTGCTATAAATGAAACTTCTTGACTACTTGAACTCTCATCAAATCTCCTTTTCCTTTGAATCACACGTTTTTGTTGAACTATTGGATCAATACCCATTTCAATAGCAATCTCCTTAGCTTCCTCAATTGCTTTTGAAAAACCCGTTTCACTATAACCTTTGAAGTACTCGATTAATTTGTTTATTTGTTCAATTGCATTATCGAGATGCATATCCTTCAATTGTAACTTTTTGCTAACAATATTCACCTGGTTTAATACTTGGTACCAAATGACTATTGATACCAAAAACTCAAAGTCACAAAGTGAAACGACACGACTCATTTTTATGGAAATAATAAGGATTTGTTTTTTATACCCGATATGCGCCGCACAGGATATCTGTGCGCCGCATATCACCCTACAGAGACTTGCAGAAAGTTTTCTTGCGAAACAAGGTGCGACGCATAAATCTAAATTTCACAAACATGCGCCGCATGGACCAAATATGCGGCGCATATTTGAGTCTGACAGTACCAAACTTCATTTTTGACACTTGACCAACTTACAATCTTTTCAAACTCATTTCTAAGCTTTAGACCACAACATTTCTGAATTCAAACAAATACATTTACCGGAACTCGTTATAAAAGACAACGCACAAAAATTAGAAATTTCGGCATGACCTTTTCGTAAAATCTTCGTCAAAACCTGTTACTGATTATGAGTTTTCCAAAATGCATTTCAATCACAATCAAACACATTTCTAATATAAAATGACCCATTAGGAATGACCAAAACTCCTTAATTCTTACATTTGACATAATCAATAATTATACCAAAACAATCAATGTATCATGAGCCAATAGTTCAAAGGGGTCTCTACGGGTCCTATCAACGTTACCATTTTCCGCATTTAACTAAAGCAATCAATATCCATAAAGCAACTTCAAACTTCAATCTTTTTATTACTTAACTTTGCTTCCGCTTCCGGGACAACCTATAAAAAGGGTAAACGACTAAAAAGTAAGCAAAGCTTAGTGAATAATCTTGCATACGTTTATACACACGAAGGAGGGCAACGCACAAAGGATATTACATGTAGCCTATGGCACCGTCGTACCATATCTACATGCTCACCTTTGTACTTTAACGCATTACATGGATCCATATAAGCTATTTCAACACAAACAATATCAATAATCTCGGGATTCTTAGGCCCCATTCACAAGAGGTTCTTAGGCCTCATACATCATATCTCAAGAGGTTCTTAGGCCTCATAATCACACTGCCCCAAATTGGGCTCTAACGCCAAATTGAGTACCATACATGAAATCCATCATCATATGGTAATCGACCCGACGCATATATAAAGGTATGCAAGAATACTCACCTCCTCCGCGACAACCAAAATCATAAATCAAGAAGACCGCATGAACACAAAACATGTATGCTTCAACCTAGCAACAAATCACAAACGCATACAAGATCATCAATCACATACTAGACCGTCTAGCCATAAACACTAGCATTTCAACACAAACAATATCAATAATCTCGGGATTCTTAGGCCCCATTCACAAGAGGTTCTTAGGCCTCATACATCATATCTCAAGAGGTTCTTAGGCCTCAGAGGTTCTTAGGCCTCATAATCACATCTCAAGAGGTTCTTAGGCCTCATACTTATATCTCAAGAGGTTCTTAGGCCTCATAATCACACTGCCCCAAATTGGGCTCTAACGCCAAATTGAGTACCATACATGAAATCCATCATCATATGGTAATCGACCCGACGCATATATAAAGGTATGCAAGAATACTCACCTCCTCCGCGACAACCAAAATCATAAATCAAGAAGACCGCATGAACACAAAACATGTATGCTTATATCATTATCATAATGCCAAACTCACTTTTATAACAAAATCCCCATTTTTATATTTGACTAGGCTGCCTTCAAACGAGCATAACTCAAGTTCTACTCACTCTTTTTACTTGATTCCAGTGGCCAAATTTAAATGACACATATACCTACATTTTATCTTCAGTGACCAACCCAATATTTGACCCGTATAAGTGTGTTATACTCGTTTTAAAAACTGACACAGAATCGTTTTTGCTGAAAATTCAGAATGACCACACTGACTTCAAAATTCATAACTCGAGTTCTACTCCACCTTTTAAACTCATTCCAGTCCACTTCGAGCTAACACATACACCTACATTTTCTTTTTAGAACTCAACAAGTGAAACATCTTTTACAGAGGAGTTTTACCCACGACAAGATCAGTAACCAAATCTGTCACATTTCGTTTTCACTAACAATCATCAAAACTTTCATGCTAGCCAACTAGAAACCCCTAATTTGGTTAAATTTCAAGAACCCTAACTTGTATTATAGCAATTAACTCAATATAAATAAAACCCCCAATTTCCAAATAAAAATTAGTTACATGAACCCTAATTTTACATGATAATTTAGCAATAATTAAAATTAGGTTAAAGCATCAATACCTCAAATAATGGAAGACATAAGTTTAGGGTTTCAATTTCATAATTTCTTCTCCTTTCTTCTTCCTAATTTCGGCCACCACCACCATAATTAAACCTCCACTTTTCAATTTTATGAGATAAAAGAAGATTATTATTATTGTTCTTGATGAAAGGTTCTTAGATTGAATTAGAAATTAGGATAGTGTTTGTTAGTATAAGAGTTAGGAAGAATGTAGAAGAAAAGTTGGTGGAGAAGAGATGAGTCAGGAAGAAGAATTTGGTGGCACTTCTTAGGAGTGCCACGCCCCATTCTCTAATTTAGTGGGTAAATACCCGCTATCCACTGAGGTTCTAACTAATTAAATCCCGTATCTAAAAATAAAATACTAGGAAACTATTTTAATGTCAAAAGTATAATTAAAGGTTAATTTTCATTGGCCTAAAGTTTTAGGATGTTACAACTCTCCCCCACTTGGAACGGATCACGTCCTCGTGATCCAAGCCGCATCTAGTGACGACATTGCAGTAAAGCTTTTCTCTCAATTTCCCATTAACACGTACGACATTTCTTCCATGCTTTCATAGCACTTTACGCCATTATGTAGTCTTGATTTACACTTCTTCTTAAATATTTCATCCCTAGGCCAAAGACTTGTCGACACTGTCTTATTTAAACTCATTTTGAAGTTCGATTTCTTTTAAAAGTACACGTAAAACTTGGCGGCATAATATTTCATAAAACGAGAATTGTGAAAGGTAGAATAAATTTCTGGAAGTTTTTCGGACAATTATCTTGTCGTCTCGAGCATGTATGCTGAAAGAACCATTAAACCAAGATCTAACTTCCCTCGTATGTAAAGAACGTAAAACGCCTCTCCATGGGGAAACTTTTCATATTACACAATCATCAGATTGAACTCGATAAGTCTCCCTCTTTTATCCACATAAGATTTTTGCCGATCTTGACCCGCTTTAAGTCGTTATCTTATCACTTAAACTTTCTCAGTCGATGTCATGTCTATATTCATACTATGCAGCTCTCGTTGTTCCACTTCTCTCCAGCAATCAAGAGATCAACATATCCTACCCAGCCACATTCCATACGGAGACATCCTAATACTAGCACAAAAGTGATTGCCATATGAGAATCCTTTTAAGGACAAGTACAAATTCTACGTTCCGCCAAAGATTAACTATTCATTTCTTTTTGACATTTACTCCAAAAGCATGAAACAAAACGCATATATCTGCCAGAAACATTGAAGATGGAAACTCCACACCTTGCTACTATTTTCTCGACCTAATTGTTGACTAAAATTTATGAATTGTGAGCATCCGAATTGGTAGGGTTTCAAGGAGCAAATTCGCCTTGATTCGTTTGAGAGAGGATTCTGAGTTCTATCATGAGGTCTAGTAAGATTGCATAACTATTTAGAAAATATTTCGTGTGATTCGACTTCTCGTTTGTTTAGGTTCTCGTTGCAAAATCTTCTCTTGAGTCTCCTCGGGGTGACACCAAACTTCATAGACGTAATCTTTTGAAAGAGTTAATCAATTCCTTAAACAGTTGTTGAGTTTTCGTTCTTCGATAAGAAAAGAAAACACTTAAGACTCGTATGATCGAAAACAAGTGGTAAATTTGACATTTTAGATGTAAAAACACCAAAATTTTAAAGTAAAAACAACTCCGGTGGACTTTAAACCGTGAATGGAAAGATTCTTCTTGATTTCTTTTAGTACTTCGTTCAACTTCTCATTCTTTTCTCCTAGCTTACTTCACATTCTTTCTAATTAATTCGGTCAACGGCGAGGCTATCTTCAAAAAGCCGAAAGTAACGCGGCATTTATCACCTGTCAACTACGAAACTTCTAATCTATATTGATCTTGTAGGTTGTCTCCACTTCATCACCGCACTAAACCAAGCCGAATCAACCTCATTTCCTCTTTTGGGTAATCACACGATAAAGATAATTTCACTTCTCCTAATCAGACTGCTCATCCGACGAATTTACATGAAACTTTTCTTTTCATAGTATCTCCAAGACTTGCATAAAAGGAACTTCGTGGCCGAATTGCCTTTTAGAATAACGACAACAATTGCGGTTCGTAAGACTCATGAAATTGCAAAAACATGGATAAAATTGAAGAGCATAACTACAAATTCAAAGTTCTCAAAACAAGTATAGGTAGCATTTTCATAAACATTCATCGCGCGCCTTAAGTTGATGATAAAAGAAACGAAGATTCATCTTAGAATAATAAGAAGATCAAGTAAAACATAAATCTTGACAACGGGTACTCATCTTCGATTGTTATTTTATTGAGCTCACGAATAGAAAAAGACACGCGCATAATATCATCTTTGATTTCACCGAAAAGGATAATTATACCTCTAGGGAACGACTAGATCGAATAAAATTCATGAAAAATAGGACATTGAGAAAATCATGAACAACAAGAATATTCGCCCTAGAACGTGGTTTCCTTTCGGCGTCGATGATCCAAACACATGAGACTTGACTGCCATATAACGATTATCAAAACGCACGAGCAAAATTACCAATAGAAATTAACCGTTTCGTTTCTCCCGCCGAAGTCAAATGTTCTATCTATAATGGGAATATTCAATTAGGTCGCCTTCTCCTCTCACGAAAGTTGGCATCGTTCACGCTTAGCCAATCCATTCTCGAATATTACGTCAAACACTCCCAAAAGAAAATAAAACAAATTGACTCGAAAAATTTCAGGTTAAGTTTTAACTTTTATAACTATCATACTTATCATTTACAAGTTCATTGCTACTATAATATCCTCACATTCTCACTATGTCAATTTCATCTTAATTTCTAACATCAGGCATCAAGTAGTCAAATTCTCATTCAAGAAAAGCATGTCAATCAAAATCAAAACACATTCGCCATACTCCGTATGGTCTTTTAATCATGCACTTAAATAATCATCTTTATAATTGAAGTCCAAGTCTCTATGACCTTATACTAACATGTAACATGCATCCTTCACATTAAACTACCAATTTAAACAAGTTACTACGCAATTACTTTTCATTGCCATACCGCGTATGGTCTCACCACAATAATGATGCCACGGGTCTCACTACCCAATGGTCTTACACCAGATAATACGATGCCATGGGTCTCACTACCAATGGTCTTACACCAAATAATACGATGCCATGGGTCTCACTACCCAATGGTCTTACACCAGATAATACGATGCCATGGGTCTCACTACCCAATGGTCTTACACCAAATAATATCAGAACTCATTCGCATACATCCAACATTCATCAATTATTCAGCATACTTTTTCTTTATAAGCGACAAACCATCTCTTAAACTTATAAATCATTTCAAAATTTCGCTTTTACGACCTCATAACCGATTATTCAAGCAAAACTTATGCTCTATCACATTCGCATATAAACAAGCAAATACACATTAGCATACATTCCACGTTTACCATGTATTTATCATTCTCATTTCTTTACATTCATCACATGGCATATTAAACTCAGAAATCAATTCCAAATTTTCAATCATTACCGTTCAACAAACCATTTAGTCATGCAAGCTTTTCTATCAACCCTACAAATCAACAAGCAAAGCTATAAATAAAATCACATTGCCAAGCAAGGTCTCCAATCCTATAGCTTCATACTAACATACTTCCATATTTAACGGGTTTAACTTGAGCTATTATAATATGCGATGATAATAATGCTGCAGTCATTATTATGATTACATATTATAATACATCTCAAGTGAAATTCGCTAAATACTTTCATATGTCACTAGAAACCAACTATACACATAAGGTCAAGTCTCGTCTATGGTTTAAGTCTAAGTATCCTTGTAATTATAAAATACCTAAATCCCTTAAACCTGGCTCTGATACCACTTGAAAAGACACGACTCATTTTCATGGAAATAATAAGGATTTTTTTTACCCGATATGCGCCGAACAGGATATCTGTGCGCCGCATATCACCCTACAGAGACTTACAGAAAGTTTTCTTCCGAAACAAGGTGCGACGCATAAATCCAAATTTCACAAACATGCGCCGCATAGACCAAATATGCGGCGCATATTTGAGTCTGACAGTACCAAACTTCATTTTTGACACTTGACCAACTTACAATCTTTTCAAACTCATTTCCAAGCTTTAGACCACAGCATTTCTGAATTCAAACAAATACATTTACCGGAACTCGTTATAAAAGACAACGCACAAAAATTAGAAATTTCGGCATGACCTTTTCGTAAAATCTTCGTCAAAACCTGTTACTGATTATGAGTTTTCCAAAATGCATTTCAATCACAATCAAACACATTTCTAATATAAAATGACCCATTAGGAATGACCAAAACTCCTTAATTCTTACATTTGACATAATCAATAATTATACCAAAACAATCAATGTATCATGAGCCAATAGTTCAAAGGGGTCTCTACGGGTCCTATCAACGTTACCATTTTCCGCATTTAGCTAAAGCAATCAATATCCATAAAGCAACTTCAAACTTCAATCTTTTTATTACTTAACTTTGCTTCCGCTTCCGGGACAACCTATAAAAAGGGTAAACAACTAAAAAGTAAGCAAAGCTTAGTGAATAATCTTGCATACGTTTATACACTCGAAGGAGGGTAACGCACAAAGGATATTACATGTAGCCTATGGCACCGTCGTACCATATCTACATGCTCACCTTTGTACTTTAACGCATTACATGGATCCATATAAGCTATTTCAACACAAACAATATCAATAATCTCAGGATTCTTAGGCCCCATTCACAAGAGGTTCTTAGGCCTCGTATATCATATCTCAAGAGGTTCTTAGGCCTCATAATCACACTGCCCCAAATTGGGCTCTAACGCCAAATCGAGTACCATACATGAAATCCATCATCATATGGTAATCGACCCGACGCATATATAAAGGTATGCAAGAATACTCACCTACTCCGCGACAACCAAAATCATAAATCAAGAAGACCACATGAACACAAAACATGTATGCTTCAACCTAGCAACAAATAACAAACGCATACATGATCATCAATCACATACTAGACCGTCTAGCCATAAACACTAGCATTTCAACACCCAACCCATCATTTACAATTTTATATTATTCTTGGGTTGGTTCACAAAACATGTATCTCTTATATCATTATCATAATGCCAAACTCACTTTTATAACACAATCCCCATTTTTATATTTGACTAGGCTGCCTTCAAACGAGCATAACGCAAGTTCTACTCACTCTTTTTACTTATTTCCAGTGGCCAAATTTAAATGACACATATACCTACATTTTATCTTTAGTGACCAATATGTGAATTGTCCTTCAAAGGTGACTTCTGGTCATTTTAAATACCAACACTGTTGCTGTTGTCATTAACAAAACAGTTTTGACCTTACTGACTTCAAATTACCATAACTTGAGTTCTACACATATTTTGACCTCATTACAGTGGCCACTTCAAGTTAACACATTTAGGTACATTTTATCTTCAGTGACCAACCCAATATTTGACCCGTATAAGTGTGTTATACTCGTTTTAAAAACTGACACAGAATCGTTTTTGCTGAAAATTCAGAATGACCACACTGACTTCACAAATTCATAACTCGAGTTCTACTCCACCTTTTAAACTCATTCCAGTGGCCACTTCGAGCTAACACATACACCTACATTTTCTTTTTAGAACTCAACAAGTGAAACATCTTTTACAGAGGAGTTTTACCCACGACAAGATCAGTAACCAAATCTGTCACATTTCGTTTTCACTAACAATCATCAAAACTTTCATGCTAGCCAACTAGAAACCCCTAATTTGGTTAAATTTCAAGAACCCTAACTTGTATTATAGCAATTAACTCAATATAAATAAAACCCCCAATTTCCAAATAAAAATTAGTTACATGAACCCTAATTTTACATGATAATTTAGCAATAATTAAAATTAGGTTAAAGCATCAATACCTAATGGAAGACATAAGCTTAGGGTTTCAATTTCATAATTTCTTCTCCTTTCTTCTTCCTAATTTCGGCCACCACCACCATAATTAAACCTCCACTTTTCAATTTTATGAGATAAAAGAAGATTATTATTATTGTTCTTGATGAAAGGTTCTTAGATTGAATTAGAAATTAGGATAGTGTTTGTTAGTATAAGAGTTAGGAAGAATGTAGAAGAAAAGTTGGTGGAGAAGAGATGAGTCAGGAAGAAGAATTTGGCTGGCTCTTCTTAGGATTGCCATGCCCCATTCTCTAATTTAGTGGGTAAATACCCGCTATCCACTGAGGTTCCAACTAATTAAATCCCGTATCTAAAAATAAAATACTAGGAAACTATTTTAATGTCAAAAGTATAATTAAAGGTTAATTTTCATTGGCCCAAAGTTTTAGGATGTTACACAAAGTTCTTTTTCTGCTAATGAATTTGCTGCACTTGCATTTTCAGCATCACTATCTTTTTCTCCAACTTCAAGTAAAGCTTCTCGTATATCAACAAGTTGCATTCTAATAGCCTTAACACTCTCAACACGACTATCCCAACGAGTTTGAGACAATGACTTGAGACTCCAAGATTTAACATTATCTTTTAAAATTTGCCACCTCTTAGTAGAACTTGCAAAGATAGTGTAAATACGCTGGATCTGTCCAAAAAAGCTCTTTCCTTTAGGAGTAGTATTAGCCATATCACATAATGTAAGATTAACAGAATGACAACCACAATGAGTGTAGAATGCTCTAGGATTTAAATCTAAAAATCTCTTTTGCACTCCTTGGTGTTTTCCTTTCATGTTTGATCCATTGTCATAACCTTGACCACGCATATTGTTAGGTCCAGATTTACTGGACTCGCTCCAGACTCGACTACTGGAGCCTTACTGAAGATCTGTCCAGAAACGTATTTTACTGGACCTACTCCAGATTTGGAATCTGGAGTCCCTCTGAAAATTTGTTCAGAAATAATGGAAGACCAGTGAGCAAATACTTGTATAGGAAATCTGGAGTATTCTCCAGATTAGCTCACTGGACTTCACCCCAGTCCAGATCTATTCTACTGAAGACGTTCTCACTGAAGTCAAAGACTGAAGTCAGAATAAAGAAGACTGACAAATGGCGGAGTCCACTGGAAGTCTTACCAGATCTGAACACTGGAGGATTGTCAGTGTTCTAGACCTTACAAGTCTGAACACTGATATCGAGGAATTGACTTTTGCCTTTACACACTTTCCAAAGAACATTCCACTTGTTCTTGACTAAAGTACCTACGTGTGTGAAAGTGGTTGGTTAAAAGAATAAAGTCATATTGATGTGACTTTATCCTTGTACCTTAACCAATGCATTTAATGATCTTGTCGGTTCATTAAATGCATGCAACCATATTTGTACGGCACAATTTCACTGGTGAAATTGTTTGCCTATAAATACAAAGTCATTTCTTTGAGAAAATAACTTTTAGCATTAAAGGAGAATTTGTCTAAATACTCTCGATCTTAAACAGGGATACTTCACAACTTTAAGTATCTCGATCTAAAAGAGTTATTTGGCAAATATAGATCACTTGTAATTCATAGGTTGTTAGGATACTTACATATTTGTATTATCTTGATTCCACACAACCTTGTATTTTATTTAACATCATAAATAAAATACACTTGAAAATATTACATTGTGTTCCACCTTTATTTTATTGCTTCTAGTCTTGTATTACTTTGTTTATATACTTGCATTTATATTCAAGTAATACTAGTCCATTCTAGTGATTATTAGACTTGTTGTATTTTACACTTCTGGGTTAACCATCGTATTTGGGACTCACACATATCATCAATTTCTAGACCAAAAGACTTTAACTCTTCAAATGTAGTATCAAACAATCCTTTCCCGATGGTATCATTAACATTCAAAAACCCTAAAAATGACTCCTCAACGGAATTAGAGGAGAACTGTACATACCTTACGATTATAGTCATTTGTTCTTGGTGACTTAAATCAGGGGTACAATCAAGTATGATTGAGTAATACTTTGCTTCCTTTATCTTCTTGATGATTTCTTTTTTAATTTCCGCTCCTTGCAAAGTTATTAGCTCATTTTGGATGTTGTGTCCAAGATAATGGACATGAAGCTTACCAGTTAAGATCCCGCACATGCTCTTTGATGACCGGGTCAAACTCTTCCAACATTTCAATACCACCCAAGAAATTTCCATTACCTTTTAGTACAATTAACAAGTATAAAGTGAAATTAGTCACTAAATATATATTTGATGTAAGTGAAAAAAATAAAATAATTTATAGTTACCTTTCTGATACAATTTTTCATGGCTTCCACGAAATGCTAAATTATGTTTAGCAAGATACTTCACTAGTGCAATGATTCTCAAAAGGACTTGTTTGCAGTAATCTCTTTCTTTCTTGAATTGCTCGTATTGAACTTTATCAATAGTTTCGTTCAACTTCAATCTTTTACGCATATCGAACCACTTAGTCATATTTGTGAGATGATCCAAGGAAACTTCGTGGTTTCGGAGAGCAGTGGCAACATGGTGCCAATCTGCATAACCTTCATTAGGCAAAGCACCTCTCATAACCCCAGTTTTAAACACTTTACAACAAAAACAATATATCTTATTTAGCTCTTTCGTATAAACTAGCCACTCTCTATCACACTTCTCCATGTTTGATAAAGTTCTTGTATATAAAGCAGTGGAAAATCGTCTGCCAAGTGCATCATAAGGACCATACACAATACTAGTATCTCTTTTAGGACCTTTCTCGACCAAAAGTTTAATCTGATGAGAATTTAATCCTTCCCACCTTCTTGGATCAAATATATAAACTGTATTATGCTCCGTATGCTCCTCGTTTATATTAGCCTCAACATACTCTTCATCATTTTCTTGCTCTTCCGCCTCTTCTTCATTTATATTAACCTCAACATGTTCTTGTTGTTCCACAACTTCTTCGTTTATATTAGCCTTCACATGATCTTCAACAGGTTGTCTATGGATAAACTTATCCAGAGCACCGGCTTGAGACTTTATCATCTCTTCATCTAGTTTTCTTTTTTTACGTTTTTGACTGCCGGATGGGTGTTTAGGAGGCATGATTTCTATATTTGTCATATCCAAATATGAAGCAATTAGTAATCAAATCTAAATTTAAAACACTCAATTCTAGTTTTATGTTTTACTAACTAAAACTAAAAACTAAAAAAACTAAAAAAAAGTTAAAAATAATAATAAAAAAAAAAGATTACGGCTGCCAAATTATTGAGAATAGGGATAGTATCCAATATACAATTAAATAATGAGGATATTATACAATATATAATTAATTAAATAATATATGAAAATTATACGAGCATCCACAATGGTTGTTTTTTAAAAGCTTTTTATCAAAGACTTATTATAAAAAAGCTTTTCATAAAGCTTTTCCTCCAATGGTAAAACATCAAAAAAAAGTCTTTGAAACATTTTTTAGTAATATAGTTTAGAAGAAAGAGAGTGTTTGTCTCCTCAAATGACTTGAATTCATCAAGTTATTGTATAAAAAGTCTTTACTCCAATAAATCAAAACTTTTTTTAAAGCTTGATGTAATAGTAAAAAGCTTTTATTAACCTCTCCATTAGAGATGCTCTTTTTTTTTAACGGCCAACAAAACTTTGTATTATTTCACCGAAAATGCTAGTCAGAAGCTAGCGAGCCATTGGAGATGCTCTTACATTGATCGAGAATCACAAAAGTGAAAAGCTGCTAAAAAAGGATGGCCTAAAGCCTAGCCACGTACTGTTACCGAATGGAAAAGTCAAGACACATACATATAATATATATGCATTGTATATAAATTTTGGGCCCCTAATAAAGATGGACCTCGGACAATAGCCCACATTGTCCCATGCTTAAGCCGGCCTTGTCTTTTAGGTGCCATTGATAGTTTAATAATAAAATTATATATATATTGGTTTAGGTTTTTTATCAAACACTTGGTGGACATGTTTAAAGATTGAATTTTTTGAAGTAAGTTGGAATAAAATTTTGATTGATTGATTTGGAAAAGGGTGTTTGTGAAATTAGTGAAAGGATTTTGGTTACGTTTTAACTAAAAGAAAGAAAAATAGAAAGGAAGAAACTATTTGATGGTCAAGAACATAGCTTCATCATCCATTAATTCAAAATCATCATCTGTGTTTAGTATTAAAACTGGACGTTGTTTAAGATTGGAAGAAACTGGACGGTGCTTCAAAGATTGGAAAAAGGGGAGTATTGACTTATCAATTCCATTACTTTATGCTTTTACAAACAATTAATTCTTCAATATGCCGCCATTTGTGTACTGCATACAATCACTTTATTACTATGATTTTGTCACGAAGGACACACATAATTTTCCTATAGTTTGATTCCAGTTGTTGGAAAAGTTATTTTGCAGCAAAACTTTTATGTTGTATGTGATGTTACAATGTTCCGATATTGAGATCAGGAGTTGTACTTTCTTCAAGGGAACTCATAATCGTACCATATATTTTGATGCATCTACCACACTGTACATATTTTATAACATATTGTACAAGTATGTAATGCACCACAGTGGTAAAGTAATCAAATTTTGTGGTACGAATATCACTTCCCTTCTTTAAAGAGAACTAAGTTGCATATTATTATATTGAACATCCAAGCAAAAAGAATTAAAAAAGCTATCATTTTCTGCGAAGATGCACAACTTTACTCCATATTAATTCACTTATATGCACAACATATCATCATTCTTTGAATTTGAAATTTATTGTGCTAATTTTTGAATTAGGGTTTCAATGGGAGAGAATGGTTTTAATTTGGGGAAGATGATGAAATTATTGGTTAAATTTCGGGTATAAAAAAGGGAAAAGTTTCATGTGTGGGCTGGTGGGGTGGCAAAATACGGAAATGCCCCTACACATGCTGAACACGTGCATACATAGCGCCACCTTTTAACGGATCCGTCAAAAAGGGACCAAGATTGTTAAAAATTCTCAAAATAGGGACCCCCATTGCAACGAAACTTGAAAATGGACCCCCATTCCAAAAGCATACAAACCACAGGGACCAATCTTGCAATTAACTCTAAATAATACTTATAATTGAAGATAAAAACTGAACCTTATAATATTTATGAGGGGTTAAGAATCTGGGGATGTATGTAAGTTGACAACTTTTACTATTGTATGTATGCACCAAAAATATTGAACGTTTGATGGAAGTATGTCTCCAAAATGTTTAAATCGGGTAAAAGTTGACCTGTTTGATGCTTAACCGGTAACAAAATAAACGAGGCGCGTGTTTTGACTGCTTACATGGAAATTAATTACCACGTCATTTTTTTGTTACTAAAAAAAGGCAACCACCTATAAATACCCCACCCTTTATCATTTCCCCCCATTTATCACTTACCCTAATATTCACCCACCCACCCGATCCCCTTTTCAGTTCATACATAAAAAAATTCAAAACATCCAAAATCAAGAACGATTCATGGTTTAATTCGTCATTTCCTGTTATATTAAGGTATGTTATACATTAATCTTTCATCTACGTTATATGATTATGTAAAAAATTAGGGTTTTCAAAGGGGGGAAAAATTAGGGTTTTTAATTTTGATTATAAAAATTGGGGTTTTTTTTTTATATGTTTGTGTCTGAAGTTATGTTTTTTTCTATGTTTGTGTTTCTAGATGGAAGAGCAACCACCTGTTTTGTTCCCGATAAATGTCCATCATGATGGTATGTTCTTTTTTCACCCTTTTCGTTATTCTCATGGTCTTGAAACTGTACTTCAGATTAGACAGTTTGATTCGTTACAAGGGTTAGTACGTCACATTGAGGGTGAAATAGGAAATCCAATAGAAGGGTTGTACTATCAGTTAAGACCAGGTGACATGAGTTCATTCATGAAATTAAGAAATAATGCTGAAGTAGAAACCTTTTTTGACTTAGCTGATACATATGGGCTTATGCAACTGTTTTGTGAGCATGTGGGTGTCAATCTAGATAAATATGTGCAAAATAATACGAATATGGAGTAGATGTGGAAGCTAGAACTTGTGACTGTAGGTTATGGGAATTGAGTGGAATTCCTTGTGTTCATGCTGTCAATGCCATATTCAGGTTAAATGAGGAACCAGAGGACCACATTTCAGATTGGTTTAGAAAGGGTATGTTCATGGATGCTTATTCTCAATACCTTAATCCTGTTGGTGGAATGGATACATGGCAAGTAAACCCTGATCATAATGTACCCTTGCCTCCAAAACCTAGGATCATGCCTGGGAGACCAAAAGGTAGGAGAATTAGAGCAGCCCATGAACCTAGGATAAGCCACAACAGAAGGGTAACCAAACATGGTATGGAAATGACTTGTTCAAAGTGTTGGCAAAAAGGCTACAATGTTAGGGGTTGTAAGAATGAAGCCACTGAGAGGCCTTCACATATGCCAAAACCTAGAAAGAAAAGGCCTGCAACTCAGAGTGAACCACATGATGAAACACAGAATCAACCACATAATCAACCACATGATCAAACACAGGATCAACCACTTGATGAAACACCAAATCAACAACCTAATCAAGAAAACAGCCAACCAAGTAATCAAAGGCAGAGTGAACCAGTCAGTGAAAGACAGAGTCAACCAAAAAGGAAAAAAGTTGCAACTAGGTTGTTTGGTAGTCAACAAAGCAGTGAAAGACATAACTCATGGGACCAAGTTTGTGCAAGGTTGTCTGGCAGGAGACAATCTCAGAGTCAACCACTTCCTAGGTCTGCAAGTCAACTACTTTCTAGGTCTGCAAGTCAACCACCACCAAGTGAGCCACCTAGGCCTGCAAGTCAACCACCACCAAGTGAGCCACCTAGGCCTGCAACTCAACCACCAGTTTATATGCCTAAGTTTGTAAGTGAACCAAGTAGTGAGCCAACAAAGGAACCAAGTCAAGCAGCTACTGAACCAGCAAGTAATGAGCCAGTAAGGTTGTCAAGTCCAGTTGAGAAGGCAACCAAGTCCTTTACTCAACCACCAATCAGTCCTGGAAGGAGGCATGGGGTTACAAAAGGAGGTTTCAAGTTTGCATTGCCACCAACAGTCAGTAAGTTTTTACTTAAAATATTTTACTTTATATAAATTTCATTATACTTGCAATAATTGATGGGGTACCCTAATTTATGTGTTACAGATACTGGTTATGTAAGAAGCACTGGGGTCAAGTTAGGTATCAAGAGGGGTGGAAATGATTTTACCAAGGGCAGGGGAGGACACACAGTTGCTTTTGGCAGAACAATGTCATGGCTAGGAAGTGGCATTGAAGAAAGGATTACAGTGTCTGCACTAAGAATAACAAGTGAAAACAATGAGGGAAAGAAAGACACATTAGAGAAGGCAAAGAAAAAACCTCCAACACCAAAGAAGAAGGCTCCACCAGTCAAACTCAGGACACCTAGCCAGAGAATTTTGTCCAAAAAACTTGCAAAGCATGTGCCAGGACCAGGAAGCACACCTGATAACATGCTGGTAGTTGATTAGGAATTAAACAATTAATGTCTATAACTTAACTTATGTAACTGTATTGTTGTCTTTTGGGGTATGAATTTGTAGTAGTATGATGTCTTTTGTGACTGCTAGATGTGGTAGACACTTAATTGCAGGAAAAGTATGATGTCTTTTGTGACTGCTAATTGTGCCATGCCACACTTAACTGCAGGAAAACTATGTATTTTGTAACTATTATTCCTGCTAATGAATGAATGGTATGTGGCAGTTATATGATGCCACAATTTTGTATATGGTTGTTTAATCCTGCAGGAAAAGTATGACTTATTTTCACTGCTAATTTATCTATTTTGTTAAGATTTGTATGTTTCAAATTGGCACATTTTTATGTTGGCAACCAAAAACATTTTTTTCCAACTTTCATATACAACATAAACATAATATGCCACAAAAACACCACTTTCATTACACAAGTCCAATAAAACAGATACAATCAAACCAACACAACCTACTTAGTTCATTAGTACTAGTCCTATCACAATGATCAACATTGATGCAACACCAACAGAGAAATAAAAAAACTTGTCTTTCATATTCACTCTTTTTTTCGACAAAGTCAAGTCTTCCAATGCTTTCAACAGAAATTGAACCTTTGAATCATCTTCTTCATCTCCCATAGCAGATTTAAAGTTAGCACATTCCTTTGATTGAGAATGAAGATCATAAAGAAGGTCCTTGTAGTATTGATTCGGTAGTTCTTCATCAAGAAAAGCAAAGGTCGTACAGTATCGACTTTTCACCTGAAAAAAAACACAAAATTACCCTAATAAACAAAACCCTGATTCAATTTATTCATTACTATATGGAAACTCACCTTGGGGCATCGTACAAATCGCCTGCCTGGATTTTTTGTAGTCCACGAGGTTAAAACGAACATCTTTTCTCCACAGTGACACTGTGCATATCGATTACTTGGGTTTCTTGAAGAAGAAGACGAGCTTGAAGCCATGGCAGAAGAAGAAGAAGAAACAGAGAGGGAGAGAGAGCGGGAAAGAAAGAGAGGGAAAAGAGATGGGGGCGGGAGAAATAATGAAAAAGGGGGGAAATATTAGGGTTTTACATCTAATTTATGTGACATGGATCCAGCATGGAAGCCACGATGGCGCTTCACCGGCTAAATTATTGATCCAACCGGTAATTGCACGATTTATTCAAGCTAGTAAGTTTACTTCCATCAAACGTTCAATATTTTTGGTGCATACATACAATAGTAAAAGTTGCCAAGTTACATACATCCCCAGATTCTTTTCCCTATTTATGAGGGAGTCAAATTGAAAATATAACTAAATGCCTCTTTCCTTCTTTGAAAAACCTGAAAATCAAAAGGCATTTCCACTGGAAAGTGGATATTCAATAAAAAAATATTTTTTTTGAAAAAAATATTCAAATCCTAAATTTTCAAAACTTGAAGGGGTTCAAATTTGTTAGAAATCTAATGTTTAATGGTGTTCCAAACTCAATCTCAAGAGGGTTCAAATAAATTCCATTCATGGTTTTCTCAAAAAAATCTAATTCATAATCGCCTCTGTGTGTAATGCGTAATGCATAATCATGCTAGAAGCATGCTATACTGTATGTGAAGAGAAAGGAAAATAACATATACTTTTGGTTAGAGAAAAGATACAAAATAAAAGGGTAACATGAAAAAGGTATAAGGGACAAGGATACAGTGCCAAAGATTGTCATTTTGGCAAGAATTGACATGTAAATGGGCCAATGAGAGCTTGTCATTTGTCAACTACATTTCTTGCCAATTTTTACTAAAAACTAGCCAAAAGTGAGGTGTAGTGTCAATTCTTGCCAAAAGTTACCAATTTATTTTTTTAAGCAATTTTATTATTAAACATTAAATAACTAAACATTACATTTATTTAAAACATAAAACATTTACATACTTAAGAAATTCGAAAACGTACTATATTGAAATTACAAATCGTAAAATTGCGAATCTGTAGAGTCCACGTCACTGTCACCGTCATTGCGGTGGATGTATTCATAGTGTTCACCTTCATTCGGGTTTGACACAGCCGGGTCAGTCGCGTATTCCTCTCCCGGGTCTACTTCGCCGACGTTACCTTGCCAAAATTCCGCGTGTTCAAGCGTCCTCTCTAATGTGGCTTCGGCGGGAGTAAGCTGCTGATGGGTTTCGTCCAACCAAGCGACCTTTGTTGCAGGTGCGCTCGTCGTCCATCAATTTCGGCAAGGTGGGCAGACTTTTGAGCTTGTATGTCGTTAATCAGAGACCTAATGTCAGTTTTATGATTGTCATCATCAAGCATGTGGTGCTGCATCGAGTTTTTAACCTCGAAGACAGTCATAGGTAGCCTGTAGTTTTCCATGGCTGATATGTTGATAGTTTACATTGTATGTTATATGTAGTTTGTTTGATGAATATGTATGTTTTTTGATGGTTTATATAGAAGTTGAAAAAGAAAAAAAAATGTACGCCTAACGTTCAAAATATTAAAAAAAAAAGGTCACTAAAGCCACGTGGCCATGCCCCAATGTTCACATTCATCGGCCAAAAGTAGCCTATGGAAGGAGCCGATGTATGTTGCCGATTCTTGTCGAGGAAGAGGTTGCAATGGAGCCAAGGAGCTGATACTTGCCAATAGAAGGAACCGATGCAAAGTGTCGACTTCACCCTTGCCCCTAAAAGTCATATGTCATATCCAAAAAAGTTGTTATAGATGGAGAATGTGTATATGTTGAATTTCATTTTGGAGTTGATAATGTAAAGGTATAATAGTCTTTGTTATCTTTATTTTATCTACACAAAAACTACATTTGAAGTAATTGACGGAATAAATTTATAGAAATTATTTAGTTGATTACTTTATATTTCTCCTTGTAAAAATCAAAATAATTATGTAAATATAAGTTCTTAGGTAAACAAAGGAATGAAAACATTAGTTAATTCTTAAGCAAACAAATGAATGCTAGAGATAAATTCAAGGCGAAAATTACTCTGTAGACCCATAATTGCTTTATAAAGGAGTTTAGATACAGATAAAACAACATAACTAGTAACTACGTATCGTCACAAGTAGATGACAACATAATGATGCAAAGAAAAGTTGAGGGCTAGGATGCCTGGCAGCTAGAGAAGTGCTTAAAACTTCCTGTTAAGTGCATTCTGTCAAACCATCATATATGCATACTATATATAAGGTAGTTCTGCTTAAAACAAAACACGAGTAAACTAGCTAGCATACACTGCTAGTTTTCTTATCATCCACGAACCTCCTCCAATGTTTGGTTATTCCTCGTTGCATCTCCCTTACGCTGTGTTCACTAACCTCACCGTCATTTACAATACTCATGTCGTGAGTTTGCTGAGCAGCTTCCAGCTCTTTAACCACTTTGACAATATTGGCAATAAGTCTATCTGCTAGGCTGTGGCTGAAATCTTCACGAATCACAACTCTTATAACCGAGATATGTTGTGCATCTGGTGGCATGGTGCATGCAGGAATGATCCATCCAAATCGTCGCAGGGACTCTGATATATCAAATACGGTGTATCTTGAACTGTCTTTAAGTGAAAATGCAAGTAAAGGGACCCCAATGTCCTTGGAGATTATATTAAAACGCCCCGTCTTTTCTAACCCTTCTTTAAGCACCCTTGTGTTTTCGCTACAATTCTCCATGACTTTCTTGTAACCCTAATGAATCAAAGAATAACCATGAGAAACTCGTAGTGACTTAAGATGTGCATTGTGCCATGGAGGATTGGAGTTACGCTTTTGATACCACTTATAAAGTCCAACTCTTGTGTTGTGTGTATGTGTCTTAGAATGAATCAAACTTTCTTGATATATATTCATCGGCTCATGGCTTATGCTAATTAACAATAAGGTCATATTTGACACATCAAGTGTTCTAAACATAAAAAATAAAACTTTGACAAAAGATAGACCAACCGAACATGATCCATTTCAGCATGTAAAACCATCTGTTCTGTCCCGTTACCCAACCCGCCTGTTAAACTAATTCCAGTGTGAAAAATTACCTGGAAGCCAAGCCGTATGAACTGATAGTACTGCGCAATTATCTGGCTCGACCCTGCATCCATGTTAATATATTTATCAGAAGACAGAGAAGTTAATCCCAAATCTGATGCATGTGGATAAGAGGACTTTATGTATATAGTAGCTTTTATATCCTAGGTCTTTTTTTGTGGTTCTCCTTACATAGTTGAGGAACGTATCTAATAGATACTATCTATGTTGGAGGAACAATTAATTTCACCTTTCGAGAAATTGAGAGTGAAGGTAGGCTGATCAGATCCCAGATAGTTTATGTGAAACACAAGCTCATCGGGCAAGTCCTCTTTATTCCTCCACACAGCCCAACCAACTCCAGCATACACGAGCCCATACTTGTGACCACTCACATTAATGCTCTTCACAAGTGGTAAACGAAAATCCCATTCAAGATCCGGGTAAAGAAAAGGAGCAACAAACCCTCCACTTGCAGCATCGACGTGAATTGGGGTGTCCCATCCCGTTTTGTTATTTTTTTCTATTAGAAGCTCATTAAGGAGCTTAACGTCTTCAAACTCTCCTGTCATTGTAGAACCAAGGATTGCAGCAACACAAATCGTGTTTTCGTCAACCATTTCTACTGCTTTAACGGGGTCCATCACATAGTATCCTTCTTTCAGTTTTACCTCTTTCAACTCAACCTCAAAGTACCTTGCAAACTTCTCCCAACAAACCTGTGAAACACATGTTCAGTTGGGACACCCACAAGTCCTTTGAAGAAATTGATTGTAACAAAAAAAAATCTACATTTTAAGTTTAATTGTTTTAGTACTATTTGGGGAAATTCTTTATAATTTTATCTCTTTTTTTTATGCTGATTAATGGTGGCAAACTGGCAACTTTGCAACATTAGATAACGAATGGGCGGATACTGCGATGCTGGTACCTGTTATCATACCTTTTCAGAAGGGTCAAATAGAAAAGATTAGCCAAAACTGGAACATGTCTAATGGGTCGAATGGGTCAGAGTCATCCACAGTGAGTTTTAATGCATAAAACCTCTGAATTGATTCTATCTAGAAAGTATATATTGTTAGTGATATAACTTCTGGAATTAATTAAGTCTATAAAATGAGTATGAAATGTTTTTGGTCAACAAGGACAGTTGTAAACTGTCTAGATGAATACCTGTTTAGCCAGGACCCATTTTCACCTGACTAACCTACCCATTTTGCCACATTTGGCGCACATAATAAGCAACAACTATACCATGTTTATAACTGTGAGCAGTACGACTAAAGTTTACAAGTTTCAGCGAGTCTCTAAGAAAAAAACTTGTACAAAGTTCAGCGTTGTAGTGACCCACATGAGAAACGAATTGATAGATCTACTCAAAACAGTAGAGTGAATATAGATTGTAGCCAAACCTGTACGTTAGATCCGGTAACTATGTTAGGGTTATTACAAGGTTTTCCTTGCGATTTTCGTTTGACTTGCCACTTCCTTTTGAAAGCGAGACCTGCAAGCATTATCGCCTCAGATGACCCCACTGTGCCCACACCAACAGCAGTATCGTCTTCTCCAATGGGAGCATGGAACAAATGTGCAATCATGTTTACGCAACGATTCTGAAATACTAAATAAAGCAGCTAAGTACAAATCAATGACAACCACATAATGAAACTCATAAATCACTAGTTAGAGGAAGAATATGGGTTGGGTTGGGTTGGTTAATGTATCAAGTTAGAAATTTTTACACAAGTAGAAACAGGTGGAGTTGGGTTGACCCGCAAACACCTTCTTATCAGAATTTAAAAACAGCTATTCCACGGAATATATATCCAACCTATTTTATACTTTTTAAACTAAAAAGGTGATTTAAGAGGTCATATACATTAGAAAAATTACACTTTGGGCAACTTTCTATCTGTCCAACCCATTTGACCTGTTTATGTATAGCTAAAGGTTTTTACAGTTTTTGATAAAATATAACTGAAGTTTGACCTATCTAGAAACAAGTTAATTAAAATTGTTATAGTTCAATTCAGTTTTTGATAGCTCAAGACATTGAGTAAAAGTACAAATATTGATGAGCATGACCTGAAGTTCAGTAGTGATGGGATACTCATCCATGTCAACGTAGTTCTTGTTAAGGGAGGCCATGATTAGTTTATCACATTCGGGTTCCATCCAAGTCGTAACAAATGATGCCAAATTCAATCTTGGATTACCATCAAGCATTAGCTCATCATTGATTATTTGATATGCTGCATCCTTCGGTATAGGTTGGTCCGGCATCTTAAACCTACAATTATGTTGTACAAATCATTGCCCCACATTATCTAGTCTACTAAGATCATCAAATAAATAAATAAAAATACTTCCCTAAACGATGCACGCTAGCTAGTAGCTACACTATGGCTGTTGTGGTGACCCTAAATGCGGTGATAACCCCGGTGTGAGGGCAGTTTTTTTTTTTTGTGTGTTTTTCAAATCTAACGGATAGTTTATCATAAAATTTTGTATGTGGCGGTAAAAGGTTTAAGTTATTCTCTTGTATTGCTTAGCTCATAATTCACTTGTCAACTATTTAGTGGCAGAACCAGGATCGAATGTCACCTGTAGCACAAATTTTTTTCACTAGCCTCGTATCGGCGTAAAGTAATGATAACGTCTAGATTTTTACGATTTTTAGCATTTTTTAAGGATTTTTTTTCTATTTTTGACGGGTTTAAAGAGTTTTTTGCACTTTTGAGCGTATTCATTCACAGTTATTTGCATAAATACATCTTTGTAAGTAAATCTTTTGAAAGTTTAAAGTTAGTTACATTTACCGGTATCCCATATTTACTTGACCCGTAGCACCAATAAAAAACACATCATTTAAAAAAAAAATTATATTACAAAAATTTAACGGACCCGTAGGCCGGGCTACCCCTCTATTGTATGTAGTTCCGCCAGTGCAACTATAGAGTTCAAAAAATTATGGCTAGATTAGCCGTTTTACACTTTCTAAAAATGATAATCCTAACATAATCTCGAGTAAGTTATTTTCATCTTCTCTATTTATTAATAATCTTAATGGAATTCTTTCATCTCCGAATTTTATTATAGTTTCTATGGCTTCATTAATCTCATGTTCTTCTCCATTAATATTGGTATTATTGATGAGGTTCATTCAATTGGTATGTTTGTAGGTCTTTACAAAGTTTAGAATTTATATAATTTCCATTTGTTCCCGTGTCTATTAAAATGTTTACATGAGAGTAATGTTTTCCATTATAATATTCACCTTGTATCTTATAATTTTTTATGCTATCTTCTTTAGCTTCAATTATATTAGAAAATATACTAGAACTAGCCATTCTTGTCAAAGGGTGGCTGATCCCTTATATAAATAAAAGAAGATTGTGATGATACAAGCATTTTTTTAAAATTGCTTATGTGTCAATTTCACAAATCTTTATTTTTCATCTATTAAATTTCTCTTAATTTATTTATGACATCACTATTATAACAAAGACCTCCAACAAAATTTTACATAAGTTACTCATTAAAAAACTCAAAATTTTAATTTATGTTTAAAATTTATTGTCACTAAAATGGAATTTTATTGAATATCCACTAGATCAATGAAATAACACAATGAAATTTTAACGCATTGTGTAACATTTTAATCAATTGAAATTTTCGCTATAGAAGGCCGAAAACTACGATTTTTTCTTTTTTCTAATTTGACACATAATTTTATAACTTTATTATTTTTACCAACCGTATTTGTTTCAACGTGTCTCCACAATTAAACAACTTTTGTTTTCGTTTTTACATAATAATTTATCATAATTCACTTAACACTATTTTCCTATATTTCAATATGACAACATATTTTAAACTTACTCGAGTATCACTCGGGTTGATTAGCTAGTTACATTTTTATTTGAAAATGTTAATTTAGGGGAAATATTTTTTGATAATAGTAATGGTTTATCTTGTAAATCAAGACTTAATGGTCTTGAATCAATTTCCTATATTTTAGGTAAGTTGGGTACTTGTATTTGATTGAATAAAAATGGAAACTCTATGGTATCTTTTATTTAAAGCATTCCGAATGATGGGTATTTGATATTGCATAAGATATAGCATATGTAATAGAATATGGTCTATTATGCTGTTTAAAGAAATCTTTTCTTATAAAATCTTGTAATAGACTTAAAATTTTATCGAAATCTTTGTCTTGAATATGATAGGATATTCTTGGGTAAATATTAAATTTAAGTTTTCCATATTGTAAATTTCCTCTTAGTATTCCCTGCTTCTTCTCTATTTTGGATTCTATTATCCATAACTGTTAATTCTATAGGTGTATCTATACCTTATTTAAAGGTGGATTTTATTATAACTTGAATAGCTCCAACATGTACCCATTTAAGTTTTTTCTTGTCTATTAAAATCTCTTGTTTGTATTCTCCTAATTGTTCACTTTGATAACCTACTAAATCATTCTATGTTTTACTACTACTTGTTATATCTAACTTATTCATTTTCGGATGAGGTATATTCTGTCTCTGTTAAGATAAATATACTTTCATCAGAGTCTATGTCATGAAAATCATTAATAGGTATAAAATCTCCTTCATTTATCATTTTTTCTACATCTTCATCTATTTCAAAAATTTTAAGATTTTTATTAAACTTTTTTGGACACTTGTTGGCATAATGGCCTTTTTCATGACAATAATAACATCTACATTCCTTAGGACTTGGTTTTCTTTTATAAGTAGGTTTAAATGTCTTTTTATATCCTTTTTTCTTATAATATTTTGTCTTACGCTTCTTAGGCCTATGCCAATCTTGGAGCTCTTCCTCCCTCTTCCTCACTGCCACATCAGCTTTTCTCTCTCCTAAATCACTTCTTCCTCACTTACTATCAACCTTACCTCTTCCTCACATCTTCCTTATCTCTTCCACAACTTTTATTTATTTATATTTCATATTTATCTTAAAATAACATAAACTTAATTTTATTAAAAAAACATTACATTAATAAAATTAAACACATTACAACTAAAATTAAAACAAACTAGAATTAAAAAATAAAAACATTACAATTAAAACTAATTATTAAAACTACAATAAAACTAATAAAATTAAAACTACATTATTAAAACTACATAAAACTACTCGTCGTCGTCCTCGTCGTCCTCCTCATCCTCGTCGGCATCAGCATAAAACTTGCTCCCAAACCGTTCTTGCAAGTATTTTTGATACGCCATGTGAGCCTTCAAATCTTCCTCGACAAACCCGTTGGAATCGGTTTTGCCAAAAACTTCATGGCATCCCTAACCTCGGCCCGTTCCAAAGCTTTCTGTTGCATTCGAACATACGCAGTAATACTTTGGGCCGCTTCCGAACCCGATGATCGGTTAGATGTTGCATCGGATGAACTAGACAACCTACGGCTTACGTTGCGACCCGGTGGTCGCCTAATCGGGTCCTCACCAAATAACCCTTCAAATGAGGGACCCGTTTCATTTGGAGTCGGGGTCGCACCACGTGGTGTATCATCGGCAGTCAAATCTACCGCCGCAGCCGGTTGCCTACTCGTCGAGGCGTTGTCGTTCCAAAAGTTGGCCACATTTTGAAGATGCTCGAAGCACTTCTAGTAATGCCAATGTTTCTCCCCTGTTTGTTTCTTGTACAAGTTTACGGCCGCTTCGGCCACTTGTCGATCATCCGCCCCGCTTTGTCGGCCGTGCTCGCTAACCTTCTTGAACGCCGTGCCAAAATCCTTAACACATTTTTTAATCTTGCTCCATTTGCCATGAATTTGGCTTTTGGTACGGGAGCCGTATTTCGTATCCTTGTTGAACATCTGCACCACCAGAGGCGGATGTAGGATTTTCGTATACAGGGGGCATGATGACAAAGGTGGTAACACGAATGCGATAAGTTATGGGCAAGTTCGGCTATGAGATTTTTGATGCCCAGAACCAAAAGTTTTGAAAATACCCCTATAAAGTTTTGTTAACGAACAACACACTTACATTTATTGAGGTTTACAATTATATTAAGCTAGATGGGTCATCCTCACATGATTTCCCATTATATAGGTATTTTTTAAATCAACACTACTTGAACTCCATAATATTATTTTTCATGAACTCATGAAATGAATACTCATATTATATTTTTGAAATATAGTTAAGGACCTTAACTTAAGGTTGTAACTAGAATACTTATGTTTATCAAATATAGATAAGTGTTTAGTTTTTTTTTTACAAAATGATATAAATAGATTATATAAGTCAGTTTTATTAATTTTTGTTATTTGAAAAAAGGACATAGATTAGTAAATAATAGTTATATATTTATAATTGAATTTAGGGCATTGAATAAATGTATTAAAAAGATAAAGGGTTAAACTTATTACTCTAAATAAGTATAAGGGTTTTAATGAAATTATGTAAAACAAAAGTGGTCAAAGATATTTGTCATCATCATCTCCGTTGTTTTCTCAAAAACATAAAACAGAGCTTCCATCAAGAACTTACATATATCTTCTTTTTGTTAAACAATAGCTTAGTTAGCAAATGAAAATCTATTAACTTACATATCTTTTCGCTTTTGATTAAAGAAACAAGGGCATGTCAAATTCATGGTGGGGGCATTTTGGAAAATTATTGAACTTTCATGTTTATTAAGACAAAATCTGTATGTATATTAATTGTTGGCATAGGAGTTATAGGGGGCATTACCCCCCGGTACTAAACAATTACATCCGCCCCTGTGCACCACTTTATTCCAAAAAATGGCATCCGTTTGATTTTTACCCACGACCGGGTCCTGCGAAAAATGCACCCAACATCTTGCCAACAACTCCGTATCTTCATCCTCCCAATTCCTTTTCTCTTGCGGTGTTCTGGTCCGCCTTCTCCGCCCCGCACGACCCACTGTTTCAACTTCTTCTTCATCATCTAGTGATGCGACGCTACCCGCCTCGGATGCATTTTCCGGGTTCTTTTGTTGTTGTTGTTGTACTTGAAATTCGAACGCCATTTGAGCTTGAGCTAACGCCATTCTTTGAGTATCGTTCCAATTGTTACCCATAATTGGATTGTAGTTCATGGTGTTATAAAATGGTTGTGAAAATGGGTTAACCATATAACTTGCCGGAGGACCCATAGGGGGCGGGTTGGAGGAGCCCGAAGGGTGGCTTGTTTGACTTTGATTGGTTGATGACATTGCCGGGAGCGGGTAGTCGAGAACACATATCGGCGGCGGCTTGATTTTGGTTTAGGTTTTCGTTGTTTCGAGACATGATTTTAGGTGAAGTTTGAGAAAGGATTTGAAAGAGTATGTATGTGTGTGTTGTTTGAAAAAGTAATGTGTGTGTGTGTTTGAAAGAGTAATGTGTTTAAATAAAGGTGGAAAAGAAAAAAAAATAAAAAAAAACAAGCCGTTGCATTCAAAATTTGAAAAAAAAAGTTTTTTTTTGTTTACGTTGAAACCGGGCCAACGCAATCTCTTCCTCACTCGGCGACCGAACGAAGGGAGAGGAAAGAAGAGCTCAAAGACGGCTCGCTGCTAACCTAGGAAGAGTGGAAGGGATTCACGCCAAGCTCCAAGATGGGGGATGGCACCGGCCTAAAAATATATTTTTCTAAAATTCTTTTCTTATATTTTCTTTTAATTTTTCCATAGTAATATGAACTATTACACCCTATCATTATTGGCATTTTTGTATTACTACAACATAAAGATATTTTTCTTTTTAATCCTTTGCTTAGTTTAGCTAGTATGGCATCTCCACACCATTCACTTAATGTGTCCCTTACGTGGGTGATTCTCTTTTTTAATGTCTCCGTTGTTGCTGGATAATAGGTCTTCATTAATTTTTGTCCCCAAGGGTCTGGTATTTTTGCAAAAAATAATGTTAAATAACTACTCATATCTGGTACTTGATTATATATATGATAATAATAATCTTGAAAAACACAAATATATATTTCTATTTCACAAATATCGCATAACTATAGTCTTATCAAGGCTGTTGAGTATTTTTCTATGGTTGCTGAGTCTTTTATTATACTTCCTTCACCACAAAACTCTAATCTAAATGCTTCTACAGTTCTAGTTATTATGTTATTCATTTCACCATCTAATTCAAATATTATTCTTCTCGTGTCTGAAGGTAAATTTTGCCAATATCTTAAAGCACTATTTAGTAAAGTTCTTTCTAGAAACCCTTTCATGGTTTCTATATCCATTTTATTAATAGAAACTGGGGTAAATTACACAAATGATACCTGAGGTTTGTTCGAAACTACACTGGTCATACCTATAATTTAAAAATTACGATATTGGTATGATTTTGGAGCCATAAATACGATATATCTTACTTTACCAGATTTTCCAGAGATATCTTTACTACCAAAATGGGTTAAGGATGGAGTAAAAGATAGTTATTTATATAATTCTACTATAACTCCAAATGATGTTATGGTTTTAAAACTATATTCTGCAAGGCCTGATTTTTATAAAGAAAATAATTATCCTGCTTACCATTTCATCAAAATAGAAAAGGTTAATTTAGCTCTTTCTTACAATATCCATACAAAAGAGTCAAAAACTTTTCAAAGTTTTAATGAAAATGATATTCCTTATAGAAGAGCCCTTGGAATAAAGATAGTTCTTAATACTTAAAAAAATGCTTTTCAAAAAAGAATTTAGAACTTATGGAGGAAAAAACATGTATTCTTCTGTTATGATATCCCTTGCAAGAAAAACTCCTCCATCAGCTAAAACGTATTTGGAATATAAAATCAAATTTTTAGATACAGGTACTATTTCATCAAGTCCTCAAGCCCAAAACAGGATTTGCCTTTTCAGAAATCACCAAAAGAATGTCTGTCCAGCTTGTTCTAAACAAAGTGATGGCATGAATATTGATTCTCGGAGTCAAACATCCGAAGAATAAGATTTTTATAAAGAAAATAATTATCCTGCTTACCATTTCATCAAAATAGAAAAGGTTAATTTAGCTCTTTCTTACAATATCCATACAAAAGAGTCAAAAACTTTTCAAAGTTTTAATGAAAATGATATTCCTTATAGAAGAGCCCTTGGAATAAAGATAGTTCTTAATACTTAAAAAAATGCTTTTCAAAAAAGAATTTAGAACTTATGGAGGAAAAAACATGTATTCTTCTGTTATGATATCCCTTGCAAGAAAAACTCCTCCATCAGCTAAAACGTATTTGGAATATAAAATCAAATTTTTAGATACAGGTACTATTTCATCAAGTCCTCAAGCCCAAAACAGGATTTGCCTTTTCAGAAATCACCAAAAGAATGTCTGTCCAGCTTGTTCTAAACAAAGTGATGGCATGAATATTGATTCTCGGAGTCAAACATCCGAAGAATAAGATTTTTATAAAATCTTAAATATGATTTAATAAAATATATAAAAGTTTTATATAATAAAGTAAATAAATAAAAAGATAAGATAAATGATATTGAAGACTCCAAGACCCACAATTAGATAAATGAAATTGAAGACTCCAAGACCTGCAAGCAAAAGTCAAAAGAGGGGACCAATTCAAGAAAGAAACTATTCAAGTTCCAATACAAGTTCCAAGTGGACATAAAGAACTTTTTCCACCACATATGAAATCTTGCCACCACGCATGAAGTCTAGGACACCATAGCCAAGTGATGTGGAAATGTCCAGGTTCACTGAACTGAATGACACCAGTGAACTGGAGAAGTCAACTGAACTGAAGGGTAGAACTGAACGAACTGAACGAATAATGCCATCTGAACAGGCCATGCTAATTCTGCCAGCAATAGCCCATTTCAGACAAGTGTTCACTGAACCAGTCCAGTCACCAGTGGTAACACTCCTCCAGTGGAAAGTGTCTTCAGTGACAACCAGTAGTGATCCACCAGTGAAGTTCTCCACTGAAGCACTCCAGTGACCAGCTCCAGTCTAGTCTCCAGATGGATGCTCCAGATTTAAGTCTCCAGTGGAAGCTCCAGATTTACGTTCCAGTTATCATTAATAAAGATTGTTCCAGTCACGTGTTTGTGGACCCAATAAAGAAGGAATGACAGCTGTCAAAGAAGATAAGGGAGGAGCGTGTGACAACGTTAATCCTAACGGTTTGTGGGCCCTTGTGCAGAAGGAATCTTTCTAGAAGCTTTGTCTGTCCATTCCTTATTGGTTGATAAATTAGTGGCTGTCCTTAGCACATGACAGCTTTTTGATTATTTTATTGTATTTCGTTAATTCCTAGGTAATAGCATGTGGCTATAAATAGGGGCTCTTTTTCATTGTAAAAAAATATGTTATGTTGAATTGAATGAAATTAATAGAGCAGCCTCTATTTCTTAAAAATCTTCTTTTACCTTTAGAGATCTTTGATCTTGGTGGTTAGGAGTGACCCCTTTATCAATATTTGTGGTGGTTCGTCCTTTATCAAATATTGTGGTGAGGTCTAAATCTTCAGTTTCCTTTATCTGTAATCGTGGTGGCTAGACCTTTATCGATTATAGTGGTGGGGCAGAGTGTTTCCTTTATCCTTGATTCCGGTGGCTTGGCCTTTACGAATCTTGGTGGTGGATTCTTTTATCTATCATTTTTACTTTATTGTCTTGTTTATCTATTTTGTTTCATATAAATTAGAAAATACCAAAAATAGTCTTCCGCTGTCGTTTGTCGCGTGATTTACGCATCAAATTTGGTATCAAAGACAGGTTTAAAAAAAGGTTTCTTAATCTTTTTATCCGTGGGTTTTGTTGTTCGTTGGTTCAGATTCAAAAGGGTTGTTCTACTATTTTGATCTGTTGGAGTTTTTGTTTAGATCTGTTATTGTTGATATTATTTGTTGGGTATTAATGGCTTTTAGAAGAAATATGACATTAGAAGAAGCTCATAATGCTAGGAGGGATAGACAAATAGAAGATCTACAAGAAGCACTTGGTAGAGTTGTTCATATGTTAGAAGATGGTGGTTTAAGGTTTAATAGAGACCATATTGTTGCTAGTGAAAGAGATTCTGAATCTCAAGGTCCTAGTGAAAGATCTGATAGTACACCCAGAAACTCTAGTGATTCTGATGACCCCCATCCTAGAGAAAGACGAAGGAGACATAAGGTTGATGATACTAAAGATATTAAGATAGATCCACCAGATTTTATTGGTTCTTCTAATCTAGAAGAATACTTTGAATGGGTTCAGGTTATGGATAGAATTATGGAAATCAAAGGTTATGATGATAAAAAAAGTTTTAAGGTTGCCATTATTAAGCTAAAAAAATATGCTTCATCTTGGTATGACAATATGAAATCTGAAAGGGAGTATAAAGGTAAGAGTAAAATCAAGACCTGGTCCAAATTGAAAGAAGTTATGCAGAAAAGATTTGTTCCTCAGTCGTACAAGCAAGATCAGTACCTTCTGATGAATAATCTGAAGCAAGGCACTAAAGAAGTCGTGGAGTATATTAGGGAGTTTGAGCAACTGAAGACAAGAACTGGTGTCAAAGAAACTGAAGAGCATACTATCGTCAGATTCCTTGGTGGGTTGAATGCTACCATTACTGAGAAGATAGAATTGCAGCCCATCTGGACTTATGAAGGTGCTTGCAAACTGGCCCTCCAGATTGAAAAGAAACTGAAGAAGAAGGTCCAGTACAAACCTTTCACTAAGGTTACTTCCAGTTCCAGTCAACCAGTTACCAGGCCCAGTGAAACTGTTCAGAAATCCTTCAGAGGAAAGGAGAAAGAAACTGGAGGATCCAAAGAACCAGTTGGAAGAAAATGCTTTAAATGCCATGGTTTTGGTCACTTCCAGGCGCAGTGTCCCAACCAGCGAGCACTCACTGCTAAGGAGATTGAAAGCTTACCAGATGTTGATACTGAAGAAGGTGAACCAGTGTATGATGAAGATGAAAATGAAGAGGCATATGTAGGTGCAGATGTTGGAGAGATGCTAGTGGTAAGAAGAGTGATGCACACTGATGAAGTTGCAACTGATACTGCCCAGAGATAAAATATCTTCCATTCCAGATGTACTGTTAAAGGAAAGGTATGTGATCTGATCATTGACGGTGGGAGTTGTGCTAATGCTGCTTCAACTTACATGGTAGAGAAACTGGAACTGCCTACAGTAAAGCACCCTCGTCCTTACAAGTTGCAATGGCTCAGTGAAGGATCTGAGGTAAAAGTTAATCGACAAGTTACTATTCCTTTTTCCATTGGATTTGTTTATCAAGATAAAATTGTTTGTGATGTTGTTCCTATGGATGCTTGTCATATATTACTGGGTAGACCTTGGTTATTTGATAATTATGTATTTCATAATGGTCGTATGAATTCTTATTCGTTATTTGTAAGTGGGAAGAAGGTCACTTTGACTTCTCTGAAACCCAATGAGTTACTGAAAATTAATAAGAAAGACCAGCCCATCAAGTCTTTGTTTATGTCTCAAACTGAAGTTGAAGAAGAGTTAACTGGAGGCTCTCCAGTTATGATGTTACTGGTGCTTGAGCGTACTGAAGAGAAGGAGTTCACTGGAGTCCCCAGTCTCCTGAAGTCTCTACTGAAGGAATTCACTGATGTTTTCCCAGAAGACCTACCTGAAGGTTTGCCACCAGTAAGAGGAATTGAACACCAGATTGACCTGGTTCCAGGTTCAGTTCTTCCAAACAAAGCTGCTTATAGGTGTTCACCTACTGAAGCAAAGGAGTTGCAAAGGCAGGTAGATGAGTTGGTTGCCAAAGGGTATGTCAGAGCAAGTATGAGTCCTTGTTTAGTTCCTGCTCTCCTGGTCACAAAGAAAGATGGTTCGATGAGAATGTGTGTTGATAGCAGAGCCATAAATAATATAACTATTAAGTATAGATATCCCATTCCCAGATTGGATGATATGCTTGATGAGTTACATGGCTCCAGTGTGTTTTCTAAAATTGATCTCAGAAGTGGTTATCACCAGATTAGAATGAAAGATGGAGATGAATGGAAGACTGCTTTCAAAATTAAAGGAGGCCTTTATGAATGGTTAGTAATGCCTTTTGGTTTATCTAATGCTCCTAGTACTTTCATGAGATTAATGAATGAAGTCCTCAGGCCACTTATTGGTCAGTTTGTCGTTGTTTATTTTGATGATATTCTAGTATATTCAAAAACTGAAGCTGAACATGTTAACCATTTAAGAAATGTGTTTGAATTACTGAGAAGGCACCAGTTGTATGGTAAACTGGAGAAATGTGATTTCATGGTTGAAAGTGTAATATTTCTGGGGTATGTTGTTTCAAAAGAAGGTATTTCTATGGATCCTTCAAAGGTAGAAGCCATCAGATCATGGCCAGTTCCAACTACAATCACTGAAGTCAGGAGTTTTCATGGACTGACATCTTTTTATAGAAGATTTATCAAAAATTTCTCTACAGTTGTGGCTCCAATCACTGACTGTCTGAAGAAAGGTATATTTGACTGGCCTAATTCAGCCTAGTTGGCTTTCGAGTCACTGAAGGAAAAGCTCAGTTCAGCCCCAGTTCTATCCTTGCCATATTTTGATCAGTTGTTTGAGCTAGAGTGTGACGCCAGTGGAGTAGGTATTGGTGCAGTTCTGGTACAAGCAGGGCGTCCAGTCGCCTATTTCAGTGAAAAGCTCAATGGTTCTAAACTGAAGTATAACACTTATGACAAAGAATTTTATGCAATTATTCGTGCTATCACTCACTGGTCACATTATCTGAAGCCAAAGCAGTTTGTCTTATTTTCTGACCATGAAGCACTGAAGTTCATTAATGGTCAACATAAGCTTAATGCCAGACATGCAAAATGGGTGGAAATTTTGCAGTCTTATTCTTTTGTTTCTAAACATAAAGCTGGAGTGGCTAATGTTGTTGCTGATGCACTTTCCAGACGATACTCGTTATTATCAATTCTGGAAGCAAGAGTCCTTGGATTTTCTTTCATTAAAGAGTTGTATGCTGCTGATCCAGACTTCGCTGATCGCCTCACTGAAACTAACCAGAAAGGACCATTTGTTGTTCAGGATGGTTTCTTATTCAAGAATGGAAAGTTGTGTATTCCAAAGGGTTCTATTAGAGATTTACTGATAAGGGAAGCACATGGAGGAGGTCTGGCTGGCCATTTTGGTATTAACAAAACTGGAGAGATTCTCACTGAACACTTCTACTGGCCAAGTTTACTGAAGGATGTTCAGAATATCATCAGTCGCTGTCCAACTTGTCACCAGGCGAAGGCTACTTTTCACAAAGGACTGTATACTCATCTTCCAGTTCCAAGCCAGCCATGGGAAGATCTCAGTATGGATATCATTGTTGCACTGCCCAGAACTCAGAGAGGAAAAGACTCAATAATGGTGGTTGTTGATCGATTTTCAAAAATGGCACATTTTGTTCCCTGCAACACCACAAATGATGCTTCAGCAGTTGCAAATCTATTTTTCAAAGAAATTGTTCGTTTGCATGGGATTCCAAAAACAATTGTCTCAGATAGAGATGTGAAGTTTCTAAGTTATTTCTGGAAGACCTTATGGAGACTGATGGGTACCAGATTAATGTTCAGTACGTCTCACCATCCTCAGACTGATGGACAGACTGAAGTCACAAACAGAACAATTGGTATGTTATTAAGAACACTGGTGAAGAAGACACTGAAGGATTGGGATCTGAAGCTTGCTCATGCTGAGTTTGCTTTCAACAGAGCTCCAAATTATTCAACCAGTAAATCCGTTTGAAATTTGTTATGGTGTCAATCCACTGACTCCCATTGATTTAATTCCATTTTCGATTGAACCAAAAGCAAGTATTGAAGCTGAAGCCAGAGCAAAAGAAATAAAGAAAATTCATGAACAAGTGAAGGCCAGAATAGAGAAAGCAAATGCCAGTTACAAGGCCAGGGCAAACAAGAATAGGAAGTAGTCCAGTTTTGCTCCAGGTGATCTAGTTTGGGTATACCTCAGAAAGAAAGATTTCCAGCAAGAAGGAAGAACAAGTTGATGCCCAGAGCTGAAGGACCATTCAAGATTCTGGAGAGGTATGGTGATAATGCTTATAAAGTTGAGCTACCTGGAGATATGTCAGTTTCAAGTACTTTTAATGTTGGGGATCTGATGCCTTATCTGGAAGATGAGTACCTCGAGGACTTGAGGACAAGTTCTTTCTTAGAGGAGGAGATTGATGTGGAAATGTCCAGGTTCACTGAACTGAATGACACTAGTGAACTGGAGAAGTCAACTGAACTGAAGGGTATAGAACTGAACGAATAATGCCATCTGAGCAGGCCATGCTAATTCTGCCAGCAATAGCCCATTTCAGACAAGTGTTCACTGAACCAGTCCAGTCACCAGTGGTAACACTCCTCCAGTGGAAAGTGTCTTCAGTGACAACCAGTAGTGATCCACCAGTGAAGTTCTCCACTGAAGCACTCCAGTGACCAGCTCCAGTCTAGTCTCCAGATGGATGCTCCAGATTTAAGTCTCCAGTGGAAGCTCCAGATTTACGTTCCAGTTATCATTAATAAAGATTGTTCCAGTCACGTGTTTGTGGACCCAATAAAGAAGGAATAACAGATGTCAAAGAAGATAAGGGAGGAGCGTGTGACAACGTTAATTCTAACGGTTTGTGGGCCCTTGTGCAGAAGGAATCTTTCTAGAAGCTTTGTCTGTCCATTCCTTATTGGTTGATAAATTAGTGGCTGTCCTTAGCACATGACAGCTTTTTGATTATTTTATTGTATTTCGTTAATTCCTAGGTAATAGCATGTGACTATAAATAGGGGCTCTTTTTCATTGTAAAAATTAAGTTATGTTGAATTGAATGAAATTAATAGAGCAGCCTCTATTTCTTAAAATCTTCTTTTACCTTTAGAGATCTTTGATCTTGGTGGTTAGGAGTGACCCCTTTATCAATATTTGTGGTGGTTCGTCCTTTATCAAATACTGTGGTGAGGTCTAAATCTTCGGTTTCTTTTATCTGTAATCGTGGTGGCTAGACCTTTATCGATTATAGTGGTGGGGCGGAGTGTTTCCTTTATCCTTGATTCCGGTGGCTTGGCCTTTACGAATCTTGGTGGTGGATTCTTTTATCTATCATTTTTACTTTATTGTCTTGTTTATCTATTTTGTTTCATATAAATTAGAAAATACCAAAAATAGTCTTCCGCTGTCGTTTGTCGCGTGATTTACGTATCACCAAGAATCCTGACAATTCGTATTCCAAAGGATGAGTCAAAGTTTATCTAAGAGGTGAAGGAATATAAATGGAGGGGTGACCAAAGAAAGGGGGACATCGGCCATAGAAGAAATCCTAGATATAGTTTCCAAAACCCATGTAATAAAAAACTAGTTGTTTGTTGTAATTATCATGTACTTTTCTTTACCTTTCCATTGTAATATTTCCATCATGAAATAAAACGTTCCTATTTCCTTATAATACCTTTAGTGGTCTAAATGTTTAGAAGTATTTTTCTTTAAAAAAGAAGAAATCTCCAACTACAAGATGTCTCTTTTTACCCTACACCAGAGGTAGGAAACGAAACTCGGTTGTGCTGAATATTGTTGAAGGAGCCAGAGAGGAGTTACCTATGGATACTTAGGTTTGGTTTGAAATAACCTAGTAAAAACACTCCTGGTGTGACCCGACAGTATCTTGGTCAAAACGAAAAAAAGTACGGAAGCATGTTGGACCCTTGTTCTTTTTATTTTCAAAATTTTTCTAAATAATATAAATCCATCGGTATTATCCTTAATATTAATGATTAAAATCACTTAACTAAACATATATAGAAAACCACGTTAATGAAAAAATACCGAAAAACATCTACACACGGCTAAAACAGGGCTTATCCTGATAGTATTCATTATACTGCGTTTTCTACTCCCCAAGGACAATATGAATGGTAATGCCTTTTGAATTAAAAAATGCTCCACAAATATTTCAAAGAAAAATGGACACGATATTTAGAAAAATGATTAAATTTACTTAACTAAACATATATAGAAAACCACGTACTTCTAAATCATATGCATGTAAATGAAATAATACCGAGAAACATCTACACACCGCTAAAACAGGGCTTCATCATGACCACTCACCATCATGCATGCGCGGATACGATTGTAGTTTTTTTTCTTCTTAATATAAGATTGGTGCTTTAATTCCTTGAATGACAAATTAACTTTCATAACAAACTTATCATCGTATAAATTAAACATAAACCATATTCCTTTACGAAAACACATATATATGTTTTCTCAATCTGCCACCGCCACGTGGCATCGCTCGATTAGTCCACCTACACTCCGCGTTACTATTCGGAGTTTGTCATATCGGATCTCGTTCGAACTTTTTTCTTTCGTTTTTTCTTGGTTTCTTGCACAATTTTTTGGTTTTTGTGTTCTCTTATTAGTTCACCTACACTCCGCATTACTACTCAGATTTTGTCATATCGAATCCGTTCGAAATTTTTTTCTTTCGATTTTTCTTGGTTTCTTGCACAATTTTTTGGCCTTTTGTGTTCTCTTCAATTGTTTCGTCTTATAACCCCGCATCATTATTTGGATTTTGCCATATCAGATCCCGTTTAGGGTTTTTTCTTTCGGTTTTGGATTTTGTCATATCGAATAGGTTTTTTCTTTCGGTTTGTCTTGGTTTCTTGCACAATTTTTTTTTCTTTTGTGTTCTCTTCTATTGGTTCATCTTATACCCCGCATCACTATTTGGATGTTGCCATATCGGATCCTGTTTGGGGTTTTTTTCTTTCGGTTTTTTGTTGGTTTTTTCATAGTTTTTTTTGTTTTTGTGTTCTCAACCACCGCCACATTGCTCTGTTCTATTGGTCCGCCTACACCCTGCGTTACTACTCGGATTTTGCCATATCAAATCCCGTTCGTTTTTTTTTCTTTTGGTTTTGCTTGGTTTCTTTCACAATTCTTTTGCTTTTGTGTTCTCTTCTGTTGGTTCATATTAAACTCCGCGTCACTATTTGGATTTTGTCATATCGGATGTCGTTTGGGGTATTTTCTTTCGGTTTTTTGTTGGCTTTTTTCATAGTTTTTTTGCTTTTTGTGTTTTCAGCTAATATATTGGAAAATTTTATTAAACATTTTGTTTTTCTTCGTTTTTGTTATTGGTTTTATTGCACATACTAAATGTATGTATTCGATAATGGACACTTTTTGATGCGGTTTTTTTAGTTTCTCGCACAAACACTTTTTGTTTTCTTCAAGTTATTTCTTTTTTTCACACTTTTTCTTTTGGATTTTTAAGTAGGTTCAACGCTATCATAATGAACCCGGATCAACACGACAATTGGAAAAACCTCAATAGTTTATACTATACTATCAAGCCCTACTGTCACATCTAAATATATTTAATCAAAGGATTAAATAATTAGACAAGGATTTGCTAATTAATTAATTATTTAACTAAACCTGTAATGACAACCATTTTAAAATCAAATGTCGGTCAATGATAAAATAGCCAAACACCAACTCAAGGTCAAAACAGGGTTAGACCACGACTAGGACACTTCCATGGTGACTACCTCGTTAACCACAACCTTGACTTTTCTAAATTTATTGGTTATTTATACATAATTTAATGATTTTTTTATTAGACCCATTAAAAATAGGTTATGAATTAGTGTCATCCAACATAAACATTTAGCATGTCATTAAGCTATTTAACTAAATAATATATTAAATTAAAGAAGACTAATCATGTGAGAGGCCTAAGCCTTAGGAACATCAAAACTTTGATAATCCATGAGAAAAAATCCAACACTTGAATATTCCTTAAAATTAAGACATTACTCATATATTTTATGATGTTAACTCATATATTTTGTGATATTTATATAAATATTAGTTAACATTGTGGTAATTAAATTCATAACCAATCTTTTAGAAGCGGAGTTATCTGCAATCAGATGTAGCATTTCAACCTAACATTTTTTGTCAATTTTTAGTAAAGCTATATTTTATTATAGTTTTTAATAAATTAAAAACGGTCTTTCTAACAAAATAAAATGTTAGTATCTCAAAACTATCGGAGTACACATCCGAATCCGAATATCATATATTTATGGGAAACTGTCAACTCATATAATTTGTTAATGTACGTTAATGATCTAATCTAATAATATACAGTACTCATGTAAGCACAAACATTATTATATAGTGTAGTCTTGTTAATTTGACAATCCTAATATTTGTCCATAGACGAGATTGAATTTTCCATATATATAGGTAAAATCCATAAAAAAGCTAACTTTTTACATAAATTTCAATTTCTATTAAAAGAAACATATTTAGTTTTCGTCTATTTAAAAGATCTCATTTTTAAAAATTTCGCAGTAAAGGGAACGTCGTTAGTTTTAAACATCAGCCCTCCACTAAGTGTCACGTCATCAAAATTGTTTATGTGGCCTTTAACTGGAAATATTCCTTTAAGGTACCCGTTACCAATGAAGCCTAGACCCACATGTGAAGTTTAAATACGCGGGTTCGATCCTTCGGGGTGCCCAGATCATGTGGGGATTAAGATGGAGGTATTGTACCGGCATCATATGACTCATACGGGGTGAGTCGATGGGTATCCAATTGTGGTACCAGGGCTAGGGTTCCCTCCACTACCCTTTTTATATAGGGGCTGGGTATTGTAAAATAAGTATTAAATTAAAACAAATAAGACAAGATCTTGACCCTTAGATCATGGTTAAATTGATGCACGAAGATTCACGAAGCAATTGATACACGATGATTTTCATGATGCACGGTGATTTTCAGTGAAGAGAAATCTATTGTTTTATTTGTTTTACTTTAATACTTGTTTTATTTTACTTAAAACCTATATATATATATATATATAGGTATTATAATATATATTATATATATATATATATATAATATATATATGTGTGTTTTTTGTGTATAAAAGGAAATTTTGAATGTGTTTTTGTAATTTTTTGAAATACATATATGTGTTTTTGTGTACTAAAGAAAATTTTGACTGAAAATTTTGCAATTTGAATGTGTTTTTGTGTATAAAAACACATATATATGTTTTCTCAGTCAAAGTCAAAGGTCACGTAAACATTTTGATGATGTGGCAGTAGTGACATGACACTTAACGGAAGATTAGTGTTCCCTTTAATAATAAATTTCTGTAAAAAAATTACTTTTTATAGATTTTTTCCGTTTTATTATAGGTCATCAAACTTTAAACAATGGCCGGTTGTGATACTTATTATAACATTTTCTTTCTAATTACCAAAGTGTAATTAAACGTTCCCATCTAGATAACCGACTATCTATTTTGATCGACCTTTCAATTCATCTTATTATGAAGGGGTCACTTTTTCAATCGAAAACTACGAACGTTATTAAAAAAGAAAAAAGATGCCACTAGGGTACGTTACCTTGGCAGGGAAGCACGAACATATCGAGAGGCGAAAGTATAATGCAAGTTCTGATCATAATCCACGCTTGTACTGCTAATCGCCATTAATTAATTAATTAATTATTATTACTAATTTTTCAAATTTGCTACTCGTATTAACTTTTCTGGAGAGGATTTTTTAACTTTCAACTTGGTTTCTTCGCATAGTTCATTCATGCCATGGATAATTTGCTTATTTATAAACCATCAAAGGTGACACGTAGAGACGTAGAGCGGTAGAGTACGTCTACTGTGCATTCAATTCCATACGTACATATTTTGGATTTTAAGAAGACACTGATTTTCACAAAAGTCCAGGTTTCTAATTTGCATGTAGCCCACGTGTACGCCATGTTTTTTATCTTAGCTACACGTACTCGTCGTGTTTGACCGGTTTTAAGTTTAAATTGATTAAAGAATTTGTTATTCGAGTAATAACCTCGTACAAATAACTAAGACGAAGATGTAGAAAGATATTTATAAGAAAGAATAATTAAATGACATGAATAATATATGCTGAGATGATTTGAAATTTTGAATGACTAGGTAAAACCGTAAAAGTATATTA
>CM067172.1:101538031-101553739 GCA_034093135.1 Erigeron breviscapus | reverse complement strand
TCTCACTGGTAACTAGATAAGTTGAAGTGCGTGTTTGAGTTGACTTATGTCTCCTTGTAAATATGTCCCTCTCATTTGTCTATATTAGTTGACGTGCATGTTTGAGGTTACCAGTCTTTCAAAATGGTTTTCACTGGTACTTTAGGTTTACTGGAGTGTCCCTCCAGTGTACCATCAGTACATGCTTCACTGGACTAATCCACCAGTGATACTGGAGTGTCTAGTCAACCTTCAGATGGACTGAATTATGTCACAATACTTTTTAAATACTTGGTCATTGTGTGTGCCACGTAAGCAAACTTTTTCAAAGATATTTATCTTATAAATCCTACGTGGCATGTAATTTTTCAAACGAAATGATGATATTTTTATATTGGGAAGATAAAAAGAACAAGTTGTTAGTTTTTGTGGGCGGTAAACCATCACACATTAATGTGTGATGTGATGTAATTAATGCGGATCTCAGAACCCGATCAAAAATTGTATTTGATAAATTCAAATTAATCGTTTGAGTTCCACATTATTTCTCTCCTATATATACCCACTTTCACTTTCAATTTCATTTACTTCGAACATTTACTCCCAAATCTTACTTCCTTCATTCAATTCTTCATTCCTTCATTATTTTCCAATCACAAAACTCTCATATTTACTGCAATTCATTAAATATGAAAAAGGAAGTCCAGGAACTCAAGAAGATTATGGCTGATACAAATCCAGAGACTGGAAGAACTTATGGTTCTATGGACAGGCATATGATGGAAGCTTTATGGAATGATCTAAAGTCCAGGACTAGAGATCCTTCCAAGGGGGAAAAATTGACTGTTCCATCATCTGGTGTCCAAGAAGGTTTGATCAGAAAGAGGAAAGAAGATATTGTTAGGGCTGTTGCAACTGAAAGTGTTGTGCAAAGAAGACAAGTGACTGGTACTGATGCCAGTGCACGATTAGCCCAGAGAGCACTCGGTACTGAAGCCGTTGTGCAGACAGAAGAGGCTACTGGTACTGAAGCCAGTGAGCCCCAGTTTGAATCCTTCCCAGATATTCCAACTACACTGAAGGCTGTTAAAGGAAAAGAAAAAGTGGTGTCTGGTGAAGAGGAAGAGCAAATTGAAGATGTTGATAATGAGACTTCAAGGAAGTTACAACAACAATGCATTATGATTGAAATTTTCAAGAATAATCAAAGAGATGAACTGCTGGCCCATCATAGGGATATGGCAACAATGGGTACTCTGGACTCCTACAATGCTGGCAGGTTAGGCATTAATATTGAAGTGTTTAAAAGGATGAAGGATGACCCTAGAGTTCATCAGTGTCTTGATGCATTGAATGATGTTCATATACGCTCGTTCTACGCTGAAGAAGAACAGGTATATGATTCTTTGATTTATGGTGTTACCATTCCAGAGTTGATCAGGCAAAGAAAGGAGGAGCTGGTAAGCCTCCAGAAAAAGATTAGAAAAAATGCTGGTGCTCTGGAGTTGGAGTATAGAAAAAGATTGACTGGTCTGCCAAAGCTCACTGCCAAACAAGTTAAGGAAATAAAAGATGCTGATGTAAGCACCTTCATTCCTCTGGATACTACTCTGAGAATAAATCGCCAAGAACTCCAGTCCACTGAAGGACAACAGAGTGGTGTATCTAAGGAAACTGAAGAAATGGTTCAGATGGCAAAGCAGAAAGCAAAGTATGATGATATGATGAATTTCAGGGCCAATGCCAGAAAGATTGTTGATGCTGAAGTTAAATTGGCTGAAAATCATCAAGGAATGACCAGATTCAATGTAAAGTTGACCAGAGAGGGTAACTTTACAGATGAAAGAAAGGATACTTCAGTCCAAGCTTTTGGATGGACTGAACTGAAGGAGATTGGAATGACCTTTAAAGGTAAAACTGATTTGTCTCCAGATGTTAAGGCCTTTATGAAGAGGATTGAGAAGGTCTGGAAAAGAATACAACAAATGGAAGCTGTGTTGGGTCTGAGACCACCAGTGTCTGTTCCATCATCTCCATCTCCAAAGAGGAAGGCCACTGAAGATGCACCAGGGCAGCCATCAAAAAGAAGGGCCTGAATCTTTTAATCATGTACTTATTATAATTAATTGTCTTATGAAAGTTGTAACTATTTTCCAGTTGATGTTAGTAATAATAGTTGCAATTTTTAATTTCATATAAGTAAATGATCAGATTTAGTCTAAGTTAGAACTTAAATGATGAAACTGAAACACTCATGATCTATAAAGTGTTCTCTAGTAACTTAGATTTTTTAGACTTAAATCGACTAAGTGTTTTCCAGACATACAAATTTGTATATCTATAAGTCTGAAAACACTTGCATTATTTCTAAACAAATAGGGGGAATTTGTTAGGTCCAGATTTACTGGACTCGCTCCAGACTCGACTACTGGAGCTTACTGAAGATCTGTCCAGAATCTGACCTACTCCAGACTTGGGATCTGGAGTCCTTCTGAAGATTTGTCCAGAAATAATGGAAGACTAGTGAGCAAATACTTGTATAGGAAATCTGGAGTATTCTCCAGATGAGCTCACTGGTCTTCACCCCAGTCCAGATCTACTCTACTGAAGACATTCTGACTGAAGTCAAAGACTGAAGTCTGAAGAAAGAAGACTTATCAAATGGCGGAGTCCACTGGAAAGTCTTACCAGATCTGTACACTGGAGGATTGTCAGTGTTCTAGACCTTACAAGTCTGAACACTGATATCGAGGATTTGACTTTAAGCCTTTACACACTTTCCAAAGAACAACCCACTTGTTCTTTACCAAAGTATACGTGTGTTAAGGTGGTTGGATAAAAGGATACACTTGCACTTGATGTGACTTTATCCTTATTCCTTATCCAATACATTTAATGTTCTTGTCGGATCATTAAATGTATGCAACCATATTTGTACGGCACAAAATTCACTGGAGAATTTTGTTGCCTATAAATACAAAGTCATTTCTTTGAGAAAATCACTTTTTAGCAAATTGGTGAACTTGCTTAAATACTCTCGATCTAAACAGCTATACTTCACAATTCTAAGTATATCGATCAAAGGAGTTTATTTAGCAAGTATAGATCACTTGTAATTCAAAGATTGTTTAGATACTTACATACGTGTAATATCTAGGTTCCGCAACGATCTTGTATTTTGTTTATACATCAATAAAGAAAATACACTTGAAAACTACATTCGTGTTCCACCTTTTATTTACTTGTTTAAATATTGCTTAAAGTCATTTATTACTTTGTTTATATTCTTACATATTTATATTGAAGTAATACTAGTCCGATTCTAGTTCATACTTGTCTTGTTATTTTACACTCGTGGGTTAAACCATCGTGTGAGGGACTTTACAGGATCTTTTATGTTTAGCCAATGACTTGGTTTATTATTTTTGTATTTTGTATGATAATTCTACTTTTAAAGCTTTAATTAGGGTGATTTGGTTTGTTATGCATTTAGGAGTTTGTAGTAGTGAGCTTGCCATGCATCTGATGATGATGGGGCTGTTTTAAATAGACATTAAGTTGGGACATCCACAATTTACCTTGATTAAGAGATTACGATGTGTTATCGCTACTCCATGTTTTGCATACTTTGTGTGTTCCGACGATCAAGTATGACAAACAGAACATCCATTTCCTCCAGAAGGAAATCACCACAGGTTAAACTTTTTATTCGAAGCATACAACAAAAAATCAATTAACATACAAAATAACACATACATAAAGACCAAAACAACCATTCATTGATAACAAAATTCCCATACATAAAGACCAAAACAAGCAAATTTATCAAGAGCAAAGATCTAAGTACATATATCATGATTGGAAACAAAAAAAAAACATGAACACCACAGGTTTAACTCCAAATATCTTTGTAAGTCATGTCTAACTCCATGTAGACTCCTAGCCCAGAATTCTCCTCTTTCATCTCAAGGTCATCAACCCTAACGCCTAGGTCAAGTTCGAACTGCATGATTTCCTGACAGCGATCCCAGTTGTTGGGTCTCATATTATTTATCTGCCTCAACATGTCTAGATCGGTTGATGCCAACAAAACATTAGCCCGGTACCATCTCTTTCGATCATTCCCCCACAACACTTGTATATGCAATTTTCTTGTGTGTTTTACCACCCGAAAGGTCGACCAAACAATCTCCTTCGCCAAATCATCCATGTTGATAGTTCCGGGGTCAAATCTTCGTCTGAGCACCCTCATCAGTTCTTTGGATTTGTTACATAGGTTTGGCTTCGAATCCCCTTGCTTGTAAACTTCCCTTAAAAAATCTTCGTCAAGCATCATCACCCTCTTGACTTTCTCGATTAACATCATTATTCTGTCATTTCTCTTGAAGATGAAACGATCCTGCATGCACTCATGGTCCCATTTATCTAGGCGATTCATGATTTGGTGAGTTTGTATGTGGAATTTGTTGAAACAACACTAAGAAGATTTCCCCCGATCGAATGAAAAACACAAAAAACATAACTTTCTTATATAATAATGGGAGTGTAAGTGTATAATACCGAACGGTTGCCATCCCAAGACAACCAAACGATTCATATTTAGGGTTTCCACACGGTTTCTACACAGTCCCGTCGTTTCATATTTAGGGTTTCCAAGATTTTTATATAAATATGAAATTATATGCAATTTAGGGTTTCCAAGAATTTTAAGAACAACCCTTCGACTCTAACTAATTGACCATTCCCCCATCGAAAAAGAACCCAACTTTAACAACGGATGGCCCATAGTATAATTCTATTTTAAGCCCAGATGTTTAGACACTCCGTTTTGCATAAAAAGCTCCGTTTTGTCTACAAAACGGAACAGGCATATACTCATTTGATGTAAAATGGCCAGTTTTGGAATTTAACCAAAAACGTAACGTTTTATGTTAAACGGTACCCAAAACGGGGGAATGACAGCTGTCACTTCCCTGACATGTGTGTCAGACCACGTGTAATTCCACTATGCAAATTTACTATCTACACACCGGCCAAACGCGACGTTTAATGTAAAACGTGGTTACCAACGGAGCGTTTTAAATAAAACGGCCCGTTTTGGTAGTGTTTCTATGAACAGTGGACGGTGTATCCCTAGTATCACCATTTATAATTAGGGGTGTTCAAAGTCGGATATCCGAAGTTTAGGATATCCGATTCGGATATCCGAAATTTCGGATAGTGGATTTCAATATCCGAACACATATCCGAAATTTCAGATATTCGAAGTTCGGATATCCGAATTTGGATATCCAAGTTATCTGAAATATCCGAACTTTTTAAAAAATATATATTTTTTCGGATATTGACTATAAATTTTTCGGATATTTTCGGATAATTTTGATAGTTTCGGAGATTTTTGGATATTAAAAAACAAAATATTGAAATTTTTAAAAAAATTAAGGTTTTCGGATATTTTTGGATATCCGAAATATCCGAAATTTTTCAAAAATCACTATCCGAATCCGAAATTTTGGATAAAATCGAATCGAATTTTTAGATTTTCAGATAACGGATTCGGATACGGATAGTTTTGAGAATATGTTAGGGTTCACCCGACATAATTAGATAGTAAAAAATCTAACTACAAAATTAACATAGGATGATAGGAAAACCCTTTGGTCAATTTACTTGTCTTGTCTTGAACAAAACACGAACGCTGTGTCAAATAAAAAAGTGAATCCTAACTCATCTCCCCATCACTCTCGCTTTCTCTTTTCTGAAACACTTTGATCGACCAAAATCATTTCTCAAAATGGCAGGTGGTCTAAAACCATCACAAACAACCACACCATTAACAACTACCAACCATTCCTTCACTTCAAAGTTAATCCTTCTATTAACTCTCCTTCCAATCACACTCGCAGCTTTCGCTTTCGCTCTCCAATGGCGTGGCGGAGGTGTCGTCGATATCGAAGATCCGATCTCTAATTGGTCGCCTCAACACAACGCTTATAAGTTCCCCGGAATGGACTCGTCGCCGCTCCCGACGGTTGTTGATCGTCGCGCCTCGAAGTCGGATTGTCTTTCGTTAGGACAATCGGCTTCTCCCTCTTTTCCGTATTATAATGATTGGAAGTTTCAGTTTCATTCTGATCTTAAACCTAAGGTATCACTATTAATCTATTCTATACATATATATGTATATATATGTTTACGTTGATTTGTATTTGTGTTTAAGAAATGTAAAGTAGTTTAAGTTGTGAATTGTAAGTGAAGCTACTGGCTTTTAACTTTTAACTAACTGGATCTGGGGTTAGAGGAACCAAAAATGTTGGATAACAGACCCAGTATCGGACAAGTTCCGTTAGAGAAACCGTATAGGACATGAATATATATATATATACACACGGTCTAAGTTTTTTTTTTTAAAGGTGTGAATTACTCGCGAATATCAGAAGGTCTAGCATATGTTGTCTTAACAGGTTCTGCGCCAGAGAGCTCGCCGAATAGATCTCCAATTTAAATTCCTCTATGAGAAAACTCCTATCACCCAAACCAAGGTTGTAAATATCGGTTTCGGTATCGTATCGGCCGACCCCCGATATGCGATATATCGGATATATCGGGGATATATCGGATACCCTAAATTGTAAAGGAATTTATCTAAAATATATATATATATATACTAACAATATATACAATTTGACATAAGTTTACATACCTTTCAATCTTTAATTGCTATGTTACAGTGTTACCTTCACGCTGCAAGCAGAAACTTCAAGCAGCAACAAAGAGAAACAAACAGAAAGTTCTGGCAGCATCACAGAAACAGAAATGATGATTTCTGAACAGAAAGTCAGAAACAGACAAAAAAAATTAACAGGAAGCAATAAGCAGAAAGTTAAACTAAAACATGTTAGGCAGCAAGTTATGAAACAGAAAGTTTAACAAGCCGAAAGCAAACAGAAAACAAACAGAAAGCAAAGTGTTCCAAAGTCACAAAAGATTTAGCTTTGAACAGAAAGCTTAACAAAGGCTAACACAAACACAAATACTAGTCATCTCCATAACCTTCCCTGATTTGAGCTCCATCCGACTCGTATTCACCTTCTTCATACACAACCTCTTCACTCTCAGATTCAAATTCGTCATCAAAAAGTTCTCTTGGAGTTGCTTTAGGCGCCTTTGTTCTAGAACTTTGTCGGGGTTGTAAAAACTGTTCTGCTTCCATAGCTTCACCAACCGCTTTCCAATGATCCTCACCTTGACCTTCTTCAACTTCATCTCCGTCCCCATTTTCTGCACATTCAGCAACCCATTCTTGAGCCAAGTCAGCATCATTTGCTAATAGCACTTCAACATTCCTATCTTTTCTCCTCTTGTTTTTTTTCCATCAAAGTAGAGTTGAATTGACAGAAAACAAGATTGTTCAATCTACTCGCATCCAATCTATTTCTTTTCTTTGTATGTATCTACAAAGTTAGTAAAATAGCAACAAAGTGTTATAAATGTACAAAAGTATACAGTATATTGATATATAGACATATAGTTATTCCTTACTAACCGCTTCAAATGTGCTCCAATTTCTTTCACACCCCGATGAACTACTAGTTAATGCAAGAATCCTCGTTGCAATCCTTTTCAAATTAGGAGTTGAAGCACCATGACTTCCCCACCAAAAAGCTACAATTTTATAACATTATTAAATAAATGAATATGAAAGTTTATAAAAGAAATAAATAAGTTATAGTAAATCACTAAATTATCATTACCCGGATCATATTGATCATTATTCACCGCACATGAGGATATTGCAATGTCCTTACCAAACCTATCCAACCTTGCCTTGTACTTTGGCAACTCAACATTTAGCAATTGCATGTGCAAATTCATATCTCCGTCACATATAGTTTCCATAAATTCAAGAACACCATCGGCTACATCGGGATCATATTCGATTTGCGGATCCGCATAGAAATAATAGGGATTCAAAAGATACGCCGTCAAGTGCAAAGGCGAATCTAGCCTACCTTTCATCTTCTTGTCTATGATTTGCATGATCGGCTCGTAAGCTTTTTGGTTACCACCCAATGCCACTTTGATTTCTTCCCTTGCTTTTAGCAACTCCCCATAAACACATTCAGGCCTACCATAGGTGGAAATTAAATATTTGTTTGGCCACCCCCAAGCATGTCTAGGGTAGGACTCGAACTTGACCTCTTGTGATGAAACAAGCCTCCTTGCCACTAGACCATTTGGTGATGGTTCGGGGTATAATTGTATAAGTAATATATGAACTTCTAGCAAAAGGTTTTGATCGACATAGAAATTTTAACCCTGTGGTCCTTTGGACCCAAATAACCCTTCCCCAAGAATCAGGCCCAAGCAATAAGCAACATGTCTTTAAATACCACCCCATGGAGTTGGGAAAGGCGAGTAAACCAAAAAACAAAGGTAAGCTTTTTTCATTTTCGACAAAGCGGGAAGTAAGTAATATATGATGAACTTACTTTCTGATGTGTCCCAAATGGAAAACCTTACCTTTTTTTTGTTTCACTCGCTTATTGTACTTTTAGTTTTGTACAATTTAGGGGTGTTGAGACTACATTGGGCCAGTGAGACATTTTAGATTGAAAAAACTTTAGAGCATCGTACTTTGGATGACACAACATTTTCCCTATTTGTATATGTAGCTTCGATTTCTTGTTTCTATAGTTTTGATTTAGCTATGTGGACCAGAAGCTGAGTCAACAGGTTCTTAAGCTAACAACTAAAATGGTCTGTTGTCGTCTTGATGTTACTTTTCATGTAGCTTGACGAAATTCTCATTGCAGATATTTTTATTTTTTTATATGCACTTGCATTAATTTATTTAAACCATGTAGTATGATTACATGTTCTCAGTTTTCCACGTAGTCCTGGTGCTAGGTAAAGTAATGTGTATAAAAATCAGATTTGTAGTTGAATACGATGTTCATGCATATATGTGTGCCGAGTTTTATCTACGTTTATGTTTCATTAGGCTTGCTTACCCATCTCGTTAAAGATACATAAAGACAAGGTTGCCCTATATTCATTTCTAGAGTTCATAAAGCTACCATTATATGAGAAATGCGAGACTGACATCTGTTACCTTACCATATAACAGATGCACTCTTACTTATTGAGGTTTCTTCAAACTCTAGAATTAGAGTTTATTTTTGTGTTTCTATCTACTACTGGTATCATAGGTGACCACGTTTCATTTTCTGCAAAATATGTGCCAACTAAAATTAAATACTAAAGTAAAAGTAAATACTAAACTAAACTAAAACGATGAATGATAAACAAACTTAATTGACATCGCCAATTGCTCTCTTCCGTTGTGAAAGGTTGGTCTGAGGCTAAAATTCTCAGATCTGGACTTTATTGATTCCGCAATTTCCAGACTTCTATTATTCATATTTGATTTCTTTTCTAAATTATATGATTCTTTTTTCTTCACTATGACCTGTTCTAACGACATTTTGTATGTGGCCAGATATGTATCACGACTAGTACATCTGCTGGCTTGGAACAGATCTTGCCATGGATGTTCTATCATAAAGTACTCGGGGTTGGAACCTTCTTTCTATTTGTTGAGGGAAAAGCTGCCTCTCCTGATGTATCAAAAGTTCTTGAATCCATTCCTGTACGTTTCAATTTCCGGCTTCTTTTGTAGAATAACTTTTTACTGGAATGGCGATTTCATAGTGTATATTGTAAAATGTACTGTTATATGAAGAAAATGTGTAAATGCTAAATGAAATTGATGTTTGTATTCAGGGTGTCAAAGTCATTTATAGAACAAAAGAACTAGAAGAGCAACAAGCCAACAGGTTGGTGTTTTTTATCTATTGATGAAAGGAGTTATTTTAATTTTAAAACACTATAGTTGTCAGCTTTACTTTATTTGTTTGACATCTAAATTTTGTATTCCTTTTGGCATTAAAGTCGGATCTGGAATGAGACGTGGCTGTCAAGTTTCTTTTATAAACCATGTAATTATGAGCTTTTTGTAAAGCAATCGCTCAACATGGAGATGGCTATCGTCATGGCTAGGGTATGTGTATTAATTTTTTTGTATACCAAGGAAGTCATCATTCTATGTTGCTATTGCTTAGAGGTGGCATAATGGGCGAAGGGGTCTGGTCGCAATTTTTAAAGGTCAAAACGGGTCCTTTTGGGTTGTGACCTGAAACACTTTTTGACCAGAACTTTTATTATTTCTGAAGTAGTTGGTGTGCTATATATGAATATATGATTACGTAAGTTGTATATATTTTGCAGTTTTTAATCTTTGAATAAAAAGTTCAGGAGGTTTTGTGTATCGAGCATAAGGGACTGATAGAACCCAGAAATCAACAAGGATAAGTTACTGATATTTATTGCTGTAAAACCAAAAGATTACAAGATAGTTGACCCAATTCGAGATGGGTTAATCTCCATACAACCCTATTCGAGATGGGTAGTTCTCCTAGAACAAACAAAGTTTGCTAATTGTAAATAACCAAACTGCACAACAAATGAAAACTAGAATAAATATATAATGTAAATTCTAAGGCAGTTTCTTCTCCTACTTTTCAGCACCCATAACCGACTAAAAACTCCCTGTTAATTCCAGCCTCTTCTATTGGGTTAAATGGGTAAGGTTGGAGCCCATTTAGGTAGGGTTCGTATCAGGGACCTTCAAACCATTATCTGTTTCCTTATAAGCTATTTTGTTTTACCTGTTTGGCCCCTTATCTACTGCTTGTCCATGACATCTTTGCTTGTGAAATTGGTAGAAAGCAGGCATGGACTGGATACTTCATCTTGACACAGATGAATTAATGCACCCAGCTGGTGCTGGGGAGTATTCTTTAAGGCAGATACTTCGTGATATTCCCAGGGATGTGGATATGGTTGTGTTTCCGAATTATGTAAGTTAGCTTAGAATTCTAATGAATTCAATGGATGTATTAACTGCTCTGAAATTTGAAAATCCCGAATAATTGCACAAATTATGAAACTGTTACGGTTAAAAAATCCTGACAAATACAAATGTTCGACATGGTATTCACTTATATATTAGTAGCTGACATTGGAAATACTTTTGCTACCGTCTGTACAGGAGAGTAGTGTCGAGCTTGATGACATCACAGATCCTTTTCTGGAGGTATGTCTCATTCTATAATGGTTTTGACTTAACTACTTACGTGTTACTTTTCTTTTTTCTACACGTAATCGGTTAAGGTAAACAGGATATTCGTTCTGAGTTCTTTTCTTTCAGTATTATTCTGATAGTTAGCCTATAGTTGAACTTAAAATGAATCCTTCTCTAAAATATATGTTGTATTTATTTGATTAGGTTTCAATGTTCAAACGAAATTATGACCATCTCCCAAAGGACACCTATTTTGGCATGTACAAAGAATCTACTCGTGGGAACCCAAACTATTTTTTGACTTATGGGAATGGGAAATCAGTTGCTCGGATTCAGGATCATCTACGGCCTAATGGTGCTCACAGATGGCACAATTACATGAAAACTCCTAAGTATGCCGATTCTAGTCGCTATTTTTTTTCTTTTTACCTTTATAACCATTGGAGTATTAGCCGATAGTGTGCGGATTTGCGTATAAAGTGATTGTGTGATATTTAACAATCAGAATCAGATAGTCTGGTGTATTAAAATGGGCTTCTTTTTCATTATATAGTTTTATAAATGAATAAATCAGATACTATGTGTTTCGATGAATTCTGATTTTATAAGGTTTTAAAAATATGTGAAAGAGCCAAAAAGGACATTATTATTGATAAAAAGAGACACATTTTCTGAAATGAAAGTGAAACTAAGTTTAACTAAGGAGTAAACAGGTACATTTCGTTTTTTTTTTTAGATTAGTTTTGCTGTAGCTGGTATTATAACTCATTATTGAAAACAAATCATTTACCCCTAAAATAATTAGAATCGGAAGCAGAGTCGGCTTATCCAAACATGAAAACCACGTCCACGTGTAGCTATTATGACTTAGGTTATAAGATAATCAGGTCCGAAACGCAATACTAAACATCCACTAATATGATTTAAGCGATTACTCTACCAGTGTTGTGTGACAATTCTTCATTGTGATCACCCCCAGGGAGATAAAACTGGAAGAGGCTGCTGTTCTACATTACACATATGCCAAATTCTCTGACTTGACTTCAAGACGAGATAGATGTGGCTGCAAGCCTACTAAAGAAGATGTCAAAAGATGCTTTATGTTGGAGTTTGATAGAGCGGTAAGTTCCTTTGTTTTTTCTAAGTTATATGCAACAAATTGTAGTTTATATGTTTGTGTTTTATGCTTCACCTCCGTTCTTAAAATAAATAAGCATATTATTCACATGATTCAGGCATTCATAGTTGCGTCAACCTCCACAGAAGAAGAAAAGCTGAATTGGTAAACTATCAAATCACTAAACTCCTTAATTACATAAAATAGCTGTGATTCTTCTTACATTTCTTTCTAGCTTTTATTTCTTTTGGATTCCCTAATATAAGCATGGCCAATTGGTCACTGTAGGTGGGAATTTTGACTCAGTTACTTATGAATGATTGATTTAAGTTGTCACTGATGGGTCAAAGAAAAAAGTAGCTAAGAGGGAAATGGGTCGAATGGGTTGGAAGTTTCTCAAAGTTAATTTCAATGCGTTTCCAAAATAATTCTAATTAAGAAGTCGATCTTTATAGAAAAATAAGTTTTATAGAGTTGTACAAAATAATGTATCAAAAACACCCAACACGGTCAGGCATGTTTTGACCCATACAAAAAGTTACCCAACCCACCCAATTTGCCAATATCTTTGGTTATTGTAAAGTTGACAGAGAGACTGTAACATTAATTTAATTCTTCTTGTGACTTAACCAGGTATCGTGAACACGTAGTGTGGATTGACAAAACAGTAAACTTGAAACTTTTGAGGAAAGGCATATTAACTCGCATATATGCTCCGTCGGTAAGAATTTTAGACAAACATCTTTATAATAATCAAACAATTGCTACATTTATATCTGTCAGTCAAACGATACAATTTTGGGATGAAAGAAGGTATTTTAAAATTTCTAAATATTTACACTCTAATTGACATTTTAACTCCAATTCTTGCTCCATCATAACTGTTCTTCAACCTTAGTTGTTATCACCAAAAAATTTGAATTCATATTCTATCACTTGACATTGGACATGCTTTGTTTCATATTTAAGGCCATGACATTTTGACTGTTGGAATTAAGATCTTACTGTTATTATGTGTTTTGATACAGGTGATCATCGAGGGTTTGAAGGAGTCAGGTGTGTTTACATCTGTGATCGCTAAAGCACCTGCAACTCTCTCAAGGGACAAATTTTTAGCTTCCATTGAGAGTAGTAACTCTTCAAGGGCTAGTGGATCCCACTCACAACCCCCGAGAAAGATAGGGAAAAAGTCAGAGAACCAATCCCATGCAACAGTTAGGAAGGCTTTGGAAGCTACTGAATTTGACCAAGTAGCTGTGCCGCCATTGTCTCCTCCTGGTCCCACCATGGAAACATATGAAAATGACCTCATAGTCGAGTCTAGATAGTTCTCTGTGCTTGTGTGCTGCTTTAATGATTTTGTGTGTGTTTCATGAAGATACACGAGGGGGTGATTGAAGCATAGTACGTACTTGTCGGTAGAGTGGACACTTGATTATGGAAGTAGTTCCTGATCGTATTACTCAAGCGTCGAAGTGTACGTGAAGAGAGAACGGTGTGGGGTGGAATAGGGTAGGGGGTGTAGAATGTACAAGTTGATCAATTTAGATTCATTGTGGCATGTGGTCTGATATATATATAGATGTATTTAAACTGTCAAGGAGCATAAAATTGATTAATACCGCCTTTTACTTCTTGTGAATTAGTTTTGCTCACTCATAAGAATATCAGGCTGGTTGAACACTTGAACTTGATTCTATTCTTAAAATATTTACAAAGTTCATCTTTTATAAATCTCATATTCAAATTTCTACACCCAATCTACCTCTCAAGATCTTACGTTATACTTATGTCACCAAGCTTAATGTACATATTTTAACATCACTCGTTACTACTTTACCTGTCTTTCATTGTTTTTAACCGTATCTCACACAAAAAACTGGATAGCTCGCAATGTGTTAAACCTAGTCTAGAACTAAAAGTACGACAAGCTCCAAAGCTTCTCTATTTTACCGTTTGTGTTATACCTGTGGTCGTGGAAACGAGTGCAAAAGCGGGCCTTGGTTCAAGGCTTTCAAGTTTCAACTAAGGCTTATGTGAGGAAGGGTTATTTAAGAACTCACAAATAAAAAAGAACGCGAGAACAATTCTGGGCCACATATTTTCTCCACATTTCTGTCTCTTCAATTAAATAAGAAAATTCATCCAAATCATTCAAATTGCTTTATCTCACAAACCGTAAATGGTTAGATAAAAAAAAATACGGGTAGTCTTAAAATTTCGTCCTCTTTCATTAGAGATGCAATTCGATATACTTTTGACGACTTTTTAATTTTCGTTTTTTTTCTTGTACTTGTGTACCTACACATGTGTAGGATCTTTGTTTTCACATTTAAATTAGTAAATAACCATCTGTACACAACAATGAAGGTTAAAGGCGGAGCCCGTCAATCCATGGCGGAGCCATGGTGGCCAAGGGCGGAGCCCGTCAGTCCATGGCGGAGCCATAGCCGCTAAGGGCGGAACCCGTTAGGTAGATCACCCATCACCGATCACCTCTATGACCTATCACCTCTATGACCTATCACCCTCAATGATCTATCACCCCCACCAGCTACCCTTTATGAATATCCTTAAGGGCGAAGCCCGTTCGGAATCACAATTTTCGTTCAACTTACACATGTGTAAGTTATGTGTAAGTATCAAAAAGAAAACAAAAATTAAAAAGTCGTCAAAAGTATATCGAATTGCATCTCTAATGAAAGAGGACGAAATTTTAAGACTGCCCATACTTTTTGTTTAATCTAACGATTTACGGTTTGTGAGATAAAGCATTTTGAATGATTTGGATGAATTTTCTTATTTAATTAAAGAGAGAGAAAGGTGGGGGAAATATGTGGCCCATAATTGTTCTCGCGTTCTTTTTTATTTGTGAGTTCTCAAAATAACTCACCCCTTTACGTTTGCAACCATTTGTTTAAGTCCATGAACACCAAATGACCATCGTAACTCGTAAGTCACCAGAGATTGATTATTTTCCAAATTTTATACCAACCATTTGATTTTGTATATTTTTGGTGGGTTGTAATATTTTTTTGCACTTTTCATCATATTCTTTTCATATTTATTAGCACAAATACATCTTTATAAATTATATTGATAAGAAAATCTTTTCAAAGTTAAAATTAGTTACATTGACCTGTATCCCATATTTATTTGACCCGTAACACCAAAAAAATATATATACTACAAAAATCTAGCAAACCCGTACCGGGCTACCCCTCGTTTATATGTAGTTCCGCAAGTGGTGCGCGCCCTTGAAGTCGCAATCAATAAACACAAAATCGCCTCCTAAATCTTGTTTTTATTGGAATTGTTAAACCATAAACCTGAAGGAATAAGACTGTCCGCATCAGTTATAGGTTGTCATCCACAAATAATCTAATCAGCACGCCACATCAGTTTTACCTTATTCTTTCCACAAATACTTTTTACCCACAACAATAACATATTCATTCTTCCCACA
>CM067172.1:101388031-101530531 GCA_034093135.1 Erigeron breviscapus | reverse complement strand
CAGATCAGTCTTTCCCCTGAATGTCAAGCCAATCTCCTTCAGTTCAGACCACCCAAAAGCCTGGACTGAGGTGTTCTTCCTTTCATCAACAAAGTTACCCTCTCTGGTCAACTTTACCTCAAACTTTGTCATACCTTCGTGATTGTCAGCCAATTTTATTTTAGCACCTATGATCCTTCTGGCATTTGCCCTGAACATCATCAGTTCATTATATTTGTCTTTTTGTTTTGCCATCTGGATCATTGCTTCAGTTTCCCTGGACACTTTCAGATCATCCAAAACTTTCTGAACTTGAACTTGATCAAATTTTTTGGAAGTGTCCAGCGGAATGAAGGTACTGAGATCTGCATCTCTGGCAGCCTTTGTTTTTCTGGCTGGGAGTCTGGGTCCACCTTTCATTTTCTTTCTGTACTCGTTCTCCAGAGCTGCAGCATTTGACCTGACCTTTTTATGGAGATCAACTAACTCCTGCTTCCTTAACTCAATCAACTCCTGAACAGGGCGACCATATGTTTCTGCATCAAATTTTTGCTCATCTTTAGAGTATCTGTAGCGAACATATATATCATCCATAGCATCAAGACATTGGTGAACTCTGGGATCATCTTTCATCAGCTTGTACACATCAACGTGAATGCCCAACCTGCCAGCATTGTATGAATCCAGAGTTCCCATGTTTGCCATCTCTAATTTATGGGCCAACAACCCTTCTCTTTGAGTTCTTTTGAAGATGTCAATCAAAATGCCTTGTTGTTCCAGTCTCTTAGATGTTTCAACATCTACTGACGCCCTTTCAGGGAAACCTTCAGTGGTTTCATCTTCCACACCCTCTTCAATTTCTCCTCCAGACACCACATGTTTCTTTCTTTTTAGATTCTTCAAAGTGGTGGTGATGTCTGGGAATTCTTCAAATTGAGGCTCACTGGCATCAGTACCAGCAGCCTCTTCTTCTTGCACAATGGCTTCAGTACCAAAGGCTTTTTCAATAGCAAGGGCTCTCTCAATAGCACCAGCAGGAACTTCCTTTGTTTTCTCAACCATCTTTTCAGTAGCAGCAGTTTTCTCAGTAACAACAGATTTTTCCCCCTTGGAATGATCACCAGTCCTAGACTTGAGATCATTCCATAACTGCTCCAACATATGACGGTCAGATGACCCAAATGTACGACCAGCTACTGGAGTGGTGATATTCACAGTTTTCCTTAAATCAGTCACTTTCTTTTTGATAATTTGGAGTTCGAAAGGCAAGTGCTTGGGCAAATCATTTTCAATCATTCTCACCACTTGAGGCAACAACCCATCTTGAATATTTCTTAAGACTGACCCAGAAATCTCTTCAGTGATTTCTTTCAACATGCTGTGTCTGAACTTCTTAGCACACTCATCACTGATGTGACTGACAACAGAATTCTGGTCAAGGGCTGGCCTGCTTTCCAAACGGCTTACTGACTCAGTCAACTTCTGAACTTCTTCTTTCAGACCTGCCAGTGGTTGTACAATTTCTGCCTTGACTGCAGTCTGAACAGAAGCTACCAGTTTTTCTTCCAATCCCTGGACTGCCACTTTAATAGTTTCAGAATTTTTGTTGGTGGCCAGTACCAGTTCATTCAACTTCCAATCCCTGGACTGCCACTTTAATAGTTTCAGAATTTTTGTTGGTGGCCAGTACCAGTTCATTCAACTTCTCAAATACCAGCTTCTCATTTCCAACAAACAGGTTCATTTCCGATGCAATATTATTTGATAATAAGGATTTAAATTCAGAAACAACCTGTGAAGAAGACTGGAGTGATCTCTCCAGGTCCGCCACCTTATTTAAAAGGCCTTGGACCTCGGTTTAAGAAGAAGTGGAGAGACCACTTGGAGGAGCAAGTTCATAAGCAATCCTGGTTATCAGAGAAACTTGTGCCTAGACTCCTTCAGTGGATGTTTCAGATGTTATAATAGTGGAGTCCAGCATACGGTGTTCAGGAAATTCCAGTGGTGTTTCAAGTGGTGGAGGTTGAACTGATGAAATTTGGAGAGAACTAGGGTTGAAGTATGGTGTATTTGGAGGAAGTGAAAATGGTGGTGGTGGAGGTGGTACAAAGGTTGATTCTGGTGGCGGTGGTGGAGCATTTAATGATTCAGGAGGTGGTGGCATATCAGTGGATTCTGGTGGAGGAGGTATATCTGATGAAGCAATATCACCCAGAAAATCCATGTTTGCATCAAAATTATCATCATCAGACAAAGGTGACTCATCTTCTTCCCATACTGGAGCTTCACCAACTGTCTGATCACCAACTTCCCTATTCAAATCAATCTGAGCATCCTGCTCAACATTTTCTTGTTCAACAATCAAAGTGCCATCTGCATTCATTATATCACCAGCCGAAGAATGTGAAACTGGAATTACTAGAGGTGAGGCTCCAGTAACCCCAGTCTGTGCAAGAGTTGTGTCAGAAGTATGGCTAAGTACAAGAGATTGTGCTGACACGGACTCTACTGAGGGTTGGGTTGACCCTCTATTTTCTTCACCACTCACCCCTACAAGAATGTTGGGAGTGGTTGCTTGTAAGTTTTCCCTTGAGACATCTCCAGATTTCTGTTGGGAGGAATCTGGATGGCTAACAACGGTACTACTGGGAGCGACCACATCTCCCAATTTCCTAAGACGACGAGGTTTAACATTTCTTGGTCGTTTGGGGGGGTTTTCAGGTAAGATATTCACATTCTGCTGAGGGTCAGGAACCACCTGGGTTACTGGTGGTACCATTTCAGCATTGAGGACTTCAGTGGGTCCTTCATTATTTTGAAGCCCGCCTGGAGCCTCTTCCAAATCATCTGGTGATGATGCATCGGTTTCATCATTTCTAAAATGGTTGAGCATATTAGGAGGGATATCAACTTCACCAGGTGTAGATTTTAATTGGTTTAAATCCCTCATATACTCACAAACAGAAAAATGATTTGAATTGTAATCATAGTCATTACGAAGAGCTCTTTTAAAAACAAGTGAAAGGAAACGAATAAAAGGTACATGAGCTTTTCTACCTTTCACTTTCAGACGCTCAACAAGGTCATCAAAGAAAATCTGAGCAAAATCCACCCTGTATCCATACCATAGGCAATATGCAATCTGGAGTTGTGTCTGGTTAATCTGATCTAACCCTCCAGAGCTGCCTCCCAAACACTCAACCAAATGAGTGAAGAAATATCTCCATGAGTCTGTTAATTTACTCATGTAGATTGTTCCCTTTCTCTGTAGCACACCATGTTCATCCAAAATATCAGTGTGCCCCATCTGCCTACACACATCCCTCAAATTAATGCCAGAGGGAAGTGTAATGCCCATTTCATTTTCTGCAAAATAATTTAATCGAAGGGCATCTCTGAGAGAATCAACGGTGAGAGTGAAGGCCCTGGTGCCTTGTTTTAGTGTATAGTGGATTGATTCATCTGCATCCACATACACAGCTGTGTACCAGAATTCACACAAATATTCGTGGTACATATTTCCAGGGTTGAGAGTTAGGGCACCATAAAGTGGACAACTGAGGAAAAAGGCATTCAGTCGCCCAATGATTGATTGAGGATCATGGGTGCTAGAAAGTTTTGCCATCCAATTATTCATGTTTATTCGGATGGCCGATGCTTCTAAAGCAATGTGTGGTGCTCTTCTAACGGCAACAGGAGGAGCATAAGTAGCAGAAAGAAGATTTTTGTTGGAGTTTGATTGTCGAGGAGCCATTTTATATAAGCAAATAACCCAGAAAAGAAAGAAAAGATGATGATTTAAAGCTTTTTAGGGTTAGATTATATGAATTTATGATGAAAGAGAGTGATGATTGGAAATTGAATGAAAAAGAGAGTAAATGAAGGAATTTTGGGAGTAAATACTTTCGAAATGAAGTGAAAAAGAGTAAATATGGGTATTTATAGAGGAGAGAGAAAATGGAATTCAAAACGGTTAATTTGAATTTATTCAAAGTAATTTTGATCGGTTTTGAAATCCGCATTTAATGTTTCCCATCACACATAAATGTGTGACGTTTGACAGCCCACAAAAACTACCCACTAGTACTTTTTGTCTTCCCAAGGTAAAAATACCATCATTTAGTTTGAAAAATGACATGCCACGTAGGATAAACAGTAACTGTCCATTCAAAAGGTTTGCTTACGTGGCACGCACAAAGACCAAGTATAAAAATATCATGACTAATAACCCAAGACTCATTTCAGTGCATCTGGAGGTTGACTAGACACTCCAGTGTCACTGGTGGATTAGGCCAGTGAAGATATGCACTGATGGTACACTGGAGGACTTCCAGTAATGTACCAGTGATATTTTCCAGAAAAATTCTTCCAGTGGGAAAATAAATTCCCCCTGAAATTAAAAACATTTTAAGGACAAAAATATATGGTCCGAGTCTTCCCCCTGGAATGGTGATCCATAAATCTATTAATGCAAAGATAGTATCACAAAGGCGTTCGATAGCTAAGCTGGTATAGATTTATAAATCTGGAAATCAAAGAACCCTGCCAGTGTCACAAAGGCGTTCATAACAAGGTTCCAGATTTAAGGGTTCAACATTCCCAACTCACCAACAAGATGTTCAAAGGTTTTTACATCTAGTGGTTTAGTAAAAATGTCAGCGAGTTATTTGTCAGTGGGAATAAAGTGGATTTCAATATCATTTTTCATAATATGATCACGAATGAAATGATACCTGATGTCAATGTGCTTTGTCTTGAAGTGCATGACTGGATTGTTTGAGATAGCAATGGCACTGGTATTATCACAAAAGATTGGGGTTTTTGAATACTTAATACCATAATCAAGCAACTGGCTCTTCATCCAGAGTATCTGAGCACAACAACTGGCTGCAGATACATACTCAGCCTCAGCAGTGGATAATGAAACTGAAGTTTGCTTCTTACTGGTCCAGCTGACCAGTTTGCCACCTAGGAAATGACATCCACCAGTAGTGGATTTCCTGTCTATCTTACAACCTGCATGATCTGAATCTGAATAACCCATTAGATCCATGCTTGAGCCTTTGGGATACCAAAGGCCCAAACTGGGGACACCCTTAAGGTATTTCAGTATGCGCTTTACAACAAGCATATGAGATTCTTTTGGATTAGACTGATATCTGGCACATAAACATGTTGAAAACATTATATCTGGTCTACTGGCAGTTAAATACATCAGTGAACCAACCATGCCTCTATAGACAGTGGTGTTCACTGGTTTTCCATCTGGATCCGAGTCCAGAGTGAGTGGTGCAGAAATTAGAGTGGGTTTAGATGGTGAAGAGTTCATATCATATTTCTTTAATAGATCTCTAACATATTTTTCTTGATTAATAAAAATACCATCACTGGTTTGTTTAATCTGGAGACCTAGAAAAAATGTTAATTCACCCATTAAACTCATTTCATATTCTGAAGACATGATTTTAGAAAATTTCTTGCACATATTTTCATCAGTAGACCAAAAAAAATATCATCAACATAAATTTGTACCAGCAGAAGATTACCTCTTTCACGAAGAATAAATAAGGTATTGTCAATTGCACCTCTTTTAAAGCCATTTTTCAATAAGTGTTTAGTCAGAGTGTCATACCAGGCTCATGGGGCTTGTCTGAGACCATACAGTGCTTTGTCTAGATGATATACCCAGTGAGGATGCTTTTCATTAATGAAACCTGGTGGTTGCCTGACATATACTTCTTCTTCCAGTTTTCCATTCAAAAACGCACTTTTTACGTCCATCTGGTAGACCTTGAATTGATGATGAGCAGCAAATGCTAAGAATATTCTGATCGCTTCAAGTCTAGCCACTGGAGCAAATGATTCATCAAAATCAACATCTGATTGGCAATACCCCTGTGCAACCAATCTGGCCTTGTTTCTGACAACATGACCATCTTCATCTACCTTGTTCCTGAAGACCCATCTGGTTCCAATTGGTTCTTTCTTGCCAACTGGGAAAGGAACCAAGTTCCAAACCTTATTCCTTTCAAACTGGTGTAGCTCTTCTTGCATAGCTATCACCCAGCTTGGATCTTCCATAGCCTCGTCAATCTTCTTCAGTTCTATCAGTGATAAGAAGCTGACGTATAAACATTGTTCACTGGAGGCTCTTCTGGTCTGAACCCCTCTACTGGAGTCTCCTATGATTTGATCAATAGGATGTGCTTTTGACCACCTAGAGTATTGACCAGGATTGTTATGTATAACAATTTCAGTGCAAGAATTTAGTTGGGGTGCACCAGTTGAATCATTATCAACTGGCACCCAAGATTCTTCATAAACTATATCCACATCTTCATCAGAGTCATTAAGATCACGATGTGCATCATGAAATTCCTCATTTGAAGGCATTTCCTGGAGAACTGGTTCAGTTTCAACTGAATCTGATAATGGGGGAGTAGTACGAACATCTGATCCAATAATAAGTTCAGAGGGTAGTTTGAAGCTTATTGAAGGATAGAAAGGAGTACTACTGGTGGGTTTTTTAATCTGAACAGGTTCCAGATCAGGATGACTGGAAACTGTGTCTTCTGAATCTTTGTAGTTGATAGGATCAGATTCACAGAAGACAATTGGAGTTACTGGGGGAGTATCAATGGTTGGCTTTTTATTAATTGCTGCATTTGACTCATCAAATGTGACATGTATGGACTCATTAACCTTCTCCAGTCTTTTGTTATAGACTCTGAAGGCCTTGCGAATTGCGGAATAGCCTAAGAAATATCCTTCATCAACTTTGGCATCAAATTTGCCTAACTGACTGGAGTCGTTCAGGATGTAAACTGGACATCCAAAAACGTGAAAATAACCAATATTTGGTTTTCTATTTCTTAATATTTCATAGGCTGTCTTCTTATGCCTTTTGATATACACTGACCGGTTCTGAGTATGGCAAGCAGTATCAATTGCTTCAGCCCAGAAACTGGTAGGAAGACCAGATTCAGCAAGCATACTCCTGGCAGCTTCTATCAGCGTTCGATTTTTCCTTTCTACAACTCCATTTTGCTCTGGAGTTCTTGCAGAAGAGAAATTCTGGGAGATGCCAGTGTCAGTACGGAATGACTCCAGTGAAGCATTCTGGAATTCTGTTCCATTGTCACTTCTTAACTGACATACTTTTCGCTTATATTTGAGCTCAATTTGCTTAATAAGAGCGATGATTTCAGCAGCGGCTTCATTTTTAGACCTGAGAAAGATAACCCAACAATATCTGGAAAATTCATCGACAATCACCAGGGTGTATCTTTTACCAGCACGAGTCTGAACATTCACTGGACCAAAAAGATCCATATGAAGCATATGAAGTGTTTCAGATATGCTAAAATTCTGCTTGGTCTTGAAACTGGCACGTTTCTGCTTCCCCATCTCACATCCTGGACATGGCTTTCCTTTTTGAAGGAAACTGAAGGTATCCCATCTGCCAGTTGTTTTCTAGACAACTTATTAATATTTTTGAAATTTAAATGGGATAACCTTTTATGCCATAACCAGTTTGTGTCTTCATCAGCTTGAGTATAGAAACACTGCTCTGAAGGAGAGCTTTCCATATCCATTACATACACATTCCCTCTTCTGGGAGCAATCAATACTACCTTCCAGTCCTTGTTGAATACAATGCCCTGAGCAATATTGAACAATACTTGGTAGCCATCATCACACAGTTGACTAACACTGATCAGGTTATATTTCAAACCATTCACATAAGTAACTCGTCTGAATTTGACTTGTCCATTGTTTAGAACACCATACCCCTCAGTCTTTCCACAACCATCATTTCCAAAAGTAATGGAGGGTCCATCAGAAATTATGAACTCCTCCAGCAGGGTCTTACATCCGGTCATTGTCCTGCCAGCAGCACTGTCAAGATACCAAATATATTTCTTTCGATCGCCCTGCACATCCACCAGATTAATTAGTTAGTTTTGGGAACCCATCGACTGATGGGTTCACTGGACCCTCCCTTATAGGTCCCTGGGGGTATCTGGTTGAGTTCACTTTCTTGTATAATAGATTTCTCTGAAAATACAATTGGAGTAGATAGTTTTGAAACCTTTTTCTTTTCCTTCTCGACTGGAGGAACATTTTTGTCTTTCTTTGAAAAAGGTTTTGAATTTTGTTTAGGGCCAGATGAAGTACCCTCAAAATTGTTCAGTCTTGCATTACAACTTTGAACTTGACGAGCCAGTAGTTGAAACTGGCTCTCCAACCTTAACAAAATGGTTTCTTCAGATGACACCTTAGCCTTTCCAGTTGACTGGACTTTAGGCTTAGGTAGGGAGACATTCTTTTTCTTGGGAACTGAAGGTTCCTTCGAAACAAACTGAGGCAAAGGTTTCTTTTGATTGACCTTTTTAACTGGAGCAGTCATCTGTGATGCTCCAGTCTTAACCTCTGGGAGTTGAGCTGGGATAATACAAGTTTTTGGGGTAGAGGGTTCATCATAAATGGTGCTTGGTTTGACCTCTTCTGGTAACCGGTCAATAACTGGTATTAATGCTGCAACATGAGTATTTCCATCCAAATATGCACATTTTTGGGATGGAAATTGGTTTATTCCGGCATCATATGGCTTTCTGGTTTCTAGCCATGATTTAATAACCTGTTTTTCTTTTTGCAAAATTATTTCCAGGTCATGTTTTTCCTGAACCAGTTGTTCAGTTACCAAAACTTGTGCTTGAAAAGCTAGCTCAATATCCTGGAGCTCTTTTAATTTTGATTGTAAAATTGAAAGTTCAGTGAAATCTGTTTCAAAACCTTTTGACATGTCAGATCTAACAGTTTCAACAAAAATTAAATCAGCATTAAGAGCTTCAGCAATGTCCAATTTTAATTCTTGGTCAGTCTCAAGATCATATTCACTAACCTTTTTGATCACTATGTCCACCCATCTTCCAGATGTGACATCTTCCTTCACCAGATGCTCTTGGTCTGCCAGAGCCATGTAACAACAATCTCCTTCCTCTTCTTCATCAACTGATGAATCATCAGAGGGAACCCATTTTTCTTCAGTGGTTGCAATCATGCATTTATTATTATCTTGTGACATGAGTGCAATTTGAGCCTTAAGCTTTTTGTACTTGGACTTGTAGCTATCATCAGGCTTTTGATAAGAAATGGATGGACCAGACTGAGAAATGAACTGACTGGACTTGCACTCCTTCATGAAATGACCTTTTCTGCCACACTTAAAGCATATCAGATTGGTCTTGTCAGTAGAGGAACTGGGTGCATGTTGTCCAGTGGGCCTATTTGCTCTTGCTTTAAAATAGTTAAACGTTTTAGCAATCATTGCAACCAGGTCATCACTGTCAGCTTCATCACAGTCTGGTGAGATATTATTTGTGACTCCAGATTCCATTAGTTCAGACATCATCTTCTTCATAGAAAATACATTCTCGGGAGAAATTAATGCCGCACATGGTGGTTCAGTATGACTGACCACAGTGGAACTACTGGAAGCATGATTTAAAGCATCTTTTTCAGCCTCAATCCTTTGGGCTTGGTTTTCCTCAGTAAATCTAAAAGCTCCATACATGGTTGATAACGTATGAGTATGCAAACTTTTTCCCTTGTCTTAGAACCAAAATCATGTGAGACCATTTGGTGGGAAAAATATCACAAAATTTCTCTAGAAGTATATCCTTGTCCTTCTCAACCCCCAGTCCTCTCAACTGGTTTATAATGCTCATAAATCTGGTGTAAGTACCAGTAAGAGACTCATTGGGGAGAGCAAAAAATGACTCATACTTCTTGTTTAGGGAGACTTTTCTGGTAACAACAGTATCATCACCTCCTTCATACTGGTTCACCAGTTCATCCCACATGGATTTAGCACTGGGATAGAGAACTAGTGTGGGAATTAGGGTTTCTGGAACAGCCCCGAGGATCATGTTTTTAAGGATGGTATCAAGATTTACCAGTCTCCTCTCCTCTTCAGACCAGTGTTCCTCCCTCTTTTCCCTTCCAGATCTTGATCCAGTTGGATCAAGAAGTGGATTGAGAGGAGATTTGGGAATATAAGGACCTTCATTTAAATTTTTAATCATATTCCTCTCAATTCCAGTGACATGTAAAATCATCCTAGCTTTCCACGTCCCAAATTCATCACTGTTCCCACTGAATTTAGGAACAGGATTGTTTGAGTAGTGCACATGCACATGTGGAGAAGCAGGAGTAGGAGGAGGAGGTGGATTATTGTTAATAACAGGTGGTGGTTCATATTGATCATTTTGAATAGGATCAGGACCAAGACTGAAACCTCCTTGTGTATTTTCTGGGTTGGCCATCAAGAAGCAGATCTAGGCAAATATGTTAGCCTTCTGCTCTGATACCACTTGTAAGTCCCTCACTTGATTGTTTACCCACTAGTGTAAAATACAACAAGTCAAGTATGAACTAGATTGGACTAGTATTACTTAAATATAAATGCAAGAATATAAATAAAGTAATACAAGACTTAAAGCAATAAATAATGTGAAGGTGGAACACAATGTAATTTTCAAGTGTATTTTATTTATGATGTTAAATAAAATACAAGGTTGTTGCGGAACCAAGATATTACAAGAATTGTAAGTATCCTAACAACCTATGAATTACAAATGATCTATACTTGCTAAATAATATCTTTTGATCGAAACACTTAAAGTTGTGAAGTATTCCTTATTGCGATCGAGAGTATTTAGACAAGTTCACCAATTTGCTAAAAAGTAAATTGGACGAGGTATGTGACTTGGTATTTATAGGCAAATAAATTCAACAGTGAATTTATTATGCCGTACAAATATGGTTGCATGCATTTAAGGAAACAACTTTAATTCCTTAAATACATTGGTTAAAGTACAAGGATAAAGTCATGTTGATGTGACTTGTCATCCTTTTAACCAACCACCTTTACACACGTATTGTACTTTTATCAATAGACAAATGGATTGTCCGTGTAAAAGTGTGTAAAGACAAAAGTCAATTCCTCGTAATCAGTGTTCAGACTTGTAAGGTCTAGAACACTGACAAAGCTCCAGTCAGGAGATCTGGTAAGACTGTCAGTGGGCTCCACTACTTGTCAGTCTTCTTTCTTCAAACTTCAGTCTTTGACTTCATTAAGAATGTCTTCGGTAGGATCGATCTGGACTTAAGTGAAGTCCAGTAAGCTGAAATCTGGTGAACTCCAGATTTCCTATACAAGTGAGATGCTTACTGGTCTTCCATTATTTCTGGAGAAATCTTCAGTGACGCTCCAGTCTTCAAGTCTGGAGTGGGTCCAGTCAAACTGGACCTAACACTTTTTAATGCGGAATGTAAATTATCTTAAACTATTTTTCCATATTCAGCTTGAGATACATAATGTTAATGAAACAGTAAAGATAAATAACAGAATATAAAGACAATAAAGTAAAGTGCAGTCCAAGAACAAAGTGCAAGCTGATTTCAACTAATTCTTTTATTGATGAATAAAAAGAAATACAAGTAGTTGTGGAACAGATTAGCCTACAAATCTAACTACTTGGCTGAATAGCAAGTTACAACTTTGTATATTAACTCTACTAGCCTAAGCTGAGTACAACACGGATCCAAGCTGAAAGCTTTAACCGTTGTGAGAGTTAATGTAATGGATGCACACATTCTTGAGACTTTAAGGCTGGTTTATATAGGCATCAACCATGCCTTGGATGCCGTCCATTTTCTTCCACGCATTTTGATCTGATGGTCTCTTCTTGATCAGTACTTGGTGATAGTGACACTGTCCTTTTTGTTCCCTATTTACTCACCAATAATGATCGTGGAACAACAATACAATGGATACCTCATAGAATGTTTACAATCAACAACTGGCACTTCTAGAATGTCCTTTCTGATGCTTATAAAGTTATATGATGAGATGTACAAAGTTATAACAACTTTGGACCACTTGCATTACTCCAGGCTGAACATGTACCCTCCAAGCTGACTGCAAGAACCAAGCTGACTTCCACCCATCAGCTTGGCCTTCTATCCTTGTTCTTCATCTTCGATTTAGACCAAGTGCTTGTTCTTCTTTTGATGCAGCTTGAGAGATACCATCTTCCAGTGAAGATGTTCAGCTTGGATCAAGTCCAAGCTGACTCAGCTCCAGAACCAAAAACTTAAGTATTTCTTGAACTGTTTGTCATCTTCAAATCTTGTAATGTATGAGCAACTTGACTTCAACAATCTCCCCCTATTTGATGATGACAAAACCTTTGCAGCTTCTTTTGATCAGACTGGAAATACTTAAACAGATTGAAAGGGTTATCAAGTTGATAACATTATACATTTGACCCTTTCAATCTTTTCTTTGGGTTCTTTTGATCTTTTTCATCTAATACAATATATACTTACAAGACTGAATGAAAAAGATATCATAAACTCTATTAACTTAATTAATTTGTACAATAATGCATAAGATAGAGTATTTACAAATTTTTCTCACATAAAGGACAGAGTTTGAGTTTTAATCTAGAAAACTTTCATAATACTCTTCCTTTATGTGATCTGGAGGAGCCTTATTCAAATCATATCCCCTTCTTGATCCTTCCATCATCAAGGCTTCATGAAATCTGCTGCTGTTGGAGTCAAGTCACTCATACATTACAAGATTTGAAGATGACAAACAATTCAAGAAATACTTAAGTCTTTGGTTCTGGAGCTGAGTCAGCCTGGACTGATCCAAGCTGAGTTAGCCTGAACATCTTCACTGGAAGATGGTATCTTTCAAGTTGCATCAAAAGAAGAACAAGCACTTGGTCTAAATCAAAGATGAAGAACAAGGATAGAAGGCCAAGCTGATGGGTGGAAATCAACTTGGATCTTGCAGTCAGCTTGGAAGGTTGAAACGTCCCACGGTGTATCAATATACCAAAGTATATTGGTATATTGAACACAGAACAGTTGTAGAGGGGGGTGAATACAACTTTCCACAATCTTTACAAACTTTTAAACACAAAACGTTTTAAGATTCAGACAAGGAATATTAAGCAAGTAAGTAAAGTTCAAGAAATACTTAAGTCTTTGGTTCTGGAGCTGAGTCAGCCTGGACTGATCCAAGCTGAGTCAGCCTGAACATCTTCACTGGAAGATGGTATCTTTCAAGTTGCATCAAAAGAAGAACAAGCACTTGGTCTAAATCAAAGATGAAGAACAAGGATAGAAGGCCAAGCTGATGGGTGGAAATCAACTTGGATCTTGCAGTCAGCTTGGAAGGTTGAAACGTCCCACGGTGTATCAATATACCAAAGTATATTGGTATATTGAACACAGAACAGTTGTAGAGGGGGGTGAATACAACTTTCCACAATCTTTACAAACTTTTAAACACAAAACGTTTTAAGATTCAGACAAGGAATATTAAGCAAGTAAGTAAAGTGCAGGAATCATTAAAACAGTAAAGCATTAAAACATTCTTGAACACAGATTGTTATTTTCAAATGTAATCCTTTATTAAGAAATAATCTATACAAAGAATTACAGGGTTGTTGCGGAATAAAGATAGCCTATAGATATCTAAACAACCCTATGAAATGACAAACAACAATCAATTAGTTTCAGCTCAAGAGAATCAGCCCAAGCTGATCACGTACAGACTAAGCTGTGTGTAAGAGCAGAGAAACTTGTGTGAAGAATGATTCTCAGGAAAATGTCACACATATGCAATCCATGAATGAGGCTTTTATAGGCACAAGCGCTCCTTCATTAGGTGTCCGTTGCAGCTACGTGTTCTTCAATCAGTGGTTGATGAAAGAATAATCAATCGTGCCTTTCATGGTACTTGTGGTCCCCACGTACTGACGCACATTCTTTCATCTACCAATAGGAGTATGGACACGCATATGTAAACAACCACCAACCTGGATACTAGGAATATTCCTAGTCACGTCATTTGTCCTTATCTTCAATCCAGGTTGTTATCTTCACTTGATTGTCAGACACAGATTAGGCCGTTTGTCAAGGCACCAATCTGCCTAAGTGTTTCCAAGCTGACTGCTAATCCCAAGCTGTCTTCCACTAACATCTTGGTCTTCTATCTTCAATCTTCCTCTTCGACTTGGACTGAATGCTAATACATTGTTGATGCAGCTTGAATAACACTTGCTTCCATAAGATATTACAATTACAAGTATGAAGCGTGATCTAGGTCAGAGACAGATCGTAAGCTGTGTCAGCTTAGTCTGACCCAGATCAGATTACAAGAACCAAAAGATTACTAAGTGTTTATAGGTCAGATTTGTCATCATTAATTTTACAATTAACATTGGGACTCAACAATCTCCCCCTATTTGATGATGACAAAACCCAACTACACTTCTAACTATCAGCTTACAAAGAATCAAATGAAAATATGACTAACAGCTTGTGACCCTTTGAATCTTTTGGGTTCTTTTCAATCTGATATGAAATTTTAACCAAGAAGCTGAATTTGTACAACTGCCTTTGTATATATAGAGAATAAATCAAAGATATTACAATCTACATCACTATTCTCCAAGCATTTCAATTGCTTCTTGCTTAACCTCAAATGATGGGGCAACTCTCACATCTAGTTGCCTATCTAACCCTTCATCTATAAGGAACTGCTCATACCCATTACCTTCTTCACTAAAGTTTCTGCAGAATCTGTATAAGGTAAATAGGTGCATAGATGGTACCTGTTTTAGTTCAGCAGTCCTTTGAAACACCAAATTTCCTCTAGCATCTACAAAGTACATCCCATGCTCAGGTTCAGTTATGAACTTCCCACATCTTGCATCTTTGCCAGAGGTGATTTGTAGAGAATCTCAGCTTGCTTGATGAAATGTATAATGTTGTCAGCAGCTTCACTCTTGTGTCTTAGAAAGAAAACCTAGGTGTATCTTGAATACTCATCAACAATTACCAAGGAGTACCTCATTCCAGTGAATGATGGAGTACTAATTGGTCCAAATAAGTCCATATGAAGCAGATCCAAACAATTGTCAATGGTTGAGCATGTTTTAGACTTAAAAGAAGCTTTATGTTGCTTGCCTTTCTCACAAGCACCACACAGCTTGTCCTTCTCATAATTTATCACAGGAAGACCAGACACCAACTCTTTCTTGCACAGCTTGTTGATGTCTTTGAAATTCATATGAGACAGCCTTTTATGCCACAACCAATTCAGCTCATCTTGAGACTTTGACATGAAGCAGACTTCTCTTGTGACAGTTGGATTTCTTATGTCAAAAGAATACAAAGACTCATCCCTCTTTGCAATAAGAACCACATTGCCTTCCAAATCAAGAACAATTCCCTTATCAGACCTGAATCTCACTTCATAACCAGCATCACACAACTGACTCACACTGATCAGATTGTGCTTCAAACCATTTACATATGAGACTCTTCTGAAAGTAAGAGGACCATTTGAAAGTACACCAAAACCTTCAGTCTTTCCTTGAGAATCATCTCCAAAAGTAACATTAGGACCAGCGCGAATCCTAAAGCTACATAGTAGGGACTTACATCCGGTCATATGCTTGGAACATCCACTGTCCAAGTGCCAGGTATTATCGTTGTGACCGCCCTGCAATTATGATAAGAGATTAGTTCATTTTGGGAACCCATCCAAGGATGGGTTCACCAGAGCTGACCTTCTGGTCTGACTTAGATTGGGGAACTAAACACAGACTCTTATCACTTTTTGAAACCCATTGTTGCTTGGTCTGTCCTTTACCAGATTCAAAGTTCTTTTTAGCAACATTTAAAGTTTCCTTCTTAACAAAACCTTTGCCTATTCCAGCTTTCTTAGATTCAGCTCTCAATTTTCTTTGATCAACAATTTTTGGATCAGACACATCCTTAAGAAAATTGGTTTTCATAGACACCTTATCAGTTCTGGACTCAACATAGTTTAAGATCATTTTTTCAGAGTCAGATTTGGTGTTACTTGAAACAGACTCAGATTTTGCTAGTGACTCATTTCCTAGAGAACCAGACTTCTTACTCTTTAAAAGCTTAATTTTCTCCTTAGGAACACTGTGATCTCTAACCTTTCTTTTATTTCTCTTAGAACTATTCTTGTTTGTTTTATTCTTTGAATCTGACACAGATTGGGTAATGGTCAGCTTGGACAAGTCAAGACTTTCCTCAGGTTTTAACTCAACAACCTGATCAGCTTCAGACACAGCTTCAGCAATGGTCTGACCCATGGTATCAGGATCCTTAAACCCAATACCAGATTTCTGAACCAACTTAATTGGTTTAGAAATAGTCTGTTTGGTTTGGACTTTGGGTGGTGAAGGAAGCTGATAACAAGGCTCCATTGCACATACTTCAGCTATGGCTATGGCCCTATCATAATCACCATCAAAGATAGCTTGGATCTGATGAGGTATTTGTTCATTCACACATTTAGCAACTCTTTTAGAGCTTATACACCATGTTTCAGTAATCTGTTTTACCTTTAAAAACTTTTCTTCTGCAGTTTTAGCTTCTTTAACCAAAATGGAGTTTAATTGCTTTTGAGCTTTAACTTCAGATTCTAGTTTTTCAATGGTGTGACTCTTAGAGCTGTTATCAAGTTTCAAAAGATGTATTTCCTTTTTGAGTTCTTGATTAAAATTTTTTTGCAGTAAAACCTCATCACCAAGTTTGTTCAGTCTGGACAGCTTCTCATTATCGAGACAGATTTGAAAAGAAAGTTACCTCAGGTGGAGCAGTCTGACTGGTGGATGCCTGGTGAGCTGACTCAGATTGCTGTTGTATTTTTACCAGATTTTCAGCAAATCTTTGAGTAGCTTCTTTTGCCATGAAACACTTGGCATCTTTGTACAGCTCATCATCAGATGATGTGGCACTTTCAGCCCAGTCTTTGGCTACCAGACTCTTCTCATTTCTGTTCACCTTCTCAGTCAGCTCAGCTACTTGTGCTTTCAAGGCTTTGTACTTTGTCTTGAGCTTAGAGTATTTTTCACCTCTTCCACCTTTGGCTGGCACAGCTTGAGCAGTTTCTTTGGATCTACAATCACCAGCCATATGTCCTGTCTTGCCACACTTGTAACAAGTAACCTTGGACATATCAAATGGCTTCTTGGTCTTATCAGCTTGGCCACCTCTTCCTTTTCCTTTAAACTTGTTAAAGGATCTCCTTCTGATCCTTTCAGCTAACATAGCAACCTCATTTGCTAGTTCATCACCATCAGATTCATCACACTCAGATTCAGCACAAACAGAGTTAGGATTAGACATCACAGGAATATCATCATTAACATAAGGAATGATCTCATTACTAATTGAACTAGGGTGTTCAGTCATGGAAGCAACAAGTGCAGCAGCAGGCTGACTATAAGAATCACCCATAGCAATTAGTTTTTCAGCCTCTGAACATTCTTGGTTATGAAGCAAACCAAAAAGTCCAGGGAGATCAAGATCATGATACACATAACTTAATTTAACAGATGAAATATAATTGTTCCATTTGGGTGGTAATGAATCAAGAAATTTGCTCTTTAAAACCTCATTTGCTAGTTCATCACCATCAGATTCATCACACTCAGATTCAGCACAAACAGAGTTAGGATTAGACATCACAGGAATATCATCATTAACATAAGGAATGATCTCATTACTAATTGAACTAGGGTGTTCAGTCATGGAAGCAACAAGTGCAGCAGCAGGCTGACTATAAGAATCACCCATAGCAATTAGTTTTTCAGCCTCTGAACATTCTTGGTTATGAAGCAAACCAAAAAGTCCAGGGAGATCAAGATCATGATACACATAACTTAATTTAACAGATGAAATATAATTGTTCCATTTGGGTGGTAATGAATCAAGAAATTTGCTCTTTAAAACCTCATTTGCTAGTTCATCACCATCAGATTCATCACACTCAGATTCAGCACAAACAGAGTTAGGATTAGACATCACAGGAATATCATCATTAACATAAGGAATGATCTCATTACTAATTGAACTAGGGTGTTCAGTCATGGAAGCAACAAGTGCAGCAGCAGGCTGACTATAAGAATCACCCATAGCAATTAGTTTTTCAGCCTCTGAACATTCTTGGTTATGAAGCAAACCAAAAAGTCCAGGGAGATCAAGATCATGATACACATAACTTAATTTAACAGATGAAATATAATTGTTCCATTTGGGTGGTAATGAATCAAGAAATTTGCTCTTTAAAACCTCATTTGCTAGTTCATCACCATCAGATTCATCACACTCAGATTCAGCACAAACAGAGTTAGGATTAGACATCACAGGAATATCATCATTAACATAAGGAATGATCTCATTACTAATTGAACTAGGGTGTTCAGTCATGGAAGCAACAAGTGCAGCAGCAGGCTGACTATAAGAATCACCCATAGCAATTAGTTTTTCAGCCTCTGAACATTCTTGGTTATGAAGCAAACCAAAAAGTCCAGGGAGATCAAGATCATGATACACATAACTTAATTTAACAGATGAAATATAATTGTTCCATTTGGGTGGTAATGAATCAAGAAATTTGCTCTTTAAAACCTCATTTGCTAGTTCATCACCATCAGATTCATCACACTCAGATTCAGCACAAACAGAGTTAGGATTAGACATCACAGGAATATCATCATTAACATAAGGAATGATCTCATTACTAATTGAACTAGGGTGTTCAGTCATGGAAGCAACAAGTGCAGCAGCAGGCTGACTATAAGAATCACCCATAGCAATTAGTTTTTCAGCCACTGAAATCATCTTTGTCAAACATGGGTGGTCGGGTTAAAGAACCATTATCAATATAAGATGACATTGCTTTACTATGAATGAAAATATGCAAGGATCAAGTCAAGTTAATTCTCAACCACCACTCTGATACCAATTGAAACGTCCCACGGTGTATCAATATACCAAAGTATATTGAACACAGAACAGTTGTAGAGGGGGTGAATACAACTTTCCACAATCTTTACAAACTTTTAAACACAAAACATTTTAAGATTCAGACAAGGAATATTAAGCAAGTAAGTAAAGTGCAGGAATCATTAAAACAGTAAAGCATTAAAACATTCTTGAACATAGATTGTTATTTTCAAATGTAATCCTTTATTAAGAAATAATCTATACAAAGAATTACAGGGTTGTTGTGGAATAAAGATAGCCTATAGATATCTAAACAACCCTATGAAATGACAAACAACAATCAATTAGTTTCAGCTCAAGAGAATCAGCCCAAGCTGATCTCGTACAGACTAAGCTGTGTGTAAGAGCAGAGAAACTTGTGTGAAGAATGATTCTCAGGAAAATGCCACACATATGCAATCCATGAATGAGGCTTTTATAGGCACAAGCGCTCCTTCATTAGGTGTCCGTTGCAGCTACGTGTTCTTCAACCAGTGGTTGATGAAGGAATAATCAATCGTGCCTTTCATGGTACTTGTGGTCCCCCACGTACTGACGCACATTCTTTCATCTACCAATGGGAGTATGGACACGCATATGTAAACAACCACCAACCTGGATACTAGGAATATTCCTAGTCACGTCATTTGTCCTTATCTTCAATCCAGGTTGTTATCTTCACTTGATTGTTAGACACAGATTGGGCCGTTTGTCAAGGCACCAATCTACCTAAGTGTTTCCAAGCTGACTCCTAATCCCAAGCTGTCTTCCACTAACATCTTGGTCTTCTATCTTCAATCCTCCTCTTCGACTTGGACTGAATGCTAATACATTGTTGATGCAGCTTGAATAACACTTGCTTCCATAAGATATTACAATTACAAGTATGAAGCGTGATCTGGGTCAGAGACAGATCGTAAGCTGTGTCAGCTTAGTCTGACCCAGATCAGATTACAAGAACCAAAAGATTACTAAGTGTTTATAGGTCAGATTTGCCATCATTAAATTTACAATTAACATTGGGACTCAACAAAGGTACATTGTCAGCCTGGAGTATTGGAAGTGCTCCAGAGTTGTTATAACTTTGTATATATCATCAATCAACTGGATAAGCATCAGAAAGGACATTCTAGAAGTTCCAGTTGTTGATTGTAAACATTCTATGAGGTATCCATTGTATTATTGCTGCACGATCAACCTTGGTAAGCAAGTAGGGAACAAAAAGGACAATGTCACTATCACCAGGTACTGATCAAGAAGATACCATCAGATCAAGACGCGTGGAAAGAAATGGATGGCATCCAAGGCAGTGTTGATGCCTATATAAACCAGCCTTTGTGTCTCAAGAATGTGTGCATCCATTAACATTAACTCTCACAACGATTAAAGCTTATCAGCTTGGATCTGTGTTGTACTCAGCTTAGGCTAGTAGAGTTAATATACAGAGTTGTAACTTGCTATTCAGCCAAGTAGTTAGATTGTAGGCTAATCTGTTCCACAACTACTTGTAATTCTTTTTATTCTTCAATAAAAGAATTAGTTGAAAATCAGCTTACACTTTGTTCTTGGACTGCACTTTACTTTATTGTCTTAATATCCTGTCATTTACTTTACTGTTTCATTAATATGATTATCTCAAGCTGAATATGGAAAAATACTTTAAGACTTAAACCATCCTGTTTATCTCCTTTGGGACCTATCAGCTGCTTTTATCTCCAACTTGATTGCAGACCAGCTTGAGAGCAAATAAATGTACATTTGGCACCTTGTTCAGCTCAGAAGCTCTTTGCAGCCCAACTTCTTCCTTGTGAGTTCTTATAATTAGACCAAATTCAGGGACTTCAATGAGTTGGCCTTCCATTGGATTGGCAATTTCAGGAGGCAATTGAGCCTATCCATCTTTTCACCATATCCAGACTTCTTGATTTTGACATGTAAGTCTCTTCTTTTTATGAAGTCTTCAATGGTTACCTTCTTCTTCTTTCTTTTCTTGAGACCAGGCACAGTCTCATCTTCTTCAGCTTCTGAATCATCATCTTCAGAAGTGAGTGGTTGTGGCAGTCCAAATGTATCAATATTATAGCTTCTCATTTTTGCAAATCTTTTGGACAAGTCACCAACCACCACTCCATAATTGCTTGGCTTGTTCAAAACCAGAAGATTATGCAGTTCCACATACTCTGCATATCCAAGAGTAAATAACTCAGACAGCTCCAATACTTCACTTGTAGAGGAATCACCTTCTCTTCTCAAGTGGATTCTGGGGTATTTACTTGTCTTGACTTTAGTCAGCTTGACCCCAACAATCTCTTCTTGAATAGCCCTAGTCAGCTTGAACCTCTCCAGTTTTTCTTTTTCAGACATTGATGGCTTTCTGGAGATGACTATTGGCTTCTTCTTTACTTGAGTTGACTTCTTCTTCTTTGGAGAGTCATCTAAGTGTTCTTCTTCAAGTTCTTGGAGAGCTTTGAGAGATTTCTCTTCTTTTTCCCTCTGGTACTTCTTCTTCTTTGGAGAGTCATCTAAGTGTTCTTCTTCAAGTTCTTGGAGAGCTTTGAGCGAGTATCTTTCTTTTTCCTTGTCATCCAGAATCAGTCTCCTTGCCATTCTGGCATCTTTTGCCTCTTGTCTTCTTCTCCTTTCAGCTTCATTATTGCTGACAGCTTCCTCTTCAATCTCAAGCTGACTTCTTTGTCTTGAAGTACCTTCAGTCTGAGTGCCTTCAGTCTGAATGTTTTGGTCAGCTTGTTCTTCAATAGGCTGAATGGAAGCTGGACCTGATCCAGATCCTCTCCTTTCTGTAAAGTAAGGCCCAATGGGCACTTTGTCACTATCATCTGAGGAGGACTCATCTTCAAATTCAATGAGATCTGCATCAGCCTGGAGACCTAAGACAACCTTCACATCTGCTCCTTTATCCTCTTCAACATCAGAGTTAACCACAACTTATTCTTTTGTATTGAGGCTGGCTCAGTCTGAATTTGAGTTTCAGCTTGAGGTTCAGACTGATCAGCTCCAATATTCATTATAGCAACAACAACTTCAACATCCTCTTCATTCACCTCACTATCTTCTTCTTCCCTAGCAGCAACATCTTCCTCAACTACTTCCTCCCTTTCTTCTTCCTTCTCCCCCTTTTTGTCATCATCAATGGGGGCAGAGGAGGTGGAGCTGACTGACTTGATTAGCACTGTAAGATCATTTCTTAAATAAGAATCAAGCTCAGTCAGTTTGGTAGTATTAGATGAGCTGGAAGCCTTGATGTGGTTTTTTATTTGTATTTAAAATTTATAAAAGTTGTACAAGTAATTACCTCAAACTAAACACACACTAACAGGCAGAGAACCCGGTCAGGTGTAGTATAGCAAGTGATAAGTTACAAGATCGTTCGCAGGGACGCGTTGCTTTACCTAATCTAGTAATATGTGTAATTCTAGCGGTTGGGGGTTGTCACGATTTCCTATTAAACTAATTAAAAACTGAAAGTAAATTAAAAGAGTAGATCTAGGTAGAAGATGAAGATCGGAAGGTGTTAGAAGCTCCAAAACCTCCTTGGAATTTGCAAAGTCGACCTAGGGTTTGATGTGGGCGGCTAGGGCTGCTGAATCGGCTCTCTCTTAGGGTTTTGAGGGCTGCTTCGGCTTAAATAGGTGAATAGGTCGGTTGCTGAACTGGGCTTCCCAGCGGCGCTGGGACTAGGCCCAGAGGCGCTGGGGCCTGCTGATGATAGCCAGTGGCGCTGGCAAGGTGCAAGCGGCGCTGGTAGCTTCTGTTGCTCTTTGATTCGCTTTCGTTCGACTCCCGAATCACCTCCTTGTGTCTGGTAACTTCATAGGCCTTCATATTGAGTTACTTGATGCCATTTACCCTCACTCGCATCTTCCGTGAACCTGCGTAAATATCGAATCCATTAAGTACCAATAGTTCTGGAATATTAACTCATTTTAGACATTGAAATGGGGCCTTTCGATAGGGGTTTTTATCACAAAATGAACACTCATCAAGCCTTCAGTTCATCAACTGTGGAGCTGAGTGCTTGTTCTTTAATAGGCTGAATGGAAGCTGGGCCTGATCCAGATCCTCTCCTTTCTGTAAAGTAAGGCCCAATGGGCACTTTGTCACTATCATCTGAGGAGGACTCATCTTCAAATTCAATGAGATCTGCATCAGCCTGGAGACCTAAGACAACCTTCACATCTGCTCCTTTATCCTCTTCAACATCAGAGTTAACCACAACTTATTCTTTTGTATTGAGGCTGGCTCAGTCTGAATTTGAGTTTCAGCTTGAGGTTCAGACTGATCAGCTCCAATATTCATTATAGCAACAACAACTTCAACATCCTCTTCATTCACCTCACTATCTTCTTCTTCCTTCTCCCCCTTTTTGTCATCATCAATGGGGGCAGAGGAGGTGGAGCTGACTGACTTGATTAGCAGTGTATGATCATAGAAAACCATCAGAATTAAACTAATATATTCGGATATAGAACTGATAATAATATGAAGAACTAGTAAAACATGGATCTACGATAAACAGTAAAACACACTCCAACAGATCTAACAAATAAAGTCAAATAGATAAACGTCTACATGATCACATCGATCCAAACAAGTATTCAGCCTATTAGCCTACCATTATTAAAGGAATAACAAAGTCTGAAAGGATGAAAGACATTGTTTACCAACTGAAAGTAAAATAAAAGAGTAGATCTAGGTAGAAGATGAAGATCGGAAGGTGTTAGAAGCTCCAAAACCTCCTTGGAATTTGCAAAGTCGACCTAGGGTTTGATGTGGGCGGCTAGGGCTGCTGAATCGGCTCTCTCTTAGGGTTTTGAGGGCTGCTTCGGCTTAAATAGGTGAATAGGTCGGTTCTGAACTGGGCTGCCCAGCGGCGCTGGGACTAGGCCCAGAGGCGCTGGGGCCTGCTGATGATGGCCAGTGGCGCTGGCAAGGTGCAAGCGGCGCTGGTAGCTTCTGTTGCTCTTGATTCGCTTTCGTTCGACTCCCGAATCACCTCCTTGTGTCTGGTAACTTCATAGGCCTTCATATTGAGTTACTTGATGCCATTTACCCTCACTCGCATCTTCCGTGAACCTGCGTAAATATCGAATCCATTAAGTACCAATAGTTCTGGAATATTAACTCATTTTAGACATTCAAATGGGGCCTTTCGATAGGGGTTTTTATCACAAAATGAACACTCATCAAGCCTTCAGTTCATCAACTGTGGAGCTGAGTGCTGCAACTTTGTTCTTCAACTCAGCTTCAAACTTCTCTATTTTGGAAGGAACATTCACAACTTCTTCAAGCTGGGTTTGGATGCCTTTGATGTCCTTGAGAATCTGCTTGTTTTGCTTCTCTAGTCTGAGCTTGTTGGCCTTGAATCTGATTCTCATGGACTTCCTCAGTTGTAGGAGTTGTTTGGCAATTTGCCTCATGAGAGTGAGTCTCAAGAGGTGGAGCAGAAGTTGTCAGTCTGGTATCAGCTTGAGGAGAATTAGCATGTAATTTAAGTTGTACATTGCCTGCTTCATGAAGCTGAATTGATTGATCAGCTTCAGCATTGGCAGTCACCAGAACATCCCTTGAGGATGGGTGAACCCCAGACTGACCAAATGACTGATCACCCCTTGTGGCGGTGATGAGTCTTTGACTACCAACATCGTGAGGACCATCGGTAGCTGTCTCACCTGTAAGAGACGGATTAAGGACTTGACGAATCAAGCCCTTTTGACCAAAAGCAGTCCCTTGTGTTTCCACAAGTGCAGAGACGACTACAATTGGTGTAATGTTAAGGGTAGAACTGGATGGACCCTATTCTGTGATGTTTTGTTGCATCACAACCTCATCGGGACAGAATGTTGAGGCCTGTACTCCACCTTGTGATCTAGGTGGAGCATTGGCAGCCTGTGCAGACCCAGAGTGTAAAAGAGAAGAATCAGCTTGTGTACCTTTTCTTGGAGATCTTCGGTACACATGCTCAAGATTTTGCAACTGTGGTAGACTCGACTCTTTATGGACTTGGATTGAGTCCAGGGGTGTCCCTTTAGTGAATTCACCACTCTGTTTACAGAGTGATGAAGGTGATATAATTATGGACTCAGTCTGACCTTTGGCGGAGGTCTGTCTTTCAATGCGTACATCCTTTTGGGAGGATGCAGCAGTAACAGTTTTCCCTTTTATCTTACCTGCACCCTTTTTAGAGGATGCAGATGGGCGAATTGGCTTAGCAACAGGTGAAGCTGAGTCAGCTTGGGAACGTTCCCTTGCAGATTCAGCCTCAAGGGGTAGTCTCCTTTGAGATGAAGAGACTTTAGCAGCATGCTCCCCCTCAACTGATGCTCTCTTTCTCTTTTGAGATCTTTTTCTTTTGGGGATTTGGGAGTTTGGCTCATTTTGCAAAATAAGGGATTTTTGTGAGGGATCAGCTATGAAGGGATTTTGTGGGTCTACTTCCCTACCCTCGAAAAATGAAGAACGATGAGAAGGAGAAAGAGTTTCAGGGATATTAGAAGTTGTACCTTGATCACCACCCTGAATAGCTAAGTCTGATTCAGTTTCAGGCTGATCAGCTTACGTCGAAGGGTGGTCAACCTTAGCTCCCTCTTGAGAATCAGATTGATCCTCAAGGTTCTCCTGCTCTCTGTTCACATAAAAATCCAAACAATCCTGCATTGCAGAGGTTAAGTTCTGGTGGACATCAATTGATCCAAAAATATTTGAGGCCAGGGGAGAAATTTTTATAAAATCCCCTGTTGCCCTTTGGTAATCTCCTTTCAAAAAATTTTCAATAATGTAACCCAAGATTCTGCCATAGTAAATATTCTCATATTTTGCAGACACCTTGGTTACAAGATCATTAAAGATTAATCTACCAAAATCAATTAACTGATTGTGGACCATGCAATAAAATATTTGCATTTCAAGTTTGTTTCGTGTGTCAAAACCACCAACTTTTGTTTGCAATGATCTCACAATGGTTGAGATCAAATATTTGTAAATACCAGAAAAGTGAGATATTTTAACCGAACCACCAACCCTCCCTGTATAAACAATGTCATTTAAAACACTTTTGGCCACATCCAGGGGTGGGGCTGACTCATAGGAAAGGTCAGACTTGTACTCCAGCTCAAAAATTCATTTAAAATTATCAAGAGTAAGTACAAGTCGACGAGATGCATTGTCTAAGGTGCCAACAATGCATTGCTTGCCCTTAGTGGTGGTCGTTACCCTGCTTGTGAGACAAAACTCACAAAGCTGATTATAATTAATAAAACCAGGAGAAAGGTGCAGAATCTTACCCATTGGATGATAAAATATATACCTTGCCATGTCAGAATACTCGGACTTGTTTGAAGGTGGATGGAGATTGGCAAACTGAGGAGGTCTGACTTTGATCTGTGTAGATACCCATTTAGCACCTACAATCTCAGGAACCCTATCTCCCTTCAAATACGTACCGATCTTATCGACTTGTTTTGGTTCAGGATACTCGAACCGATCAGGTGAAGCCATTTGATGATTAAGCTGATTGAGAAATTTACTAAAAGGAAAATTATTTGAGATAACCGAAAACAGAGTATGAGTGATTTCAGAGAAAGATGAGAATGCAATGGAATAGTGATTTGATCAAACGGGTTGGCTTTTATATGGCCTTCCCACCAAAAAGTGTGCCGTTTTGTGATTGGAGAGAGAAAGTACACTTACCCCAACGGTTACTTTTTACCATGGAGGGAGTAACGGTTGTGGTTTGTACAGAGGAAAGAGAGACAAAAGAGTAAAACAATATTTTATTTACAACAACAAGAAATGAAAAATATAAAATAACTTACTAAGTAAAATCCAAGCTGACTCCAAGCTGAGCTGACTCAGCTTGGTCATCCTTAGGTCAAAACTAAGGTCAATCAGCTTGAGTTTTTCTTAATAGATTATTCCATATTTAACATTCCCAGCTTGCTCAGCAAGGTATTAAACCTTGCTTCATCAAGAGGCTTGGTGAACAAGTCTGCAAGCTGATTGTCAGTTGAAATAAAATGGAGTTCAATATCTTCCTTCATGACATGGTCTCTAATGAAATGATATCTGACATCAATATGCTTAGTCCTTGAATGATTAACAGGATTGTTGGTAATTGCAATGGCACTTGTATTGTCACAAAAAATGGGAGTTTTGGACACAATAATATCATAGTCAGCAAGCTGATGCTGCATCCATAGGATTTGAGAACAACAGCTTCCAGCAACAACATATTCAGCTTCAGCAGTAGAAGTTGAGACTGAGTGTTGCTTGTTGCTAGCCCATCTGACTAACCTATTGCCAAGCAATTGACAACTTCCTGTTGTGCTTTTCCTGTCAATCTTACAACCTGCAAAGTCTGAATTTGAATACCCAATTAGATCAAACCCTGAGTCTTTGGGATACCAAAGACCCAGATTGGGTGTACCTTTAAGGTACCTAAAAATTCGTTTCACAGCTTGAAGATGAGATTCTTTGGGACAAGCTTGATATCTAGCAAAAGACATGTGGCAAACATAATATCTGGTCTACTAGCAGTTAAGTACAATAAAGAACCTATCATGCCCCTATAAGCTGTAATATCAACTGGTTTCCCACTGATATCTTCACTCAGCTTGGTAGCAGCACCCATAGGTGTTTTCATTGGAGAGCAATTGTCAAAGCCAAATTTCTTGAGTAAATCTTTAACATATTTTCCTTGATTAATAAAAATCCCAGAATTGGATTGTTTAATTTGAAGACCAAGAAAATAGGTTAATTCACCCATCATACTCATTTCATAATTTTTGGACATTAGCTCAGAAAACTTTTTGCATAATCTATCATTAGTAGAACCAAAAATAATGTCATCCACATAAATTTGTACTAACAGAATATCCTTTCCTAACTTTCTCACAAACAAAGTTTTATCAACATTACCTCTTTCAAACTTATTTTTAAGTAAGAATTTGGACAGTGTATCATACCATGCTCTTGGAGCTTGCTTCAATCCATAGAGAGCTTTGTCCAACTTGTAGACATGGTGTGGATACTTAGAACTTTCAAAACCAGGAGGCTGATGTACAAAAACTTCTTCATCAAGTTTTCCATTCAGAAAGGCACTTTTCACATCCATCTGATATACTTTGAAACCTTTGTAGGCTGAGTATGCTAGAAACATTCTTATTGCTTCAAGCCTAGCAACAGGAGCAAAGGTCTCATCATAATCTATTCCTTCTTCTTGACTGTAACCTTGAGCCACCAATCTTGCCTTGTTTCTTGTCACAATACCTCTTTCATCCATCTTGTTTCTAAAGACCCACCTTGTGCCAATAATGGTCTTATCAGTTGGTCTAGGAACCAGTTTCCACACCTTGTTCCTTTCAAACTGAGTGAGTTCCTCTTGCATGGCACTCACCCATGATGGATCACTTAGAGCTTCTTCAACTTCAGTTGGTTCAGTCTTGCTAATAAAATTCACAAACATGCAGAAATTTCCTGTGGCATTTCTTCTTGTTTGAACTTTTGAAGTGGGATCACCAATAATTTGATCAATTGGATGACTTCTTGTCCACTTAGTAGCATGAACTGCAACATTCTGTACTTCCTGATCAGCTTCTTCTTCAATGGATTGAGAATCAACTTGAGGTATAGACTCAGCTTGATCATTGTTGAGATCTTGAACAACTGAGTTGGCTGAGCTGATAGGATTATCAGCTTGAGCTTGCTCACAGATGGGTAAAATTGCTTCATTTGTTTTCTAAGGTTGAGTAGAAACATGAGACTGATTCAGCTCTTCATCAAGATCATGGAAAATAGGAATCTCCCCCTCAATAGGTGCATCATCATCTTCAATAATAGGATCAGTAGGAGGATCACAATCAGGAACAACAAGCTCTTCAAAGTCAAAATCACCATCTTCTTGAGCTGAGCTGATTGAGTTTGATTCATCTATTTTCACATGAACTGTGTCTTCAATTACTCTTGTTCTTTTGTTGTACACTCTGTAGGCTTTCATGAGTGTAGAATAACCAAGAAAAATTCCTTCATCAGCTTTGGCATCAAATTTGCCAAGATGGTCTCTTTGATTTAAAATGAAACAAGGACTTCCAAACATTCTTAAGAACCCTATTTCAGGTCTTCTGCCCTTCAAAACTTCATATGTTGTCTTCTGATGCCTTTTAACAATCAATGATCTATTCTGGGTGAAACAAGTTGTGTGAATAGCTTCAGCCCAGAAATGAACCTTTACACCATTTTGAGCTAACATGGACCTTGCAGCTTCAATCAGGGTTCTGTTTCTTCTTTCAGCAACTCCATTTTGCTGTGGAGTTCTTGCAGCTGAGTAACATTGAGAGATGCCTTTACTAATGCAGAAAGAGTGCAGAGTTTGATTTCTGAACTCAGTCCCATTATCACTTCTTGTAAAGGACTTCAACATTTTTGATAAAATTAATGATTACTTCAGCAGCTTCACTCTTGGCTTTTAGAAAGAAGACCCATGTAAACCTTGAATATTCATCTACAATAACCAGTGAGTATCTTTTTCCACTCAAGGAAGGTGTACTAACTGGACCAAACAGATCCATATGCAGCAAGTCTAAACAAGATTCAATAGTTGAACATGTTCTAGATTTGAAAGAAGCTTTGTGTTGCTTCCCTTTCTCACAAGCACTGCACAATTTGTTTTTCTCATACTTGATAGTAGGAAGACTAGAAACTAACTCATTTTTGCTTAATTTATTTGTGTCTTTGAAATTCATATGAGATAGTCTTTTGTGCCTGAACCAATTCAACTCATCTTGAGTTTTAGACAAGAAACACACTTCTTTCAACACTGTAGGCTTTCTCATATCAAAAGTGTAAAGAGATTCATCTCTTTTAGCAATCAGAACAACATTTCCTTCCAAATCACAAACAATCCCCCTATCAGCTCGAAATCTCACTTCATAGCCAGCATCACACAATTGGCTAACACTAATCAGATTGTGTTTGAGCCCACTGACATATGAGACTCTTCTGAATGTAAGAGGACCACTTGTAAGAGAACCATATCCTTCTGTAGTTCCTTGAGAATCATCACCAAAAGTGACATTAGGACCAAGTCTGTTCCTAAAGTCACACAACAGGGACTTACATCCAGTCATATGCTTGGAACATCCACTGTCCAAGTACCAGATAAATGCATTTGTGAATGCCCTGCAATCATGAAAAGAGTTAGTTCTTTTTGGGAACCCATCCAAGGATGGGTTACTTGAGCTGACTGAAGTGCCAGACTCAGTTTGAGTAGAAGAAGAACTCTTATCATTAGATTTTACTTTCCATTGTTGTTTAGATTTTTCTTGAAAATTATTTTCAACAACTTTGGACTCAGACTGTCTTAAATATCCTTTACCAATTCCAGCTTTCTTTGACTCATCTCTGAGTTTCTTTTGATCAACTTTTGAAAGACTGTTTAAGAAAGAAACCTCTTTTGAAATCTCACTCAGCCTGGACTTAATCAGCTTTAGAGATAAGTTGATCTGAGTCTTGACTGGGTGTTTTAGATTTTTCTTGAAAATTATTTTCAACAACTTTGGACTCAGACTGTCTTAAATATCCTTTACCAATTCCAGCTTTCTTTGACTCAGCTCTGAGTTTCTTTTGATCAACTTTTGAAAGACTGTTTAAAAAGAAACCTCTTTTGAAATCTCACTCAGCCTGGACTTAATCAGCTTAGAGATAAGTTGATCTGAGTCTTGACTGGGTGTTTTAGATTTTGTCTTGGAGCTGATTTGATCAGACTGACTCTTCTTAATAGATTTGTTCTTTTTAACTTTCTGACTCTTTTGATTAGTCAGCTTAGGAGAGTTCTCCTTGGTCTTAAGTTCACTACTAGATTCTGAGGGAGAATCAGTCAGCTTGGGTGAATCCAGACTGACTTCAGACTTGGTAGGGACAGACTCAATAGTAGTGACACCATCAAATATGGTTTTCAAATTTCCACCATAAACAAAACTTGGAACAGGTTCATCACACAGTGGGCTGAGATGCTCAGTTGAAGATGCAACAAGTGTAGAGCTAGAGCTGCCCACGGCATCACCCATGGCAATCAGCTTTTCAGCTTCACTGCATTCATGGTTGTGAAGCAACCCATAGAGACCTGGCAAGTCAAGTTCTTTGTACACTGGACTCAACTTGACACTAGCAACATAATTATTCCATTTTAAAGGTAATGAATCTAGAAATTTGCTTTTAAGTACATCATCATCTTTATTTATGTCAATAGCAATCAAGTCATTAACAAGTGCATTAAATCGGGTATGAGTGTCAGTGAGGGATTCATTCTTATGTGCAAAGAATCTTTCATACCTTCTAGTCAAGGTAGTCTTGGTAGACTCCATAGAAGTTGCACAACCCTCATACATAACAGTCAAAGTATCCCACATTTTCTTAGCACTAGGACAGTGTCTAATGGCTCTATAAATGTCCTTAGGTACAGCTTGGACAATAAAGTTCATGGCCCTTACATCCAAGTTGACCATTCTTCTATCCTCATCACCCCAATCAGCCTTGGGTTTGATAACAACTCTGACATCAGGTGAACCAGGCTCAGCTCCATCAGTTGAAGCTGGCCTTGCGCGTTTCCAAGATAGTGAAACTGTTTGTTTCATAATCCTCCAAAACATTTAGTTTTAATAATCGACAAATTGAACTTTACTAAATTTAACCAAAACCATTTGTCTTTTTTAAAATTTTAAAGTTCAATTTTATAAGGCAATTGCCCTTTCTAATTTGACTCGTTTGAAAATTTCCTCGTTTTTTAGAAATTTTCCGAAGTCCTAGAACAAGCAAATTCCTTATACACACACATATGGTGACAATACACACATATGGTGTCGGGTTTGACTAGTCAATGCGAGTTATGTTTCATATTTTACTTTAAAATTTTTCCATTATAAAAATTTATAAGTCATGAAACACGCAAATGTGTAATAACACGCAAATGGTGACAAACACGCAAAATGGTGTAATTTACACAGGAACACGCATATCAGCCAAATGCGTGTTCTTTGTGATGACGTCATCACAAACACGCAAAAACTGGAAAGATTGATTGGGAAGGATCTGGGTCATGAGAACACGCAAAGTTCATCATGAACACGCAAAACCAGAAACTTCAACCCCCAAATCTTAACCAGTGATTTTGAACACCAAAAACTTCTAAATAGGTACGATTAGGTTCGTATATGTCCGATTTAACAGTTTTTAGGTTCCATTTCTTGATCCATATCACATATATAGACCCATTTAGTGATTTATTACCCGAAAAATAAAACCCTAAATATTTGTCCATAACACTTGATATCTGGATCTAGAAATCATGTTAATCATATACCTTTGTTCGAATAGTGTTATTGAAGGTGTTTCTAGTGTTTGAAACACAAATGGATCAAGTGTAAGTGAATCAAAGTCGATGTGTATGAACACGCAAATGGGAAGAACACGCAAATATGGAGGGTTTTCTGACAACACACAAATACTTTTGAAAATGTATTAAATATGTGTGTTGTGTCAGCCTTTTATACCCACATAGAACGCGCAAACCCTAGCAGTATCCAGAACACGCATATTCGCCCATTATGCCAGAACACGCAAATTTAAGCCCAAAGTGAAACACGCAAATTGAGCCCACTTAACTACAATACGCATACTTAGCCCATTTTTGCCAAAACACGCATATGAGTTCACTTGGTACAACTCGCATATTACACTTAACTTATTTTTCGATTCATGTGAACCTTGACTTACTAAAGAGTCAACCTTCACAGACTTGATTAACACTTTGAAAATTCACAAAGAATTTTCTCGAACCCAGTATGATTAACGAAAAGAATTCTTTAGAGAACACGATAAGACAGATACCGAATTTTATTCTATATCACTATTATCAGTATTTTTCTCGATAAAGGAATTCTTGATAGTTGTCACCACTTAAACAAACTTACAACGTAAAATCATTAAATCAGGACCCGATATGTCACTATTTAATGAATTACAAAGCACCTTTGTTAAGTATTTGACAATAACAGACATTGGACACAACAATGCCGTTTTAATAAATTCAAATACAACAAAAAGGAGAGATAAGATTGAATAACACAATAATCAAACTTTTAATCTTCATTTTCGTCTCCGTTTGAATTTTGGTGAGTTGTTGGTGTGTAAGTGTACTCTACTTGACCAACAAGCTTGAGCTTTCTCCATTCCGGACTGGGTAGACTCAATTTTCATAAACTTAGGAGACCCTTTATCTTAACGGTTGATACACATCCAGTTAAGATAAATAATTCTGCACACACAACCAAACTCATGAGATCCATACAACACATGTATTCATCTCAATGGTAGATAATTGAACTCGAAAACACTTAAACAGATATATAACAGATAATAAGCGGCTGATTCTCCAAATTAAGATTAGAATCTAAGCCATTATCATGTTAGCCCACACAATAAGTATTTTCTATTCAATTATTCAGGTAAATTGCATACCAAAATATCTGTCAAATACATCAACTAGGTGACTCTGTTTGACCTATTTTGACCGAAACCTTAAGTATTACACTTAATCTTTCGAGCAATTTACATACAAGACCTAATTCAAGGTGTACCAAACACACTCAAATTAGAGTCTTGACTTACACTACATCCTTATCACGACACACGCTTATTCGGTGTTCAATAAGAACGCAGTTGAGTCCCCCTAGAAACCAGATACCCTATATAGCATTATCTCTCGTGCAATAGAACCCTTTTATTCACAATATACATGACGGAGCATAAAGTTATAAAATCGATCACATTAATTTTGAAATCAAATTAATCTAACAAATCTTATAATAGTCATGCTTAATACTGTATATTGCACAAGTGTTAGAGAGAATAATTACTATTGAAGAGATCAGATGTAGCAATTAGGTAAACCTAAAAGCCACATGTTTTCGTCATGTCTCTTGCAGTAACGACTCCCCCTTAAACCATTATTCTATTTTTGTGTTGCATTTTCTGATTTTCAGAGGTTCTTGAGAGACAGTAGCTAAGGGTTTCTCATTCCAGTCAATTGGACTAGCAACTCGAAACGCGATCGATCAAAGGCCTTAGTGTAAACATCATAAATAAATCAACTTGCATATTCGTCATAGGATAACAAACGTTAAACAAATAACAATGCTATCGCAAATGATTTATTAACAAGCATAAAATAAAGTAATTCAGATTACATCTTAACTACATAAGAAAAGATTTCACCTGACATGTGATCAGAAGTGATCAACATAAACACCTTATATATACTCGTTTTTCCCAAATACGTTCCTTTATAAACAAATTAAAAATAACATACATAGGACTTGCACCATGATTTACAATGAAGGAAATACAATAAAAGTTCGATAACCCACTATGTTATCTAATAAAAGTGTGCCTAGGACTCAGTCACCGATCACCAAAAATACATGGTCCTCCTTGACTGTGTCCTCCGCACTAATGAAGGGAGTTAGTTTTCTTCGTCAAGAACCCAGACCCTTTTTGTCCGGATTCTTCCCGAATCATCTCGATATGCAAATTCTCCCCAGCCTCCTTTTCCCAAAATCTTATTCAATTGATTTGAATCATCTTGATGTTGCTTCTTACGAAAGGCATTAGATGATTCACCAACATTGTAGCTCTGAGATGTTGATCTGAAATCATTTCCACTTCTTCCAGCAAATCGATCATAATAAATCAACTTGCATATTCGTCATAGGATAACAAACGTTAAACAAATAACAATGCTATCGCAAATGATTTATTAACAAGCATAAAATAAAGTAATTCAGATTACATCTTAACTACATAAGAAAAGATTTCACCTGACATGTGATCAGAAGTGATCAACATAAACACCTTATATATACTCGTTTTTCCCAAATACGTTCCTTTATAAACAAATTAAAAATAACATACATAGGACTTGCACCATGATTTACAATGAAGGAAATACAATAAAAGTTCGATAACCCACTATGTTATCTAATAAAAGTGTGCCTAGGACTCAGTCACCGATCACCAAAAATACATGGTCCTCCTTGACTGTGTCCTCCGCACTAATGAAGGGAGTTAGTTTTCTTCGTCAAGAACCCAGACCCTTTTTGTCCGGATTCTTCCCGAATCATCTCGATATGCAAATTCTCCCCAGCCTCCTTTTCCCAAAATCTTATTCAATTGATTTGAATCATCTTGATGTTGCTTCTTACGAAAGGCATTAGATGATTCACCAACATTGTAGCTCTGAGATGTTGATCTGAAATCATTTCCACTTCTTCCAACAAATCGATCATAATAAGTACTGTGATATTCTGTAGGCTTAGCAGATGATCTCACTTCATATGAGTATGAAGGATACCTACTGCCAGAGTTCTCTGATCTCTTTCTTGAAGAAGTGGCATGATTTGACACTTGTGTGAAATGACTTTCTCCAAATGATTTCTTCTCTGAATCTCTTGACCTTTGAGAAGATAGAGATGAATGGGAAGTCTTTGAGAAGAATCAACAAGGTCTCCAATTGATTCCCTGTATTGTTCTTTCATCATATCTTTTCCCTTCAATTTCTGAGAACTATTTCTCAGGTTTCTCTCATTAAGCCTGGATAGATTGTCTGAAGAATGATCATCACTGCTTGAGCATATCCTAGTATCTGTATGTTCTGACCTTGAATGAGTCATTTCTCTATTCATTCCTTTACTTGGACACATGCTAGCTACATGACCCTTGATACGCCATATGAAGCAGGAAATCTTCTTGACATTTTTCTTCTTATTGACTCTTCTGAGATTTTTTTCCGTAATAGGAATTCCAAACTCAGTCATTTCTTCAATGCACGAAAGTCTTTCCAAAACTTCTTTCATTGTTTTCACAGGTCTTAATGGAGTTGACTTTGAGTGTCTCAAATGTAATGTCTCGTTTTCTTCCAGAATTACTCTTCCGCTTGTTGATGGCTCATCAACCTGGAAGCTTCAGGAACCAAACGAGGAACATTTTTATGATCCTTGTCCCACTCATGACATACATCATGCATTTGACTGACACTCAAAGGATTTTGACTAAGATGTTCAATATGATACACCTTGTCAAGATAAAGATTAGTGACGCTCACTTTACCATGACCAGTTGCGATTCCCTGTGCAGGTCCGGCAAAGTTCACCTGAACATCAGAAATCTTAACAAAGTCTGACAGAACACTACTATCTCCAGTGACATGAATAGAACATCCAGTATCGATATTCCACATGTTGTCAGTCCTTTCTACTGAAACTGGATACTTTGTGATAGTTAAGTTCGTCATGAAGTTCACCAGACCCGATATTGTCTTTTGATCTTCGACTTTGTTTGAACTGCTCACAACTATTGATTTTTCAGGGTTTTTGAATGATCTAGTGTCATCACCTTCTGGAATATCTGATTCTGAATCTGACGACACATCTGAACTAATCTCAACAAGATAGGCATTGTCGGCTTCTTCCACAATAAAACCCCAGTCATATGAACCTTCTTGTTGTTGAACCACCAAAGCTCTTGACCCACTTTGGTTATTAGAGTTTGGACTTTCAACCTTGGAACCTTGATAACTGTTTTGTTGAGAAGAGTTGTTGACATTCGAGCTTGACCCTTGAAAATATCTTCGTTGTGGAGCACCTGGAGGAGTTGCTGATCCACCTTGGTTGAAGTTTTGACGAGTCACAATAGACCTATCATCCTTCTTAGGTCTCTGGCATTCCCTAGCAAAGTGTCCAAAGCCCTCGCAATTGTAACACTTTACCTTTGACTTATCAAAGCCAAGCTTGGAACCCACAACCTTTCGCCCTGTTCTTGATAGAACCGTTTAGCCCGAAGAGTCAACATGGCCATTTGCCATTGCAAGTCAATCTCTTCTAAGTCCAAAGGATCAATTTGTTCATAGTCTTCATCTATAAGACTAGGATCTTGAACCTTTCCTTGGATAAACTGTTCATACGATGTCACGAATGACGCAAGAACGGATAAGTGACTTTCCGCACATTTGACACTTATAGGCACGGTGGAACTAGCACTGGAGGTAGGATACTGACGGTTGCCTTGATTGTCGCTCTGACTTGAAACAAGACATATGTTCCCCTCAGAGTCAAACGAGATTTTTTGTAGGTCAACATCTTCACTCAGGAAGGCACTTGTGCTTCCACTAGAGGAACCTGGACCCACATTGATCGTAGGCCTACCGTAATAAAGCTCGGGAATCTGAGCATTATTATATCCTGCTTCCCTCCTCTTTAGTTTCATTTCTTGTCCCCGAAACTTAGCAACTATCTGAGTCAAGGACATGTCTGAGAAATCTGCTTTCTCCTGCAAAGTGGTAATATAATTACTCCACTTTTCCGGCAAGGAGCTCAAAAATTTCTCGACTTTTTCCTCCTTAGAGTAGGTAACCTCAAATGCTTGCAACTCTGCTAACAAATGATAATACCTTGTAATTAGTTGATCTAAGTTTTCACTTCTTAACCCATTAAATACATTATACTGATGCTTTAAAAGGTCTCTATGATTCTTTTTAAGTGTTTCATCCCCTTCACAATGATTCTTTAATGCTAACCAAAGTTCTTTAGATGTATTGAATCCATTAAATAAATGTAATATTTCTTGTGGCAATGACATTTTTAAACATGATAGTGCCTTTTTCTCTGCCTCATACATTTTTTTATTAGATTCAGTCATGTCTTGGTAAGCATATACTTTGTTAACACTACTATCCTCATATGTTGGGGCACTATATCCTTCTGTCATACAAGTCCACATTCTAATATCCGTGAATTGCATAAAGGATTCGAATCGGCCTTTCCAAGAAAAGTATTGGTCTATGATCATCATCTTGGTGGTGAATTACCCTTACCGGTCTCATGGTCCATTAGTATCAATTGGTTAAGATAATTTGCTGCCATTGTGTATGTGGTTCAACTTATAAACACGCAGGTACACAAGAACACGCAAATCTGGGAACACTCAAATGAAACACGCAAGACGTAGAAACACGCAAACGAGAACACTCAAAACTGAAACCCCTCAAACTTGAGAACACTCAAACCAGATCACGCAAACCACTAGAATGCGCAAACTGTTTGAAAATCACGCAGATCTGAGATGTACTGAAACACGCAAAGTACAGTACTTTAAGAACACGCAAAAAGTACTGTTCAAGAACACGCAAAAGCGACTGTTTTTCAATCTTTCTTAGATCCCGAACCCGATATTGTTTCTTGACCCCGGAAAGTTTGAGATAACAGTTTTAGGATTGAGATATGTCTTATTTTGGCGTCAAGTTTGAACCTTTCTTTCAAACGCACCCGAAAACAATCTCCACCTTATGAACACGCAAAATAAGGGATATCCAAACCGTAATCAATCTCGAACCAAGGTATTGAAACCTTTGGCTCTGATACCAGTTGTAAGTCCCTCGGGTCTCCCTCTTCTATCAGACCGTCGAACCGAGATTGACTAAGGATATGTCGAGGTGCGGAATCCCTCGAGATAACCCACGGTTTTTATATCAACCTTTTTAGGATATATATATATATATCTATGCGTGAACATAAACACCCGTATTTGGTTAATATAGTGAGGCGGCTTTCCGGACAAACCTTACCAACTTGGTAATCTAAGTCTACAAGCCAACCAAACCGGGTGTGTGTTTTGCGGTTCGTGCGTGAGTCGAGTAGCACCCTCAAGATCTACTAGATTTGTGTGTTCTTAGCTCTAGTAGTTTCTCTCTCAAGATTTGCTCATTTCTCTCTCTACACTCTTTTTGGAACACGCAAACACACACCCACTATTTATAGGCAAGGGCCAGGAACACACAAAACCCTATGGGTTTGAGTGTTTCCATGTCAGGCCCATAAAGCCCATTAGGGTTTGGCCTGTTTGTGTGTTTCCTGAACACACAAACTGTTTGAGAGTTCTTCTGAACAAGCAAACTTTTGCTTGTTCCCAAGAAACTCTCAAACTGTTTGAGAGTTCTTTTGAACAAGCAAACTATTGCTTGTTCCCAAGAAACTCTCAAACCATTTGAGTTAATGTTTCTACTGTTGTAAAACGCAAAACCAACATTGACTCAGCCGATGTTCCTACTGCTGTAAAAGCAGAACCAACATCGACTATATTACCGTTGGAAGTATATTAAGTTAATGTTTCTACTGCTGTTAACCGCATAACCAACATTAACTTAATTACCCTTTACATGTAATGTCTACATTCATGTCAAGTACCTGCAAAACACAAATAATAAACAAACATATAAACATATATAACAGGATCCCAACATGATCACAATATATGCCAAGGTAATTTCATTGACAAACGGTAATTTACAAGATAAATTACAAGACTTGAATATAAAATACGTGACACATCTAGAATGCTTTTGTCACCGAGAAACATGCACCAACAAATCCCTCACTATAACTTGGTGATTCAGAACAATGAATAACAAGCCTTTAGATTATCTGCTGCCTCGCAGATCTTCTCTAGGCCGTATGGAACAATACCTGACGACTTAACCTGCAAATATGCTTGATATTTCGACAAATGTTCAACCCTAATCTCTGTTAGGGTTCGATATATATAGAAAACAACTCGACATGGGCTTCAGCGAGTTAGCCTCGCAAATCCAGCCCAGCCCGTCACAAATGCGAGGTCGCATTTCTTGATTGGCATCGTATTTGTCCCTGCAAATACGAGGTCGTATTGTTCCTATGAATTGCGAGGTCGCAATTCATACTTAAGCAGATTTCATACATTCAATACTTAAACTTAATCTAGTATTCTATGCATAATATGAAGTTCATTAATGACAATCACTTTACAAAGACATATTACAATATAAGACCAAACAATCTAGACTGCTATTGACATAGACGTGCACTTACAGACTCCCCTTGGCAATAGCTTCTAGACGTTAAAATAAAATATGTCTTCGTCTAGTCTTCGTCATCAATCTACTTCTTCTGCTTCTTCTTATCTGTTTTGCTCTTCTTCTCCTCATCCTCAAAATCTGAATATGACTCTGACTCTGAAGGAGTATGAGTGATACCTAACCTCCTCTTCTCTTGATCCTTCATATATCGTGGATCAACATAATCCCTGATCTCTGCTCTAGCTCTCATGGGAGCTTCTGGATCATAACCAAGTCTCTTCTCCAATCTTCGAACAATCGTAGGATGCAATTGTGACACTGTAGAAGTACCTGTAGTAGAGTCGGTTTTGATAGACTCATTATCCTGAGCACTAGCATTTGCAGCTTTAGGAGCAATAGCAACAGACTGCTCTACCAAACCCTTACCCTTTTCTAATCGATCAACGTCAACATCTCTTGTAAGGGGTTTGGTTTATGGTGTGTCAGGCTCAACTACCATGTTTATCTCTGTAGACACCTGTTCTTGAGCCTGTGGAGCTTCAGAAGTTGCCTTGCCAGCAACACCAGCCTGGCTAGACTCCCCTTGAGTCTCTGTTACCAAAACAGAACTTCCTCCTAGCTCCTTTGTAGCTCTGGCAGCATCTGGATCTTCATTCTGATCATTGTCATGCCTTTCCTTAGCTAGCTCATCACCCTTGCAGCCTGAGCTATCTCTCCTAGCTCTCAACTTCATATAGTTATCAAAAAGCTCATGCATCTTTTCTTTAGGGATCTTGATTCCCTTCTACAATGCATCCGCCATCTTGACAACCTTCTCATCAAGTTCCAAATATTTATTGTACATCTTGGACACTACTACCTCAGCCTTGCCCAACTTGTCTTCAAGAAACTTGTTCTTGTCACTCACAACCTTAAAATATTCAGACAAACGAGTGACCAGGCTTCTCATCTCATTCATAGCCATCTCATGATGTTCTCTCTGCTCATACATCTGTCTCTGCAGATCAGCAAGGCTTTGACTAGCCTCTTCACTTGTCTGTGGCTGTGGCTGTGTAGTCTTAAGAACAGTCTCTGGCATTCTTGATGAACCACCAGCAGCAGCAGAAGTCTCTTGTGCCCTGACAAATGTATTTCTCCTAGGCACAGGCTGCTCTGGCACCCAATCAGCATCAGTCTCTCTCATCCTCTTTCTTTCTTGAGCAACATCAGCAGAGATAGGTAACATTCTTGAACCAACTCTGACGAATGCATGTGATCTATAAGGATCATCATCACCATCACTGTTGGAATCATCATCATCAGAATGTACGAAGGCTCTCTATCTTGCTCAATGTCAGCAATAGCCTTTCCTCTATCTCCAGCGTCCACACCTGACCCACTAGCCTGACCCGCTCCTGACCCACTGGCTTCTCCAGCTCCAGACCCACTAGCTCTAGCTGCTTCAGGACCAACTGCAGCTCCAGCTACATAATCATCTATATCCCTGTCTAGATCTGCATTCTCTGGGTCTTCAGCATTGGGATTGTAGTGTTGCACTTGTGCAATATCACCATCTGGATCGACCATTTCCTCCAAAATATCATCAACAAGTTTAGGATTGGCACCAGGTTTTTTAATCACATCATCTAACCTATACAAAGTTTTCAGGCTCATTTGGTGCACCTGCCTCAACTTGTAACACCCCAACAAGGCGGAATCATGGGGCATCACAAGAAAAGCACAACACGACATGGAAATTAAGTAGAGACAATCTAAATGTATAAATAGGATTAAATAATCCATACAAAACATTCACGAATACAAGTAGCGGTTCATACATAAACATAACCCCTAATCGGGAATATTGAATCACGGATCCAAGAAGTCCAAGTCCAAGTCCAATTCTAGCATAATCAAGCAAACAATCATCCAATACGTCTGGGCTAACCTGTTCACCTGAAAAGTGTACTAAACGCGTCAACATAAAGTTGGTGAGTTCGTAGGGACAAGTAACAGGAAACAAGTGTCGGGATAACAACCGTTTAACCTTGATTAACATCATAATGATCACATAACCTTGATACGAACATAAAACCTTGATTAGATCATTAATTGATCTCATAACCTTGAAACCTTGATTCACGATTCCAAACGAACACATAACCTTGATAAAATAACCAAACAATCATACAACCTTGATTCACAAACCAAACGAACACATAACCTTGATAACTAGCCAAACGATCGTATATAACGAACATAACGAAACATAACGACCATAACGAACATATGACGGACATAACGATCATAAGACATACATAACGAACATATAACGATCATAACGAACATACGAACACATAACCTTGAAACCTTGATTCGGATCATTTAAATGGTCACATAAATTGGATCGTTAAACGATCACAAGCCTTGAAACCTTGATTGGGTCATTAAAGGGACCTCACAACCTTGATACGAACACATACAATCATACATCCTTGATTTAAATCGATAAACGATCCCAAAACCATGATTTGATCAATAATCAATCATTTAACCTTGATACGAACATATAACGACCAAACAACCAAAGAAACCCCATGTACCTACACTTCGTACGACTCTGCATTTAAAGAACCATAGATGCTTATATATAGGGTCACCCGCAGCCTTCCCACCACATCTACAACTCTTTAAATGCATCATCGTCTTCCATGTATGTACAACTATCCTAATCACAACCAATATCTATAATCACAAGCATAATTAATCGAGCAATGAGTCTATAAGTCAGTCGAACAATCAATCCATCAACTAATCAACAATCAAACAAATATGTACACTTTTTAGCCCGAATCTCAATTGAGTAGGGGTAGGTTACGAAACTCACCTTGATTGGCCATGAGAAATTAAAGTCAAACTATAAACGTCCAATGATCGCTTCGTGTGCAACACCTATCAAGTACACATATTACAATCATAAGTCAAACCCTAATCGGAGCTTTAAAAGGGTAATTCAACTTTGGATGACAATCGGGACTCGATTTGGTTATGTCATAACCCTTAAACGTCTTATTGACTTAACCGAACATAAACAAGGACACTTTGACAAGACATTTTTAGAAATGGAAATGGATTCACTTCGAAAGGACGATACCATGAGAAAGTAGACTCTCTCACGATTCCAACGATAGGTCATACGTCTAAAACGGACTTACGGTTCAAAAGTTATTGACGTTTGAAAACTGACGCGCGAAACAGGCAAAACTCGCGGCGCGAGGAGATGGGCTCGCGACGCGAGAAAAACCCCTGAACCACAAAAATGGAGCCTCGCGGCGCGAGGAATATGGTCGCAGCGCGAGGGTCTGCTTCTGCACATAAACAAGCCAAACATGAACCAAAACGCTCCAAAACCTCATTTTTGACTTAGGAATCGATCTAGGAAGGTTCAAGACACATTTTGAAGCATAAACAAACATCATTTGACATGAATAAACAAAAACCCTATCATAAATTCGATTCATAACCTCAAACCAAGCTTGAATTCGATCTTGACCCAAAACAAAACCTAATGAAACCCTAATTTATCTCAAACCCGTTTTTGACCCGAAATCGACCAAGAACTCATAAGATTCGACTAGGAAACATGTTTAATGACATGAAATGGAGAAATTAAGTTAGGTTTCACTTACCAAAACACCTCAAGACTTCAAATTCGGGTTTGGAGCTTTTGAGAAAGGATGAACACTTGAGTACTTGAAATTCTTGGACTTTTGATGATGTAGGTTATTATTGCTAAGAAGTTTAGTTAATTTAACATTAACAACACAAGATTTGCAAGGATTTAGCATGAATTTATGGGGGTGATTTTTAGTAGATGAAAATGGGGGATGAAGAGAGTAGAGAAAGAAAGAGAGAGATAAGAGAGTAATGAGATAAGGAAAGAAAATGTGAGGGTGTGTGGTGGGGGACTAGGGGGGCCGGCCTTGATGTCCAAAAAGGAGGCTCCCGCTCCGCTAATTCCGACCAATAGCTATTCGTTAATCATTTAAACGCCAAAACAAATCCGTAAACATAAATAAACTTAACGTCACGTTAAAATTCGACAAAACGCTCGAGAATTCTCATTAATTCACGAAAGTCATTTACATTGAATTACGCTTAATTGTAAGTCGAATCTAGTCCAATATCGTAAATGTTACACAAGCATTCATTTAAACCGATCAATTACCTCGACTAGTGCACGAACACAATTTAATTAAAACGATCATTAATTATATATATATACACCTTGAACACGATTAAATCACAACTAAATTCGATCATATGTCAATTAATTAATATAAATTAATCGAACGTACACAAAATTAACGGGTCAACCTAAGTCAAATTTCACAAATGTTACATAACTACAACTTCATGACTGCTCTGGAACTCAACATCCTCAACAGCTTCACCATCTTCAGGCTGAGGTCCTTCATAAGTTGATATCACCTCGTCAGATAGTGCCAAGTAGTTGGCATTCACAATCGCACCAAATAATGCTACATCTTGAGCATTTGGATATCTATGACGAAACTCATCATAGCCACGTCTGATGATCGAGCTCACTTGCTCCACTTCTCCCACAATAGGAAAATTTGGGAGACGAGCATTGATGATCATCATCACAATCCTAGGATACATCAAAAATCTCCTAGTACCCGCAGCTCTGATCTGTTTCCTCATCTTATCAAAGAAAAACTTAGAGAAACTTTTTGGCTTCTTGGTTCAACGTATCATAACCAGACTTCTTGTTGCTCAAACCAACTAGCAACACATGAGCTAGATACCTCCATCTACAATAAAAATCCTTCTTGAACAGAGTTTTACTTGTCAGATCAGCCGCAAACCCCATTCGTCTGAAAGCACCTTGAATAACCTCATGTCGGAACTTGGTGAGACTAGTAGCACCACCTTCCTGTTCAATTGTGCCCAAATGAAGAATATCGATAAGATCAGCAGCTGTGAACTGTATCAGCTGCCCAGCAACAGTGGTATGAAAAATATGTTTGTTTCCAGCACGAACAGTATTAGCATTTCTCCAAAAGTCATTTAAATAATCTAGATAAATAACTGGAGAATGAGTCAAAACGTGATGAATCCTTGATCTTCTAAAGAAGGCAAATATCTCGTGATAATATGTCGTTCCTTCCTGATTATCATCGAAGTTCATCAAGTAATTATGACCAGCAATGAAATTTCTTGCCATTTCTGTAATCAATAACAAACAATTAATTACACAAATAGACATAAAAATTCATATGTAAAATGTACAAAAATTAACTCATTTTCAAACTTTTATTAAAAATAAGTTTTTTGAAAATCTGTTAAGTCTTTTACGAGGTCGTATCTCTGTACGAGGTTGTAAATCCACATCGCAATCTAGAAGTCAACAAGGTCAAAATAAATTGACAATTGCGAGGTCGCAAATCTGGCTAGCAAACCCACTTTTACGAGGCCGACGCATTGTTCATCTTCTTCATCGCGATTCGACGATTTACCCAACCAAAACTTGTAAAAATTGTTTCTATACACTTGTATTCAAACAATAAACATACCCCAACCCTTATTTTTAACCAAAAACATCAAAATCGAATGAAAATAGAAAAACTTAGTTCGAAAATTTCGAACCCCTTTTCATGATTTTCTTGTTGGATGGTTAACTATATTACGATTAGATCATATACCTAGATTCAGTATTAAACGAGGAACACAAATCTAAACTCGAAAAACTCTGAAACACTCTGTATAGATCGAATCACAATCGGGGTAGCAAACTCTATTTTCGGGGTCGTAATGCTCTATGTTAGTCCCTTTATTAGCCAAACGGATCTATGAGATTAGTTAACAAATTATAGAGTGCGGAAATTCTCTATAACTAGCAAACAACAATACTGAAGACACAAACAATATATAATGAACAATATATTGTTTTGGAATAATAAGCTTTGTATTATTGATAATAATCTCTATTATGAATAACACACAAAAGCTACAAAATGTGAAACAAAGGACTAGGAAGATTAACCTTAAACATAAAGGTTTAATCTCCTATATATAGGCAATGGATGGTATGGTATGGTATGGTATGGTATGGTATGGTATGGTATGGTATGGTATGGTATGGTATGGTATGGTATGGTATGGTATGGTATGGTATGGTATGGTATGGTATGGTATGGTATGGTATGGTATGGTATGGTATGGTATGGTATGGTATGGTATGGTATGGTATGGTATGGTATGGTATGGTATGGTATGGTATGGTATGGTATGGTATGGTATGGTATGGTATGGTATGGTATGGTATGGTATGGTATGGTATGGTATGGTATGGTATGGTATGGTATGGTATGGTATGGTATGGTATGGTATGGTATGGTATGGTCTTCAAAATGCTTAATCCAGCTCTCAATCTTATCAAAAGTTTCCCAGTAATTGAGAATCGACTTCTGATGTGCAACAAGCGTATCATTCAGCTTACCTAGTAAGGTCTTGGCCTCTTTGATTCGATCTTCCATGGTTTTTTCAATACCATCAGCTTTATGAAGAATTTGTGCCCAATTCTTAGTAGAAGTCTCCAAATGTAAACCAAGATCAGTAACAGTAGAAGATAAACTAGTAACCAGAAGTTGCACATCACTAATCTTCTTATCATGTTGAATTTGTTGTTGCTGCATAGCATCAGTAAGCGTACTTACTTGAACATTACAATGTTCCTTTAATTCAACATTGGCAGCTTCACTAGTAGCCAATCGCTCAAGTAACAACTCATAGTTAGCTTCTAGTTTAGCAAGACGATCTTCACAAAGCAGAGAAGAACTAGAACCAGATACAACCGGTACAGCCGCTGCACATGTAGCAGTATCAGGCGTAGTCTCAGTATCAGAATCAGAAAGAACCACTCGTCTTCGCTTTCGTGTTTTCATCGGCGAACCAGAGACTTGATTCAAATTAGGATTATCACAATCCATAGCTTGAGTAGCCACTGTAGAAGGACCATCAACAGAAGGACCACCTTTACACGAAATCTTCTCATAAAGCCAAGAAATATCCAAATCATCCACACCATTCCAATTCATTGGACCAAAATCTTCATAAAGTTTATCCACATCAAGAGAGAAATCATCAGGTAAATCCCCAAAATCACCAAGATTACCACTGTCAATACCAGCACAAAGATCGCCAAACTGATCAGGAGGTGCAACACATTGAGGCGGTTGAGGAACAACTATGTGATGAATATCATCATCCCAACCATCATTAAGAGGTTCCACATAGTTTTCATTTACCAAATGTCCAAACAATGGAGTTCGTAAAGTCTCAGCTGTAGCTCCATCAATCTTGATTAAACTCATCCGAAGAAAAGTCCTTGCATCCCCAATTTGATTAACCCGAAGAATTTTACCAACAGGAACAAGATCCGGCAAACAAAATCGGATAATCTCAGCAATAAAGCGAGGATACAAAACATATCGATTAGAAATGGTATTTGCACACATTGCTCGAAGGTTTTCCCACAAGAATTTCGCCAAGTTGAATTTCTTGTTATATGTGAGAGCAATCATCAACGAGAACTCCCTCAAGTTTAGAATATCTAAAGTACGTTTCTGCCCAAAACATGAAACTATGACATGAGCCAAGAATCGCCATTGTTCAAAGAAACCTTTCTTAGGAACACCATGCCTTTTAGAAATAGATGGATGAAATCCCATCCTCCTACAAGCACCGTCCCTCAAAGAAGGTGGAAACTCGATACGCGCAATCAACTGTGAGTCATCTCGAAGCTGTAATGCTTCTCTCATATTATCAAACGAACAAGTCAAAACCCTATCACAAACACGAGCCTGAATATAAGACTGATCTCCTTCAATATGATAAGTAGCAGTAGCCCAAAAATCTTGAACCAAACGATCATAGATAGGAGGATCCATAGTCAGTAAGTGTGCAATCCGAGATCGTTGAAGAAAATGTATTATTGGATGATATGTCACAGTAGTCTGATCACTTGCATCCGGAGTGTATCGGACATTATGAGTCGTGTGAAACTCAGGTTTACCATCAGGAACAAGATCCGGCAAACAAAATCGGATAATCTCAGCAATAAAGCGAGGATACAAAACATATCGATTAGAAATGGTATTTGCACACATTGCTCGAAGGTTTTCCCACAAGAATTTCGCCAAGTTGAATTTCTTGTTATATGTGAGAGCAATCATCAACGAGAACTCCCTCAAGTTTAGAATATCTAAAGTACGTTTCTGCCCAAAACATGAAACTATGACATGAGCCAAGAATCGCCATTGTTCAAAGAAACCTTTCTTAGGAACACCATGCCTTTTAGAAATAGATGGATGAAATCCCATCCTCCTACAAGCACCGTCCCTCAAAGAAGGTGGAAACTCGATACGCGCAATCAACTGTGAGTCATCTCGAAGCTGTAATGCTTCTCTCATATTATCAAACGAACAAGTCAAAACCCTATCACAAACACGAGCCTGAATATAAGACTGATCTCCTTCAATATGATAAGTAGCAGTAGCCCAAAAATCTTGAACCAAACGATCATAGATAGGAGGATCCATAGTCAGTAAGTGTGCAATCCGAGATCGTTGAAGAAAATGTATTATTGGATGATATGTCACAGTAGTCTGATCACTTGCATCCGGAGTGTATCGGACATTATGAGTCGTGTGAAACTCAGGTTTACCATCAGCCACTGCAAAACAAACATAAAACCAATCCACAAACAGTTTAAAATAAAACCAAACAGCATGCAAACAGCTTAAAATAAAACCAATCAGCATGCAAACAGCTTAAAATTCAGCCAAACAGCATGCAAACAGCTTAAAATAAAACCAATCAGCATGCAAACAGCTTAAAATTCAGCCAAACAGCATGCAAACAGCTTAAAATAAAACCAAACAGCATGCAAACAGCTTAAAATTCAGCCAAACAGCATGCAAACAGCTTAAAATAAAACCAATCAGCATGCAAACAGCTTAAAATTCAGCCAAACAGCATGCAAACAGCTTAAAATAAAACCAATCAGCATGCAAACAGCTTAAAATAAAACCAAACAGCATGCAAACAGCTTAAAATAAAACCAATCAGCATGCAAACAGCTTAAAATAAAACCAAACAGCATGCAAACAGCTTAAAATTCAGCCAAACAGCATGCAAACAGCTTAAAATAAAACCAAACAGCATGCAAACAGCTTAAAATAAAACCAATCAGCATGCAAACAGCTTAAAATTCAGCCAAACAGCATGCAAACAGCTTAAAATTCAGCCAAACAGCATGCAAACAGCTTAAAATTCAGCCAAACAGCATGCAAACAGCTTAAAATAAAACCAATCAGCATGCAAACAGCTTAAAATTCAGCCAAACAGCATGCAAACAGCTTAAAATAAAACCAATCAGCATGCAAACAGCTTAAAATAAAACCAATCAGCATGCAAACAGCTTAAAATAAAACCAAACAGCATGCAAACAGCTTAAAATTCAGCCAAACAGCATGCAAACAGCTTAAAATAAAACCAAACAGCATGCAAACAGCTTAAAATAAAACCAATCAGCATGCAAACAGCTTAAAATAAAACCAATCAGCATGCAAACAGCTTAAAATTCAGCCAAACAGCATGCAAACAGCTTAAAATAAAACCAATCAGCATGCAAACAGCTTAAAATAAAACCAATCAGCATGCAAACAGCTTAAAATTCAGCCAAACAGCATGCAAACAGCTTAAAATAAAACCAAACAGCATGCAAACAGCTTAAAATAAAACCAATCAGCATGCAAACAGCTTAAAATTCAGCCAAACAGCATGCAAACAGCTTAAAATACAGCCAAACAGCATGCAAACAGCTTAAAATTCAGCCAAACAGCATGCAAACAGCTTAAAATTCAGCCAAACAGCATGCAAACAGCTTAAAATTCAGCCAAACAGCATGCAAACAGCTTAAAATAAAACCAATCAGCATGCAAACAGCTTAAAATAAAACCAATCAGCATGCAAACAGCTTAAAATTCAGCCAAACAGCATGCAAACAGCTTAAAATTCAGCCAAACAGCATGCAAACAGCTTAAAATAAAACCAAACAGCATGCAAACAGCTTAAAATAAAACCAATCAGCATGCAAACAGCTTAAAATAAACCAAACAGCATGCAAACAGCTTAAAATAAAACCAATCAGCATGCAAACAGCTTAAAATTCAGCCAAACAGCATGCAAACAGCTTAAAATAAAACCAATCAGCATGCAAACAGCTTAAAATTCAGCCAAACAGCATGCAAACAGCTTAAAATAAGCCAAACAGCATGCAAACAGCTTAAAATTCAGCCAAACAGCATGCAAACAGCTTAAAATTCAGCCAAACAGCATGCAAACAGCTTAAAATTCAGCCAAACAGCATGCAAACAGCTTAAAATTCAGCCAAACAGCATGCAAACAGCTTAAAATTCAGCCAAACAGCATGCAAACAGCTTAAAATAAAACCAATCAGCATGCAAACAGCTTAAAATTCAGCCAAACAGCATGCAAACAGCTTAAAATTCAGCCAAACAGCATGCAAACAGCTTAAAATAAAACCAATCAGCATGCAAACAGCTTAAAATAAAACCAATCAGCATGCAAACAGCTTAAAATTCAGCCAAACAGCATGCAAACAGCTTAAAATTCAGCCAAACAGCATGCAAACAGCTTAAAATTCAGCCAAACAGCATGCAAACAGCTTAAAATAAAACCAATCAGCATGCAAACAGCTTAAAATAAAACCAAACAGCATGCAAACAGCTTAAAATTCAGCCAAACAGCATGCAAACAGCTTAAAATTCAGCCAAACAGCATGCAAACAGCTTAAAATTCAGCCAAACAGCATGCAAACAGCTTAAAATAAAACCAAACAGCATGCAAACAGCTTAAAATTCAGCCAAACAGCATGCAAACAGCTTAAAATTCAGCCAAACAGCATGCAAACAGCTTAAAATTCAGCCAAACAGCATGCAAACAGCTTAAAATTCAGCCAAACAGCATGCAAACAGCTTAAAATTCAGCCAAACAGCATGCAAACAGCTTAAAATAAAACCAATCAGCATGCAAACAGCTTAAAATAAACCAATCAGCATGCAAACAGCTTAAAATAAAACCAAACAGCATGCAAACAGCTTAAAATTCAGCCAAACAGCATGCAAACAGCTTAAAATAAAACCAATCAGCATGCAAACAGCTTAAAATTCAGCCAAACAGCATGCAAACAGCTTAAAATTCAGCCAAACAGCATGCAAACAGCTTAAAATAAAACCAATCAGCATGCAAACAGCTTAAAATAAAACCAATCAGCATGCAAACAGCTTAAAATTCAGCCAAACAGCATGCAAACAGCTTAAAATAAAACCAATCAGCATGCAAACAGCTTAAAATACAGCCAAACAGCATGCAAACAGCTTAAAATAAAACCAAACAGCATGCAAACAGCTTAAAATTCAGCCAAACAGCATGCAAACAGCTTAAAATAAAACCAATCAGCATGCAAACAGCTTAAAATTCAGCCAAACAGCATGCAAACAGCTTAAAATAAAACCAAACAGCATGCAAACAGCTTAAAATAAAACCAATCAGCATGCAAACAGCTTAAAATTCAGCCAAACAGCATGCAAACAGCTTAAAATACAGCCAAACAGCATGCAAACAGCTTAAAATAAAACCAAACAGCATGCAAACAGCTTAAAATTCAGCCAAACAGCATGCAAACAGCTTAAAATTCAGCCAAACAGCATGCAAACAGCTTAAAATAAAACCAAACAGCATGCAAACAGCTTAAAATAAAACCAATCAGCATGCAAACAGCTTAAAATTCAGCCAAACAGCATGCAAACAGCTTAAAATTCAGCCAAACAGCATGCAAACAGCTTAAAATAAAACCAATCAGCATGCAAACAGCTTAAAATTCAGCCAAACAGCATGCAAACAGCTTAAAATAAAGCCAAACAGCATGCAAACAGCTTAAAATTCAGCCAAACAGCATGCAAACAGCTTAAAATTCAGCCAAACAGCATGCAAACAGCTTAAAATTCAGCCAAACAGCATGCAAACAGCTTAAAATTCAGCCAAACAGCATGCAAACAGCTTAAAATAAAACCAAACAGCATGCAAACAGCTTAAAATTCAGCCAAACAGCATGCAAACAGCTTAAAATTCAGCCAAACAGCATGCAAACAGCTTAAAATAAAACCAATCAGCATGCAAACAGCTTAAAATTCAGCCAAACAGCATGCAAACAGCTTAAAATTCAGCCAAACAGCATGCAAACAGCTTAAAATAAAACCAAACAGCATGCAAACAGCTTAAAATAAAACCAATCAGCATGCAAACAGCTTAAAATAAAACCAATCAGCATGCAAACAGCTTAAAATTCAGCCAAACAGCATGCAAACAGCTTAAAATAAAACCAATCAGCATGCAAACAGCTTAAAATAAAACCAATCAGCATGCAAACAGCTTAAAATTCAGCCAAACAGCATGCAAACAGCTTAAAATAAAACCAATCAGCATGCAAACAGCTTAAAATAAAACCAATCAGCATGCAAACAGCTTAAAATAAAACCAATCAGCATGCAAACAGCTTAAAATAAAACCAATCAGCATGCAAACAGCTTAAAATAAAACCAATCAGCATGCAAACAGCTTAAAATTCAGCCAAACAGCATGCAAACAGCTTAAAATTCAGCCAAACAGCATGCAAACAGCTTAAAATTCAGCCAAACAGCATGCAAACAGCTTAAAATTCAGCCAAACAGCATGCAAACAGCTTAAAATTCAGCCAAACAGCATGCAAACAGCTTAAAATTCAGCCAAACAGCATGCAAACAGCTTAAAATTCAGCCAAACAGCATGCAAACAGCTTAAAATTCAGCCAAACAGCATGCAAACAGCTTAAAATTAAAACCAAACAGCATGCAAACAGCTTAAAATTCAGCCAAACAGCATGCAAACAGCTTAAAATTCAGCCAAACAGCATGCAAACAGCTTAAAATTCAGCCAAACAGCATGCAAACAGCTTAAAATAAAACCAAACAGCATGCAAACAGCTTAAAATAAAACCAATCAGCATGCAAACAGCTTAAAATAAAACCAATCAGCATGCAAACAGCTTAAAATAAAACCAATCAGCATGCAAACAGCTTAAAATTCAGCCAAACAGCATGCAAACAGCTTAAAATTCAGCCAAACAGCATGCAAACAGCTTAAAATAAAACCAATCAGCATGCAAACAGCTTAAAATAAAACCAATCAGCATGCAAACAGCTTAAAATAAAACCAATCAGCATGCAAACAGCTTAAAATAAAACCAATCAGCATGCAAACAGCTTAAAATTCAGCCAAACAGCATGCAAACAGCTTAAAATAAAACCAATCAGCATGCAAACAGCTTAAAATTCAGCCAAACAGCATGCAAACAGCTTAAAATTCAGCCAAACAGCATGCAAACAGCTTAAAATTCAGCCAAACAGCATGCAAACAGCTTAAAATTCAGCCAAACAGCATGCAAACAGCTTAAAATAAAACCAATCAGCATGCAAACAGCTTAAAATAAAACCAATCAGCATGCAAACAGCTTAAAATTCAGCCAAACAGCATGCAAACAGCTTAAAATAAAACCAATCAGCATGCAAACAGCTTAAAATTCAGCCAAACAGCATGCAAACAGCTTAAAATAAAACCAATCAGCATGCAAACAGCTTAAAATAAAACCAAACAGCATGCAAACAGCTTAAAATAAAACCAATCAGCATGCAAACAGCTTAAAATTCAGCCAAACAGCATGCAAACAGCTTAAAATTCAGCCAAACAGCATGCAAACAGCTTAAAATAAAACCAAACAGCATGCAAACAGCTTAAAATAAAACCAAACAGCATGCAAACAGCTTAAAATTCAGCCAAACAGCATGCAAACAGCTTAAAATAAAACCAATGATCCAAGACGATTACCGATATATATGTCCTTTTAAACACTCGGTACTTCCAGTTTCCTTTTGTGACACTTTCGTATTACTCGAGCCAAGGACAGTCACCATGTAACCTAGTAAGTTACTCATGCCACAATTTTAGTTTGCGAACTTATGTGACCCATATTCAGATACACTCTCATAATCGACACAAGCACTAAGATTAATACATTTGGTGAATAAAGTGAGAAAGTCTTTAAGAATCAAGTCAGCGGTGACAGGTCGGTGATTCCTCACACGCAAAGCGACTTAACTTGACTCACGTACGGAAATATACCCAACATTTCATGATGCCAAGTACTTGCATATTTGTGACATTAATTTTAAGCACTTATGAAAACCCGTGACTTTCGATGAGACCCGTGTAGCGAACTTTCTGACAACCTATCCCAAGTTTGAAAGCTTTAGGTAAGCTAGGTATTCAAAGACACCCCAAGGACATACTTGTTCGAATCTCAAAGGCCACTTTAGTTTCATATTTTCAACAGATTTATTAGATATTTGCATATCTTGTCACAAATATACATCCGAAAAGGCAATACACATATATGTACCCGAGACCTTCTAAAATTAAAACCAAATATACATAAATATAATGCAAGATCTTTCATAAGACTTAAAGGACTTGTTTATTTAAAAACAAGCATTCTCAGCCATATATCTGAACATGTTACCCATAAGAACATTGTATATTTTAAGTTCTGATTTAAGGAAACTCTGGTACTTTGTGCCTACCGATACATCATATGATGAAGTCATTGGTCAAGTCAATTTTAACTTATAAATTAAGGTGCAAACCAGCCGCTAAAAATTCTTCATCTTGTTTTCATAGACAGTAGTGACTCCAAAAATTTTTTTTTTTTTTTTTTTTTTTTTTTTTTTTTTTTTTTTTTTTTTTTTTTTTTTTTTTTTTTTTTTTTTTTTTTTTTTTTTTTTTTCATAAACAAAGTACATAAAAGTAAATAACTTACTATACATGTTTCTTATGCCAGATCCGTTACTCGGGATTCCTCATTCCGTTTGCTTGAAGCAAAAAGTCAAAACGCGATCTGTCAAAAGCCTTAGTATACAGATCAGCATAGTTATAATCAGAATCAACTTTAACCATATGAATCAAACGTTTTTCAACACAATCACGAATAAAATGGTGTCTGATTTCAATATGTTTAGTCTTACTATGCTTGACCGGATTATTAGTAATGGAGATTGTGGACTCATTATCAACCATAATAGGAGTGTTAGTGAAATTCAAACCGTAATCCCGCAACTGCTGTTGAATCCAAAGAACTTGAGAACAACAATTGCCAGCAGCAACATATTCAGCTTCACACGTCGAATTAGCAACCGACGTTTGCTTCTTGCACTGCCAGGACACGATCCTTCCTCCTAAAAATTGACAACCTCCAGAAGTAGACTTTCTTGTCAGATTACAGCCTCCATAATCAGCATCAGAATAAGCTACAAAATCCAAGTTACCCTCCGAAGGATACCAAATTCCCAGTTTTGGTCTTCCTTTCAGATAACGTAAGATTCGCTTCACTGCAGATAAGTGTGATGCTCTTGGATCAGCCTGAAATCTAGAACAAATACAAACAGCAAACATAATGTCAGGGCGAGAAGCCGTTAGATACATAAGTGAACCAATCATCGCTCTATAAAGAGTGGGATCAACAGGCTCATCACTATCTACAACAGCTCCAAGTTGATGATTGACCGGTATTGGAGTAGCTATTGATTTTGCATCCGTCATCTTAAATCTTTCTAAGATATCATGAACATACTTCGTCTGATGGATGAAAAAGCCGTCCTTTTTCTGATCAACTTGCAATCCCAAGAAGAAATTTAATTCCCCCATTGCACTCATCTCGAACTTACTTTTCATCACCCTTTCAAAATCTTTGCACAAGCTGATATCCGATGATCCAAAGATAATGTCATCGACATAAACTTGAACTAACAGAAAGTCTTTATTCTTCCACTTTATGAATAAAGTGCTATCAATCTGCCCCTTTTCAAAACCATTCTCTAAAAGGTGCTTTGACAGTTTCTCATACCAAGCCCTAGGTGCCTGATGCAAACCATACAAAGCTTTATCCAGACGATAAACTCTATCAGGATATTCAGGATCAGCAAACCCTGGCGGTGGATCAACATACACTTGTTCTTGGACTTCACCATAAAGAAAAGCACTCTTTACATCAAGTTGGTAAACCTTGAAGCCCTTAAACGATGCAAAAGCTAAAAACAAACGAATCGCTTCTAACCTAGCAACCGGTGCAAACACTTCATCATAATCAATTCCCGGTAGTTGTGCACATCCTTTCACAACTAACCTTGCTTTATTTCGCACTACTACACCTCGATCATCTCTCTTGCACTTAAAAACCTACCAAGCCCTAGGTGCCTGATGCAACCATACAAAGCTTTATCCAGACGATAAACTCTATCAGGATATTCAGGATCAGCAAACCCTGGCGGTGGATCAACATACACTTGTTCTTGGACTTCACCATAAAGAAAAGCACTCTTTACATCAAGTTGGTAAACCTTGAAGCCCTTAAACGATGCAAAAGCTAAAAACAAACGAATCGCTTCTAACCTAGCAACGGTGAACATACTTCGTCTGATGGATGAAAAAGCCGTCCTTTTTCTGATCAACTTGCAATCCCAAGAAGAAATTTAATTCCCCCATTGCACTCATCTCGAACTTACTTTTCATCACCCTTTCAAAATCTTTGCACAAGCTGATATCCGATGATCCAAAGATAATGTCATCGACATAAACTTGAACTAACAGAAAGTCTTTATTCTTCCACTTTATGAATAAAGTGCTATCAATCTGCCCCTTTTCAAAACCATTCTCTAAAAGGTGCTTTGACAGTTTCTCATACCAAGCCCTAGGTGCCTGATGCAAACCATACAAAGCTTTATCCAGACGATAAACTCTATCAGGATATTCAGGATCAGCAAACCCTGGCGGTGGATCAACATACACTTGTTCTTGGACTTCACCATAAAGAAAAGCACTCTTTACATCAAGTTGGTAAACCTTGAAGCCCTTAAACGATGCAAAAGCTAAAAACAAACGAATCGCTTCTAACCTAGCAACCGGTGCAAACACTTCATCATAATCAATTCCCGGTAGTTGTGCACATCCTTTCACAACTAACCTTGCTTTATTTCGCACTACTACACCTCGATCATCTCTCTTGCACTTAAAAACCCATTTAGTACCTATCGGATAGTGTCCGTCAGGCAAATCAACTAAATGCCATACTCCCAATTTTTCAAATTGAGACAACTCCTCTTGCATAGCTTCCACCCACGAATTGTCCTTCAAAGCCATTTGAACATTTTTCGGCTCGACTTGTGAGATGAAACAACTATACAAACATTCATTGAAGTCACCTTTATCTTTAACCTCAGCAAACAAACTAGTTTGTCTTGTAAGACTAGCACGAGTTTGCATTCCATCATCCAAACTACCAATGATGTTGGTAAGAGGATGATCCTTATGAACACGATAGTTCCCATAAGTCTCAAATGGAACTTCACCTTCGAATTCATCCTCATTGATCATTGTATCAAATGAAGGAGATCCACTAGAAGGTTCAAAAGTCCCACTAGAAGACGGAGTATCATTTACCGGCTGAGGGGATCCAGTCTCATATGAGTCAGACACTGAACTTGGTATGCTCGATCTTGGAACAACTCCATCATCAGTACTCTGCAAAAGACATTCTGGATCAATAGCTGAGCAATCTTCATCAGCCTTAGAAAACGAAAACGGGGTAAAAACTGCATCATATCAAACTTGATCCGTGTATTATACACATTCTCAGCTTCAGTGAAGAAGTTGATTAAGACACTAACCGCTTCACTTTTCAAAGCTAAGAAAAATACCCAAGAATATCGAGAATAATCATCAGTCACAACCAAGCAATAATGTTTACCACCAATACTCTTCACTTGAATCGGACCGAACAAATCCATATGAAGAAGTTCAAATGGAGATTCGATAGAGTTAACTAACTTTGATTTGTGCGCCTTTTTATGTTGCTTTCCTTTCAAGCATGGCACACATCTATCCTCAGACACAAAATTCTTCAATGGTACACCTTGCACTAAACCATTCTTCGTAATGTAATTCATTTTCCTATAATGCAAGTGTGCCATCCTTCGATGCCAAAGGACTGAATCAGACTCAGAAGCTTTAGATAATAGACATGTAGCATCCATATCAGGATCTTCAACACTCATATCCATGATGTAAGTATCCTTTACTCTTGGTGCCCGCATAACTATCCAATCTTCAGGTATCTCAAATCCCGGTTTGAGAACCACAGCTTCAGTCACACTAAAATGTACAGCATTTCCTTTATCACAAATCTGAGATACACTCATTAAATTGTGATTGAGTTGCTCAACATAATTCACTTTCTCTAAAGTAATCTTGCCATTTGAAACATTTCCTATCCCAGTTATGCTTCCTCCACTTTCTCCAGCAAAATTCACATGACCACCCTGAACTTTTACAAATTTACACAGTAATCCCCTCTCCCCTGTCATGTGCCGAGAACAGCCACTATCTACATACCACTTACTGATAGCTCTCCTCAACTGTTCCTGCACATTCAAACAAAAGATCATTTCTTATTGGGGACCCAAGCCACAATGGTCTTGGGTCTGCCATCTTCCATTACAATAATCTCCCTCAGTTCCCCATCGTATTGACTAGGAACAGAAGATTTTGCAACAGAATGCGTATTCGATCCCGAAGGCTTCCAAACCTTAGGATTCACTGGCAACCTTAATGGTGGACCAGTTTCTAAACGCAATTCAGGGACATATTTAGTAGAATTTCTCAAGTCACTAATTTGATCCCTAACATGTTGAGGTAAAGGAGCACTGGTCACATAATGATGTATCGGTGATTTTGCTTGAACCATATTTGGAGGACGAACTTGTTGAGGAGTTCTCCCCCTTAATGGTGTAACAGGTCTGTTTGTGTTAGTTCCAACTGACACATTACCTTTTGTGGAAACCTGTGATTGAATTTTCAAATCCTTACCCAAACCGTTAGTTAAACCCTCAACTTTCCTTTTGGATTCAACTTTTTCAAAAGGACGAACATTGTCAGTCTGGGCAAGTGGGTCATTCCTTTTCCTTAAAGGACAAATACTTGCAACATGTCCTGTTTCACGACACTTGAAACAAATCATTTTCTCAACAGGTTTCTTTTGTGTAACCTTAGGATCATTAGATGACCCTGTGGATGAAGAGTTCGAAGCTTCAAGGTTTTCAATGTGTGTAACTTTGTTATTACTTTCCTCAAAATGTACTTTCTTAGGTAATTTTGACGGAGGTGTCAAGTATAAAACATCTTTTTCTTCAACACACCAAACCTTATCTATTTTGTCAGGATTAAAACTATCCAAACTAAATTCTTTTTCAGAAAACACTCGTGACTGACCTTTTAATGTAAACACAGTTATCATTTTAGGTTCAAGTTTTTCTGATTTGAGAATCGAACTCTTCACAGTTTCTTGAATCTCACTTGGGATTGAGTGAGATTTGTCCAGATTCTTTGTCTCAACAGACTTATTAGAATCACTTGTCTGAATTTTATCAGACATAACCAATGTCTTTGACTCATCAGACTTAACTTCCTCAGAAGTATAAACTTCAGGAAGTTCAGTTATTCTAACTGTCTTAGAAAAATCTTCAGGCTTAACTGAATTTAACTCTATTTCATCAGTTTTGAGAAAAGAATAATTATCATTAAAAGGTGGTTCTACTTCACCATAACCCAACCCATTCTTTCCTTTCTTGTTAGGTAATGGTTCAAAAGCATCTACCCTCTTTTGTTTCAGATGAAGATCCTCTATTTTAAGCTTTAATCTTTAATTCTTTCTCGAAACATAGAGTTTTCTTCTTCTAATTTATTAATAGCTTGCATTCCTAAAGCATATTCTTCATTGAGTCTAGTTAAGCCCTCATTTTTCTTAGACAAATTCACATACAAGGCACAAATGTCAGCTATAAAGTTAAAATTGAGAGGTACCTTTTGATTTTCAGGAGCAGAGACTCGAGCCATATAGCCAATAGCCTCCTCAATCTTTAGTCCTTCAACAATATTTAACTTAAAGACTTCTCCTCCACCATTCTTTTCACTGGTACCTTCAATAACCTTATTTTCAGAAGAAGATTCTGATTCTATCGACTGAGTTGCCTCTTCTTCAGATGGTGCCTCATGATCAATAATTTCAGCCATAAAAGCATTGGCTGAATTTCCTGATTCATCCACAATAGTACTCCAATCGAACTTTTCAGTCTTTTCTTGTGCAACCAAAGCATTGGATCCAGCAGAAGCCCCAGAATTTTGATTTCCAGCGATTTGATTTGGCTTCGAATAACTTGTAGTTGTCTCTTGCTTTGTTTCATTTTAAGCTTTAATCTTTAATTCTTTCTCGAAACATAGAGTTTTCTTCTTCTAATTTATTAATAGCTTGCATTCCTAAAGCATATTCTTCATTGAGTCTAGTTAAGCCCTCATTTTTCTTAGACAAATTCACATACAAGGCACAAATGTCAGCTATAAAGTTAAAATTGAGAGGTACCTTTTGATTTTCAGGAGCAGAGACTCGAGCCATATAGCCAATAGCCTCCTCAATCTTTAGTCCTTCAACAATATTTAACTTAAAGACTTCTCCTCCACCATTCTTTTCACTGGTACCTTCAATAACCTTATTTTCAGAAGAAGATTCTGATTCTATCGACTGAGTTGCCTCTTCTTCAGATGGTGCCTCATGATCAATAATTTCAGCCATAAAAGCATTGGCTGAATTTCCTGATTCATCCACAATAGTACTCCAATCGAACTTTTCAGTCTTTTCTTGTGCAACCAAAGCATTGGATCCAGCAGAAGCCCCAGAATTTTGATTTCCAGCGATTTGATTTGGCTTCGAATAACTTGTAGTTGCCTCTTGCTTTGGTCGATGACACTCTCTAGCAAAGTGACCGAAACCATTACAATTGTAGCACTTAACCTTGGATTTATCATACTTAACCTTTCCATTGGTCAAATCTCTTCCAGTACGTCCCATAAATCTTCTAGCTCTACGAGCTACCATGGCCAATTGCCATTTGAGATCCATCTCTTCAAGATCATCAGGATCCAATTGCTCATACTCCAAATCAGCCAACTCCGGATCTACTAGATTTCCAGAGATCAATGCTTCGTAAGATGTCATGAAAGCAGCCAACAGACTAACATGACTTTCAGCTGATTTAACACTCAAAGGCATAGCCTTAAGAGTCCTTTGTGAACCTCCGGCTAAATTTGTTGAAACTTGATTTTTTTCAATCGATGCAGCTACAAAGCAGTAACCATTCTCATCTCCTATCATCTCAGTCTTCTCAGTAGAATTCGACAAAAAAGCAGTTGCCCTTGACCCAGATGGTTCAGCAGTATTTGGCTTCTTAGCACGATAAATCTCTGGATTTTGCATGACATCAGTTTGGGTTTCCCGCTTCTTAATATTCAACTCAAAACCTCTTAAATGTGCAATAACATTATCAAGAGTCATTTGAGCATAAGTCGGATCACGTTTAACCAAAACTGAATAGAAATCCCAATGAGATGGTAATACCTATTCACCAACTCATCAAGCGTCTCATTTTTCATTGCCTTAAAAACCAAATGTTGAGCCTTCAGAAGATCCTTCTTTCCCTTCTTTACTACATCATCTCCTTCATACCTATTAGCTAAGGCATCCCAAAGTTCCTTTGATGTAGCATATGCTTCTTGCTCAAAAGTGTGCAGAATGTCCTCTGGCAGACACATAGTAATACAACCATATGCCTTGTGTTCGGCCTCGAACATCCGTTTGTCATCATCAGAAAGTGCTGTCCATTTTGCCTTTTCTTTTACATCGGCAAAACTAACGGTTGCTTGATTAAAACCATCCTTTATGCAAATCAGCATACGGACATCAGTCCACCTTAAATAGTTTTCAAAACGAGTCTTCCATGAGGGATAATCTTCAATACTTAGTAGTTTTGGTGGTGATGTTGATTTGCCTACCACATGTTCCATCTCCATCAATCGGCTTAACATCTTTTGATCCATCGATTAGGTTAGAAAACTTAATTATTGCTCAAAGTTAAATCCAAAAATTAATAGAACTTTTAACCAAAATTCAAAAGAATTCTTCAGGTTTAAAGTTCAAACAATTTTAGATTAAATTTTTGAACAAGATTCGAAGTTCTCTAAAATTCGTATGATCTAAAGAAAATACTTTTGAATTTTTCGAGTTTCTAAGTTAAAAGAATCTTTCGAATTTTCAGATTTCAAACCAAAACTCAAACGAATTTTATGAAGTTCAAAATCAATTACGAAAGACTCTATAACTAGCAAACAACAATACTGAAGACACAAACAATATATAATGAACAATATATTGTTTTGGAATAATAAGCTTTGTATTATTGATAATAATCTCTATTATGAATAACACACAAAAGCTACAAAATGTGAAACAAAGGACTAGGAAGATTAACCTTAAACATAAAGGTTTAATCTCCTATATATAGGCAATGGATGGTATGGTATGGTATGGTATGGTATGGTATGGTATGGTATGGTATGGTATGGTATGGTATGGTATGGTATGGTATGGTATGGTATGGTATGGTATGGTATGGTATGGTATGGTATGGTATGGTATGGTATGGTATGGTATGGTATGGTATGGTATGGTATGGTATGGTATGGTATGGTATGGTATGGTATGGTATGGTATGGTATGGTATGGTATGGTATGGTATGGTATGGTATGGTATGGTATGGTATGGTATGGTATGGTATGGTATGGTATGGTATGGTATGGTATGGTATGGTATGGTATGGTATGGTATGGTATGGTATGGTATGGTATGGTATGGTATGGTATGGTATGGTATGGTATGGTATGGTATGGTATGGTATGGTATGGTATGGTATGGTATGGTATGGTATGGTATGGTATGGTATGGTATGGTATGGTATGGTATGGTATGGTATGGTATGGTATGGTATGGTATGGTATGGTATGGTATGGTATGGTATGGTATGGTATGGTATGGTATGGTATGGTATGGTATGGTATGGTATGGTATGGTATGGTATGGTATGGTATGGTATGGTATGGTATGGTATGGTATGGTATGGTATGGTATGGTATGGTATGGTATGGTATGGTATGGTATGGTATGGTATGGTATGGTATGGTATGGTATGGTATGGTATGGTATGGTATGGTATGGTATGGTATGGTATGGTATGGTATGGTATGGTATGGTATGGTATGGTATGGTATGGTATGGTATGGTATGGTATGGTATGGTATGGTATGGTATGGTATGGTATGGTATGGTATGGTATGGTATGGTATGGTATGGTATGGTATGGTATGGTATGGTATGGTATGGTATGGTATGGTATGGTATGGTATGGTATGGTATGGTATGGTATGGTATGGTATGGTATGGTATGGTATGGTATGGTATGGTATGGTATGGTATGGTATGGTATGGTATGGTATGGTATGGTATGGTATGGTATGGTATGGTATGGTATGGTATGGTATGGTATGGTATGGTATGGTATGGTATGGTATGGTATGGTATGGTATGGTATGGTATGGTATGGTATGGTATGGTATGGTATGGTATGGTATGGTATGGTATGGTATGGTATGGTATGGTATGGTATGGTATGGTATGGTATGGTATGGTATGGTATGGTATGGTATGGTATGGTATGGTATGGTATGGTATGGTATGGTATGGTATGGTATGGTATGGTATGGTATGGTATGGTATGGTATGGTATGGTATGGTATGGTATGGTATGGTATGGTATGGTATGGTATGGTATGGTATGGTATGGTATGGTATGGTATGGTATGGTATGGTATGGTATGGTATGGTATGGTATGGTATGGTATGGTATGGTATGGTATGGTATGGTATGGTATGGTATGGTATGGTATGGTATGGTATGGTATGGTATGGTATGGTATGGTATGGTATGGTATGGTATGGTATGGTATGGTATGGTATGGTATGGTATGGTATGGTATGGTATGGTATGGTATGGTATGGTATGGTATGGTATGGTATGGTATGGTATGGTATGGTATGGTATGGTATGGTATGGTATGGTATGGTATGGTATGGTATGGTATGGTATGGTATGGTATGGTATGGTATGGTATGGTATGGTATGGTATGGTATGGTATGGTATGGTATGGTATGGTATGGTATGGTATGGTATGGTATGGTATGGTATGGTATGGTATGGTATGGTATGGTATGGTATGGTATGGTATGGTATGGTATGGTATGGTATGGTATGGTATGGTATGGTATGGTATGGTATGGTATGGTATGGTATGGTATGGTATGGTATGGTATGGTATGGTATGGTATGGTATGGTATGGTGTCAAATTCGACCTTGAGGTCAAATTCGACCCCCCCCCCCCCCCCCCCCCCCCCCCCCCCCCCCCCCCCCCCCCCCCCCCCCCCCCCCCCCCCCCCCCCCCCCCCCCCCCCCCCCCCCCCCCCCCCCCCCCCCCCCCCCCCCCCCCCCCCCCCCCCCCCCCCCCCCCCCCCCCCCCCCCCCCCCCCCCCCCCCCCCCCCCCCCCCCCCCCCCCCCCCCCCCCCCCCCCCCCCCCCCCCCCCCCCCCCCCCCCCCCCCCCCCCCCCCCCCCCCCCCCCCCCCCCCCCCCCCCCCCCCCCCCCCCCCCCCCCCCCCCCCCCCCCCCCCCCCCCCCCCCCCCCCCCCCCCCCCCCCCCCCCCCCCCCCCCCCCCCCCCCCCCCCCCCCCCCCCCCCCCCCCCCCCCCCCCCCCCCCCCCCCCCCCCCCCCCCCCCCCCCCCCCCCCCCCCCCCCCCCCCCCCCCCCCCCCCCCCCCCCCCCCCCCCCCCCCCCCCCCCCCCCCCCCCCCCCCCCCCCCCCCCCCCCCCCCCCCCCCCCCCCCCCCCCCCCCCCCCCCCCCCCCCCCCCCCCCCCCCCCCCCCCCCCCCCCCCCCCCCCCCCCCCCCCCCCCCCCCCCCCCCCCCCCCCCCCCCCCCCCCCCCCCCCCCCCCCCCCCCCCCCCCCCCCCCCCCCCCCCCCCCCCCCCCCCCCCCCCCCCCCCCCCCCCCCCCCCCCCCCCCCCCCCCCCCCCCCCCCCCCCCCCCCCCCCCCCCCCCCCCCCCCCCCCCCCCCCCCCCCCCCCCCCCCCCCCCCCCCCCCCCCCCCCCCCCCCCCCCCCCCCCCCCCCCCCCCCCCCCCCCCCCCCCCCCCCCCCCCCCCCCCCCCCCCCCCCCCCCCCCCCCCCCCCCCCCCCCCCCCCCCCCCCCCCCCCCCCCCCCCCCCCCCCCCCCCCCCCCCCCCCCCCCCCCCCCCCCCCCCCCCCCCCCCCCCCCCCCCCCCCCCCCCCCCCCCCCCCCCCCCCCCCCCCCCCCCCCCCCCCCCCCCCCCCCCCCCCCCCCCCCCCCCCCCCCCCCCCCCCCCCCCCCCCCCCCCCCCCCCCCCCCCCCCCCCCCCCCCCCCCCCCCCCCCCCCCCCCCCCCCCCCCCCCCCCCCCCCCCCCCCCCCCCCCCCCCCCCCCCCCCCCCCCCCCCCCCCCCCCCCCCCCCCCCCCCCCCCCCCCCCCCCCCCCCCCCCCCCCCCCCCCCCCCCCCCCCCCCCCCCCCCCCCCCCCCCCCCCCCCCCCCCCCCCCCCCCCCCCCCCCCCCCCCCCCCCCCCCCCCCCCCCCCCCCCCCCCCCCCCCCCCCCCCCCCCCCCCCCCCCCCCCCCCCCCCCCCCCCCCCCCCCCCCCCCCCCCCCCCCCCCCCCCCCCCCCCCCCCCCCCCCCCCCCCCCCCCCCCCCCCCCCCCCCCCCCCCCCCCCCCCCCCCCCCCCCCCCCCCCCCCCCCCCCCCCCCCCCCCCCCCCCCCCCCCCCCCCCCCCCCCCCCCCCCCCCCCCCCCCCCCCCCCCCCCCCCCCCCCCCCCCCCCCCCCCCCCCCCCCCCCCCCCCCCCCCCCCCCCCCCCCCCCCCCCCCCCCCCCCCCCCCCCCCCCCCCCCCCCCCCCCCCCCCCCCCCCCCCCCCCCCCCCCCCCCCCCCCCCCCCCCCCCCCCCCCCCCCCCCCCCCCCCCCCCCCCCCCCCCCCCCCCCCCCCCCCCCCCCCCCCCCCCCCCCCCCCCCCCCCCCCCCCCCCCCCCCCCCCCCCCCCCCCCCCCCCCCCCCCCCCCCCCCCCCCCCCCCCCCCCCCCCCCCCCCCCCCCCCCCCCCCCCCCCCCCCCCCCCCCCCCCCCCCCCCCCCCCCCCCCCCCCCCCCCCCCCCCCCCCCCCCCCCCCCCCCCCCCCCCCCCCCCCCCCCCCCCCCCCCCCCCCCCCCCCCCCCCCCCCCCCCCCCCCCCCCCCCCCCCCCCCCCCCCCCCCCCCCCCCCCCCCCCCCACCTAAACAATTAAAGTTTATATTTTACCTGATTGTACATTTTATGTTATGTGTTTTTTTAATAATTTATTAATCTTATGTTCTTTTAATTTTTTTTAATATATAATCTGTATCTTCCATTTAAAATTATAGTTTATTATCGGTGTTAAAAGATAGCATGGATTGCAGTTAACAGCTCAGATCGAGCACAACGAGAATGTGCTCTGATTTCATCCCTAGATGCATACTACAGTAGAGTAGACTGATCGGACGACATGCGATGCTATTGGAAATAGAATGTTTTTTAAAGATATAAATCATGTCCTTATCTTCTGTTTCGGTACAAGCATTAGCCTCATTGCCTGGCATTCTTTGATAGAGATATAAGATCTCCCTATAGGTGGATCGCTTACAGTGCTATTTCAATGCATCGGGGAACAAGATCTCGAAGGAACAAAGAGGCTTCTTCCTCCTTTGACTTGGCTTCTTCAAAACATAAAAAAACTAAATTGACCTATATTAATTAGTCTTTTTAGTTTTGTTTATGTTTTGTCTATATCAATTTTTAACATTATCTTTCTCAATTAAGTATAAAGTTACATGAATTTCTAATACTATAATGATTAGTTTTATAATTAATACTATATAGATAAAAGTAGGTTGTTGTAAAGTTGTTTTATTAAAATTTAAAACTATTTCAATGCATGCTATAGAAACTGTCTTAGTAAAGATTTCACATTGCATATATCTTATGGACTATGGAGTAATAGTTAATACCATGATGTGATTGGGCGGTTTAGAACATATCAAAATAGGTTTGAGTCAAAACATGTCCTCAAACTGCCGGTCAAAACGGGTCAATCTGGTTATGCCGACCCACAACCATTTTTAATCCAAACTTCTTACAAAATTACTTGTGATTTGTATTATGATAATATATACTTGTATTGTTACAGCAATTCTCATTTGTTTTGGTAAACTGATTTTGAAGGTTTGGAGCATTCGACTACATTTCAGATGACTTTGACCTATACTGTCCATTTGACCAGAATCTCTATGATGTGAAAACTATACGTGCAATGCTGCAATAGATATGGTAACACCCTTTTGATAGTTCGCCATATTGTTGCACTTGATACACTGACGCCAACGATTATTTGTTGCAAGAGACTTTAGTGTCGCCTCGCTAGAAGACTTGAATAGGAACGAATTCATATAGGTAGATGAAGTAATGTTGTAATGCCGAGGTACTTTGCACTTGATACAAAAAAGATAATTACAGTTAATGCATTTAATCATCCTTGTCCCCTGAGCAGCAGTAGATGAAGTAGTTTGTAAAGTGTAGAATTTGAGCTTATGTGTGTGTTAGTGTGTGTGTTAATGGCAGTTTGAAGAGAGAGAGAGTAGAGAGAGAAAGTGTGTTTGGCAGGGAAAATTAGATAGCATAAAATGGGTTGAAAGGTTACAATTTGCTTAATGGAGGGGGTTTATATACATATGAGCTATTTACACTAAGCCCCCTTCCATATTAACAAGTTTACATTATAAGTACAAATTAACATAAAGATACACAAATCAACTACTACATCTATATTTCTAACAATCTCCCCCTTAGTAGTGATTTGTGAAAAATATCCAGTCTTTGTCATTCTTCAAGCTCTTGTATTCGGTCTATCTTTGTTTGGATGCCAGAACCAATTATCTCCTTCAGGTTTGTCATCAGGAACAATCATGTTTGCTTCATAGTTTCTTGGTGGAATGTTTTGTGGGCCTGGAAGATGACTTGGGTCGTACTTGATCCAACAACCTCCTCTTCGATGTACGACGTACTTAGACTTCTGAACATTCTTTGCCTCTCTCATCATTCTGATACTGTCTCTGTACTCGAGTCTTTGATTGATCTTGGAGATTACTTTATCAAATACTTCCTTTTTTTTCATCTTGATCATCTTCTTTCAAGCACAACAAAACATTCTTACAAAATTCTAATGTTCCATCTGAATAAGAAGCAAGTTCATCCATACGAATGAAAATCTTCTTCTTTCTGTTGTTCAAAAAGACAACACCAAAGGATGGTTCTTCTATGACATGACCAATACTGAGCTGTTCGATGTTTCGGTGTAAAGACTTTGATCTGGATATGGTACATTAATCTTTCTCTTAACAACTTCAAACCAATTTGAAAGTCTTCCAATGAAGCGTATTGAATGCAGCTTGACATGTATCTTTTAACAGCTTTAAAGGAAATAACATCTTCTTTGTATCTTTGCATTGCATTCAAGAAATGGTTGTAGAGAAAGATAATGTCATCAACTGGCAGCAACTTGAACTGAGCTTTGTGAATCTGTACATCTTATTGTTATCTCTTTTCACATGAAAGCAAGGGACAAAGATAGAAACACTTTTAACCAAGATTACTCTGACAAGCACCAAAATCTTGTGGTTTCTTTGTTCTTCGAGAAGCTTTGGATTGTATTGCTTAGTGAGTTTAAGAAGCTCTTTGTATTCTTCAATTTGCCTTACTTCCTTAAACTTGTACATCGAATCCAATTCTGGTCTCTTTGTTTTGGTCACTTTGGTAGCTCCACAAAAGATCGGATAAGCTCTTTCTTCCAGAAATCTAGACTTCTTAGCTGCCTCCTTTGGCTTAACACCCAGAGCAACCATTCTTTCTTTATCCCTCAAGAAGTATCCCCGATTAATAAACCTCCTTTGTTCTTCAGTCAATTCTGTTGGAAAGTAATCAGGAAGAACTTCCTCGGATATGATTGCTTCTTTTAACACTTGTTTATATGTTGACTTCTTGAAATTCTAAGATGCAGCTTCAGGAGTCTTTCTCAATTCATCAAAACTATTGAAGTCTTCAAAAGTGTAATGCTGTGGAGTTGTGCTAGCAGGAACAAAAGATTCTCCAACTTCAATTCTGCTTGAAGAACCTGTTTTAAAGTAGTCAAGATCTGGAAATTCTTCAAACATTGGTTCTTCATCAGCTTCTACATTTGCTGGAGTCTCAACTATTTCTGGCTCATCCAAGATTACATTATCTTTTCTTGCCTCATCTTCTGCTTCGCCTTCAGCATATTCCATAACTTCATTTTCAATCACAAACCCTTCTTCTTCATCAACTACAACATTCTCATTCTCTTCTTCTTCTTCTTCATCACTATCAGCTCCAAACACTTCATAAAACTTTCTTTTTATTTCAGCAATTCTTTCAATCTCCTCTGGATCATCTTCATTGTTTCTTTCATTCAATCTTTCAGTGAATTCTTTAACTATTTGATCAACTTCTCTTTGAGTTTCATCTTGGTTTCCACCCTCAGTTCTTTCTTCCATTACTACATCCTCAACATTCACATCAACTCTTGCCGAAGAATTATCAATATCAGTTTGACCTTCTCCTTGGTTCTCCCCCTCGGGGTGATCATCAGAATCAGGATCATCCCGTCGAGAAGCAACCGAGGCTGGTCGGCAAGATTCTAATGCTAACAACCTTAGCTCAAATGCAGCAAGTTTCGCATCATATTCAGCCTTTTGTTTTTCAACTTGATCTTGTAAAGCTTTGACTCTTCGTTCGTTAGCCATTTCTCTTTCTCTTACCTCAAGAGTATTCAACACACCCCTTTCAGTCATAGTCAACAAATCCCCTTCAGAACGTAGAATGCCAAGTAAAACTTTACATGCTTGATCTTTGGTTGGAAGATTTGTTGTGGTTGATGATGTTTGAATAGGTGTTAGTGTTCTTTGTGTTTGGGTAGGAGGTGGAGTAGCCAACCCGGGGGTTGTTTGCACATTTGTGGTGTGACCTAAATTCAGCGAAGCTGATTCAGGATTTCCTGCGGTTCCTCGGGTTATACCCTCACCAGCAGTTTCAGATTCATGGGCTTTGCAACCCGAATCAAGTTTTGTCCTAGACTGTGATAAATCACTGTCCGGGACTTGTTGTTGTTGGGCAACACCTCTTACAACACCGGGGTCACTGAGAATGCCCGTTAATACAGTCTCAGGTTGATCCTGAGGAACAGAAGTGTCACTACGGCGTTCATACTGTCCCCCAGTCTCGGTTTGAGAACTGTTACCTGCGGCTAAAGCTGGCGTGATGTTAGCTAAGGCAGGATTTCCAAGCTGTCCTTGAGGGTCACACAAAGTGGGTCCCCCTCCGCTTGTTCCAGCATCAGTACTCAACTGAGCTTGTGAATCCGTGTACCTAGGAGATCTAGACCCATGTGCACGAAATGAAGGCGAGAGGTGGGGCTGATCCTCTCTTATTTCAACACTCTCATCCTCCAAATGAGGAGAGTGTGGTGAACGTGGCTGTTCCCCGTGCGTTTGTGAGACTAACTCCTGTTGTGAGGAGTCAGAATGGCGAGGAGAGTTCGGTGCAAGCGAGAATGGGGAGTTCTCGACTTCTACCCTAGGGTTGACATCCCGGCTAGACACATTGGTTTCAACTATCGGAGGGCCAAGGTTTTCTTTATGCCCTTGTCCTAACCCGGACCTCTCAACCTCTCTGGTATTTTCAACTCCGCCCTCATTCCCTCCTTGTTCCTCCTGCACATCTGCATCTCCTGTGCTAACATTCTCAGATTGCAATTCAGATACAACATTATCAACAATTCGTGTTGCTTGCTCAACATCCAACTCTGCTGAGGCACCAATATGTTCAGATCTAGCAGACTTATGCTTTCTTTTGGATTTCTTCTTTGATTTTTTGGTGACCTTCGAGCAATCATTTTTATTCGTCTACCAGGTATTACCGGTGGTTCATTTGGTAGTGCTGAAGCAAGCGGTGTAGGATTAAGTACGGGTGATAAACGAGGTGGTGTTAGAATTGGTGGATTTGGTGAAACAACGGATGGTATTGGTGTAGATTGAGAAGGTGAAGATTGTGAAAATTGAGCGGTTGGTGGAGATTGTGTTGATTGAATATTCGGTGAAGATTGTGAAGTAGGTGAAGTAATCGGTTCAGGTGTTACAACATCTTGGTCAAATACAACTCTTTTTGACTTTCTTTTCCTCTGCTCAGAAGTCCCTTCATCACTAACCCCTCTTTTTCTTTTTATAATCCTAGGACCCTCACTAGGCGACCTATGCACAACTTGGGTAGGAGTCTGTCGGCTTTCAGACCCCATTGCTGAGACTAACCACTCGAGATAAGCCCTAAGGTGAGGACTCTGAGCAGGAACCAGATTAATCAGGAATGGTGGAATCGGAAAAGGTCTTGCAGTTTCACTTCCTGTGCCTCTCAAGTTGGATTTATACATTGCAATTACACACTTAAAGCTGTTTTCCAATTTTGGAATTTAACTTCTGATTGCCGAGCTCAAAGCTCTGCAAATGAGCAGTTCAGATTCACTCCTTTTAAGTGTATGAAATTTCCTTTTATTGAACAACAATAATGTTGTCAATTGATAAAGAAAAATTTCAATGAAAATTTCAATTTGTACTGTTTGCCGAGCAAAAAGCTCTGCAAATGAGCAGTTCAGATTCACTCCTTTTAAGTGTATGAAATTTCCTTTTATTGAACAACAATAATGTTGTCAATTGATAAAGAAAAATTTCAATGAAAATTTCAATTTGTACTGTTTGCCGAGCAAAATGCTCTGCAAACAGTTGTTTTTAGAACTTAAAAAAAATTGGAATCCAATTTGCACTGAATGCCGAGCTTAGTGCTCTGCAAACAGTTGTTTTTAGAACTTAAAAAAAATTGGAATCCAATTTGCACTGAATGCCGAGCTTAGTGCTCTGCAAACAGTTGATTTAAGGACTTGAAAAATTTTGGAATTTCTTCTGCATTATCAAGAACGTCTTCGATAATCAGTGTGAAGAATCTGATAAAGGGAATATATTTTCTTTCTTGTGCATTCTTTCCCTTGACAACTTGTATCATCTTATCCCATATTATCTTCGCAAAGTCACACTGCACATTGTGAGTGAATCGTATGCCAGAGAGTTGCTACATTCATTCTTCTAAAATCTCTCATCGTTGCCAACTCTCCTTCGTAACCCAACGAATGAACTCCAGCCAACATTTCTTCAACTGATGGTAGTTCTTCGTATTCTTCATGTTCAGGAAATCCAATAATAGTTCTAAACTCATCCAGAGTGAATCTACAATTGAAAATTTCATCTTCTGACTGTAGTGAAAATTTGAAGTAGTCTGCTGTCTTATGCCTTTTACTTCCTCTTACATATTCAATTGATTCCCACAACTCAAATACATACTTTTCGGGAACAATTGCACCTCCAGTCAAAGCATTATTCAACGGATGATGGCTCAGAATCTCCGTTATGATCGGGAATTTGCAAGCAAATGGGATATGTAGTGCTTGATTGGCTTGCATTTTCATTGAATCTCCTTCTTTGAACATAACCATCTTGGTAATTTATTATTTTTCTGTTAAGACAAACTGACCAAAGTTTTGACCAGAAAATTCATTTTAAACACAGAAAAATAACAACACATACCAACATTTAAGAAACACATTTATTATACATAGACAATGTTTTGCATATATATTAAAATGAGAAAACAAAGTAGTACACAAAGGCGTTCGATACCTTGCATCTCACCCAAATATATATATAAAACATGACAATATATAGGATCACATAGGTATTAAAAGATAAGAAAACAAGGTAGTACACAAAGGCGTTCGATACCTTGCCTCTCACCCCAAACACTTATGAAATACTATATATACAAACACAATACACATATACATTTATACATTTTAAAACACACCACAAATAATAATAAAAGAAACATAGAATAAAAATAATGGAAAAAAAAATTTTAAAATTCTATTTGTACTGTTTGCCGAGCTCAAAGCTCTGCAAATGAGCAGTTCAGATTCACTCCTTTTAAGTGTATGAAATTTCCTTTTATTGAACAACAATAATGTTGTCAATTGATAAAGAAAAATTTCAATGAAAATTTCAATTTGTACTGTTTGCCGAGCAAAATGCTCTGCAAACAGTTGGTTTTTTAAAAAAATTGGAATCCAATTTGCACTGTGCCGAGCTAAAGCTCTGCAAATGAGCAGTTCAGATTCACTCCTTTTAAGTGTATGAAATTTCCTTTTATTGAACAACAATAATGTTGTCAATTGATAAAGAAAAATTTCAATGAAAATTTCAATTTGTACTGTTTGCCGAGCAAAATGCTCTGCAAACAGTTGTTTTTAGAACTTGTAAAAAAATTGGAATCCAATTTGTACTGTTTGCCGAGCAAAATGCTCTGCAAACAGTTGGTTTTTTAAAAAAATTGGTGAAAGTTTACACTTTGTACTGTTTGCCGAGCAAAATGCTCTGCAAACAGTTGATCTAAGACTTGGAAAAAGTTTTGAGCAAAATGCACTGTTTGCCGAGCAAACTGCTCTGCAAACAGTTGTTTTTAAGACTTGAAGAAATTTTGGAATTTAAGAAGGCCTGTTTGCCGAGCTCAAAGCTCTGCAAACAGTTGATTTTAAACTTGTAAAAATTTTGGAAAACCAATTTGCACTGTTTGTCGAGCTAAAAGCTCTGCAAACAGTTGTTTTTAGAACTAAAAAAAATTGGAATCCAATTTGCACTGAATGCCAAGCTTAGTGCTCTGCAAACAGTTGATTTAAGGACTTGGTGAAAAATTTATCTGGTTTGATAAAGACAAGTATTTGCCGAGCAAAATGCTCTGCAAATGACACTTTTGATCCAAAAATTTGTTTAAGTAATGTATGAACATGTTAACCAGAAATTATGAAGATTTGAAGAACATCAAGAACAAACAACACATTTGCCGAGCAAAATGCTCTGCAAATGGTACTTTTCATAAAAAACTCATGTTATTACCCAGCCCATCATCAAATCATACCCAGAAAACTAAAACTTGAGCAGATTAAGGTAAACAAAACAGATAAACAACAAGTATAGGCCCTAATCATGCAGTTAACATCATCTAAACACCAATCAAAACATCACATTAGACATGAAGATCATATTATTTCATCTTGGCATTTAATCAAACAGTTAAAGTGCGCAAATAAAACAAGAAATCTTACCTCAAAACTGATGATTTGATCGATGAAACAAGATGAAATAATCCAGAAAATGAACACTTGTTTAACCCCACGTTGATTATTATGAAAAAGATGAAAAATATTGAATGATTGATGTGAAGTTTGATCAGTTTTGAGAGAAAATAATGAGATATTTTGGTTTTGAATTTGAAAGTGAATTATTTGACCCGCCCATTTTCTATTAAACTCAATTTCGGGTCGCGGGTCTGGGTTTGACCCGCGTGCCAACCCAGATCTCGAAATGGTTTTGGGCTTAGCAATTCAGTTGGGCTCAACATAAGAATTTAGGCTGAATCATTTTTGGGTTTTCACTAAACAGAATTAAAATAATAATAAAAAAAATTTGAATAACAAATTAAAATAAAAACTTAAAATAAAAAAAATTGAGAATAACACAAAAAAATCTTTTTAACATTTTTAAAATTTCTAATTTTATATTTGGTTTTTCAGATTTTAAAAAAAACAAACACACATACAAAATACAAAAAAAATAGAAAAAAAAATATAAGCAAACAAATATTCACATGCATTTGCACACTCCCCCTCAAATTAAACATATATCACAATAGTAAATTTACAAACTCCCCCTAAAATCATGCATTCTACCCTTTTTCTCCCCCTCAAACATTGCATGTAATAACAAGTAAAACACATCAATGTTTGAAATAGAAAAATGAACATAGAACACATGGCATGAAAGCATTTAGGTTTGTAAATCTAGCATCCCCAACTTGGTTTTAAGAAAATTAAACCTTTGTTCATCCAGAGGTTTGGTGAAAAGGTCAGCAAGTTGGTAGTCTGTCGGGACAAAATAGAGTTCGATGTTACCTTTCTCGACATGATCTTTAAGAAAATGGTACCGAACATCTATATGCTTGGTCTTGTGTGTTGTACAGGATTGCAAGAAATAGCAATAGCACTCTTTGAGTCACAGTAAATGGGAATTCTGTTGAATTGAAATCCATAATCAGTCAACTGCGTCTTCATCCAAAGAACTTGTGAACAACAGCTTGCTGCAGCAACGTGTTCAGCTTCTGCAGTACAACAACTGGGGCAACTGGTGCGAATGTCTCATCGTAGTCAATTCCATCTTGTTGACAATATCCCTTTGCAACCAATCGTGCTTTGTTACGTACAACAACTCCAGTTTCATCCTTTTTGTTCTTGAAGATCCATTTGGTCTTAATTGGTTCCTTGTTCTTGTAAGGATTGGGAACCAATTTCCATACCTCAAGATGTTCGAACTGATTAAGTTCTTCTTGCATTGCTTTCACCCAATCTGGACAACTTAGAGCTTCATTCACTGTCTTTGGTTCAACAATACTCAGAAAATTCACAAACAGACATTCATTCGTGGATGCGGATCTTGTCTGAACTCCAGTTGTTGGATTACCAATGACTTGAGAAATTGGATGAGCTCTTGTCCATTTGGTTGTGTGAGGAATTGGATCAAGTGGATCACCAGATTCTTCAGAATCAATAAAAAAAAAAAAAAAAAAAAAAAAAAAAAAAAAAAAAAAAAAAAAAAAAAAAAAAAAAAAAAAAAAAAAAAAAAAAAAAAAAAAAAAAAAAAAAAAAAAAAAAAAAAAAAAAAAAAAAAAAAAAAAAAAAAAAAAAAAAAAAAAAAAAAAAAAAAAAAAAAAAAAAAAAAAAAAAAAAAAAAAAAAAAAAAAAAAAAAAAAAAAAAAAAAAAAAAAAAAAAAAAAAAAAAAAAAAAAAAAAAAAAAAAAAAAAAAAAAAAAAAAAAAAAAAAAAAAAAAAAAAAAAAAAAAAAAAAAAAAAAAAAAAAAAAAAAAAAAAAAAAAAAAAAAAAAAAAAAAAAAAAAAAAAAAAAAAAAAAAAAAAAAAAAAAAAAAAAAAAAAAAAAAAAAAAAAAAAAAAAAAAAAAAAAAAAAAAAAAAAAAAAAAAAAAAAAAAAAAAAAAAAAAAAAAAAAAAAAAAAAAAAAAAAAAAAAAAAAAAAAAAAAAAAAAAAAAAAAAAAAAAAAAAAAAAAAAAAAAAAAAAAAAAAAAAAAAAAAAAAAAAAAAAAAAAAAAAAAAAAAAAAAAAAAAAAAAAAAAAAAAAAAAAAAAAAAAAAAAAAAAAAAAAAAAAAAAAAAAAAAAAAAAAAAAAAAAAAAAAAAAAAAAAAAAAAAAAAAAAAAAAAAAAAAAAAAAAAAAAAAAAAAAAAAAAAAAAAAAAAAAAAAAAAAAAAAAAAAAAAAAAAAAAAAAAAAAAAAAAAAAAAAAAAAAAAAAAAAAAAAAAAAAAAAAAAAAAAAAAAAAAAAAAAAAAAAAAAAAAAAAAAAAAAAAAAAAAAAAAAAAAAAAAAAAAAAAAAAAAAAAAAAAAAAAAAAAAAAAAAAAAAAAAAAAAAAAAAAAAAAAAAAAAAAAAAAAAAAAAAAAAAAAAAAAAAAAAAAAAAAAAAAAAAAAAAAAAAAAAAAAAAAAAAAAAAAAAAAAAAAAAAAAAAAAAAAAAAAAAAAAAAAAAAAAAAAAAAAAAAAAAAAAAAAAAAAAAAAAAAAAAAAAAAAAAAAAAAAAAAAAAAAAAAAAAAAAAAAAAAAAAAAAAAAAAAAAAAAAAAAAAAAAAAAAAAAAAAAAAAAAAAAAAAAAAAAAAAAAAAAAAAAAAAAAAAAAAAAAAAAAAAAAAAAAAAAAAAAAAAAAAAAAAAAAAAAAAAAAAAAAAAAAAAAAAAAAAAAAAAAAAAAAAAAAAAAAAAAAAAAAAAAAAAAAAAAAAAAAAAAAAAAAAAAAAAAAAAAAAAAAAAAAAAAAAAAAAAAAAAAAAAAAAAAAAAAAAAAAAAAAAAAAAAAAAAAAAAAAAAAAAAAAAAAAAAAAAAAAAAAAAAAAAAAAAAAAAAAAAAAAAAAAAAAAAAAAAAAAAAAAAAAAAAAAAAAAAAAAAAAAAAAAAAAAAAAAAAAAAAAAAAAAAAAAAAAAAAAAAAAAAAAAAAAAAAAAAAAAAAAAAAAAAAAAAAAAAAAAAAAAAAAAAAAAAAAAAAAAAAAAAAAAAAAAAAAAAAAAAAAAAAAAAAAAAAAAAAAAAAAAAAAAAAAAAAAAAAAAAAAAAAAAAAAAAAAAAAAAAAAAAAAAAAAAAAAAAAAAAAAAAAAAAAAAAAAAAAAAAAAAAAAAAAAAAAAAAAAAAAAAAAAAAAAAAAAAAAAAAAAAAAAAAAAAAAAAAAAAAAAAAAAAAAAAAAAAAAAAAAAAAAAAAAAAAAAAAAAAAAAAAAAAAAAAAAAAAAAAAAAAAAAAAAAAAAAAAAAAAAAAAAAAAAAAAAAAAAAAAAAAAAAAAAAAAAAAAAAAAAAAAAAAAAAAAAAAAAAAAAAAAAAAAAAAAAAAAAAAAAAAAAAAAAAAAAAAAAAAAAAAAAAAAAAAAAAAAAAAAAAAAAAAAAAAAAAAAAAAAAAAAAAAAAAAAAAAAAAAAAAAAAAAAAAAAAAAAAAAAAAAAAAAAATCAATAAAATCAGGAGAATGTTGTTCTGTTAATTGTTCAAACGAAGTAGCAATTGGTTCAACAAAGTCGTCGTGATCATAAACTTCAGGATTGGTTGAAAGATTTGTTACTTGAGAGAAATTATGAGGTTGAGTATGCAACTCTGAAATATCGGTAGGTGGAGGAGAATCAGATGATGAATTAACATCTGATGATTGTGATGGGGAAGACTCATTGGGATCCATCTGTTTTGAATTTGAACTGGATGGTTCATTTTCATTTACTTCAGATTCAGAAACTTTCTTGGAACTTGGAAAAATTCTTCAAACAAGATATCCAAATCTTGTGTTGTTGGAGTAGAGAATGATGATTTGACATTTGAAGCAGTCTTTGTTGCAGAAGCTTGTGGACTTTGAAGTTCGGGTCTTGAACTGTGTTGTTCAAGAACCATTCCTGAGAGTTCATCAAATCTAACATTCATACTCTCTTCGATTCTCTTGGTTCTTCGGTTATATACTCGATAAGCAATGGATTCTCTTGAATAACCGATGAAATATGCCTCATCGCCTTTTGGTTCAAATTTGCCAAGATTATCTCGATCATTGAGAACATAACATACACATCCAAAAATGTGCAAGAAGTTCACATTGGGCTTTCATTTGTTTATCACCTCATAAGGAGTTTTATCAAACCTCTTGTTAATGATTGATCTATTTTGAGTGAAACAAGCAGTAGCAACAGCTTCAGCCCATAGATTCGGAGGCAACTTAGAATAAGCAAGCATTGTTCTAGCTGCTTCAACAAGAGTTCGATTTCGACGTTCAACTACTCCATTCTGTTGAGGTGTCCTGACAGCGGAAAATTGATGAGTAATACCCATGGACTTGAAGAAAGAATCAATTGTTGAATTCTTGAATTCAGTGCCATTGTCTGAGCGAACAATTCTAACTGATGATTTAAGATTTACTTGGGTCTTCTTTATGAAATCAATAATTGCATTCGGAGTATCACTCTTTGCATGAAGAAAGAATCAATTGTTGAATTCTTGAATTCAGTGCCATTGTCTGAGCGAACAATTCTAACTGATGATTTAAGATTTACTTGGGTCTTCTTTATGAAATCAATAATTGCATTCGGAGTATCACTCTTTGCATGAAGAAAGAATCAATTGTTGAATTCTTGAATTCAGTGCCATTGTCTGAGCGAACAATTCTAACTGATGATTTAAGATTTACTTGGGTCTTCTTTATGAAATCAATAATTGCATTCGGAGTATCACTCTTTGCATGAAGAAAGAATCAATTGTTGAATTCTTGAATTCAGTGCCATTGTCTGAGCGAACAATTCTAACTGATGATTTAAGATTTACTTGGGTCTTCTTTATGAAATCAATAATTGCATTCGGAGTATCACTCTTTGCATGAAGAAAGAATCAATTGTTGAATTCTTGAATTCAGTGCCATTGTCTGAGCGAACAATTCTAACTGATGATTTAAGATTTACTTGGGTCTTCTTTATGAAATCAATAATTGCATTCGGAGTATCACTCTTTGCATGAAGAAAGAATCAATTGTTGAATTCTTGAATTCAGTGCCATTGTCTGAGCGAACAATTCTAACTGATGATTTAAGATTTACTTGGGTCTTCTTTATGAAATCAATAATTGCATTCGGAGTATCACTCTTTGCATGAAGAAAGAATCAATTGTTGAATTCTTGAATTCAGTGCCATTGTCTGAGCGAACAATTCTAACTGATGATTTAAGATTTACTTGGGTCTTCTTTATGAAATCAATAATTGCATTCGGAGTATCACTCTTTGCATGAAGAAAGAATACCCAAGTGTAACGAGAATAATCATCGACAATCACAAGAATGTATCGCTTGCCATGGATACTTTGAACTTTCATTGGGCCACACAAATCTATATGTATAAGGTGCAAAGGACCTTCAGTACTCAGATACTTCTTTTGTTTGTGTGAAGCTTTCTTCATCTTACCAATTGCACAAGCTGGACAAACATGTTCACTTTCATACTTGTAATCCGGAAGTCCTTCAACAAGTTGTTTATCCACGAGAGCATTGATTGTTTGAAAATTAAGATGAGAAAGACGGCGATGCCATAACCAAGAATTTTGTGCAGTTGCTTTAGAAAGAAGACAAATCTCTGAAGAGTTAGATGGAATGTTGTTGAGATCAATAGTGAACAAATTATTGTCTCTTGTTCCAGTAAGAATATCCACACCATCTTCAGTCTGCACTTTGCATTCATATCTCCTGAATAATACTTGAAGATCATTGTCACAAAATTGTCCAACACTAAAAAGATTGTGTCCTAGGCCTTCAACATAAGAAACTCTCTTGATAGTGACACCATTTTTAACAATGTCTCCATAACCGAGAATAGGAGCGATATGATCATTTCCGAATCTGACGGTTCCCATGAACTTCTCGACAAAGTTTGTAAGAATGGACTTGTTTCCAGTCATATGACGAGAACATCCCGAGTCAACATACCATACACAAATGAGAAATTCCTGCAAGGACAAGGAATATGATTTAGGTACCCATGTAGATTGGGTCCTTGCAGGTTAGAGGGATAACATGCAAGTATACATAAAAATAAACATCAAGCAAAATAACACACAAACAAACTTTTTATTCAAATCACAAACAAAACACACATAATCATTCAAAGCACAGATACGAATTACAAACAATGAAAATTCAAGGTTTATACACAAGTTTTGGTACAAGCAGGACTAGTCCTAGATGTATTTGCACTATTTTGAGAATTTGATCTACGGACAATCCACACTTGTTTCACATTTGTTGTATTCCCATCAAGCTTGACTTTACTAGAAGCATGCAAAAATCTATCCTTAGGAATCCATCTACTGCTACTAGTTAAGCACAAGTCACCTGAAACACGAACAGTCTTCTTGTTAGCAAACAATTTGTTATTTTCGGACTTAACAGGTTTCTTCTTGATGGTTTCTGTGGTCTTGTTTACTTTCTTTATATTATTAGGTGACAACCAACCATATTGATCTTTGTACTTAGTCATTCCAGAAACAGTATCTCTAACCCTTTGTAAAGTGCACTTAGGATTCTTCTGAGAATACCTAGGAAAACTAGAATACCTAACCTGCTGAGGTTGTTTGTTACCTAATGAGAAAGTTTCATTCTTAACAATCTTTGGACCACTTCTTGTTTTGACTTCTTTTTGGGACTGAGGTTCAGATTTAACCTTGTATTTCCTAGAAGTCTTTGAATTCTTAGATACTTTGGGTTCTTTGTTTGGTTTTGAATCAGTCTTGTGTGATGGGTTGGTCTTTGATTGTTGGGTGGTCTTTGGTCTTTGGAACTTATCGAATGGGGAAGGTTGTGAAGAGTGTGACTTTGGAATCTTCTTTAGAAAAAATTCATGTTTTTCCTCTTTTTGAACAAAATGTTTTTCAAAATCAGGAGCAAAATCATAATTTCCTTCCAAATATGTTGAGAAATCATCCGTTTCCAATTTCACACTTGCTTCACTTATCTTAATTGGACAAGGACTTCTCTTGAGTGGAATTGATGCTTTTTCTTTTTCTTTTAATTTAAAACACTCAAGAATTTCAGGAATTAACCTCATGTTTTCTTTTTCAAACTTTTGTTTGAAAGCATCAATTTCATTCAAGTATGATTGAGTTCCCTCAGAAAACTTGGTAAAGGACTCAGTTTCAAAAGCAATCGGGAAGAAATAATCATCAACATCATGAACATCATCTAAATCACCATCAGTTTGAACAGAAACATGCACAACTTGACTCTCAGTTTGCACAGATGCATTCACGATTTCACAAATAGAACATGCATTTTGTGAAGTTGTCTCATTTTTACATACAGATTGGTTTGGTGGAGTTGGAGTGGCCATAACTTCACAAACAGGACAATCGGGGTGATCACAATCATTTACATGATTCTTGGGTGGGTCAATGACATAGTGATTTTGAGTCTTCAAACTTTCTATCAAAGATTGCTTTTCATCAAGAGACTTTTGCAGATCCTCTATTACCTTTTCCAAAACTTTTGTTAATTTAGAAATCTGTTTACTCAACCCTCTCCCATATTTCATTGTTTCAGCACATTTATTCATATAATAATCTAAATCTGACTTAGTAAAAGTGATTACCTCATCCTCGACCTCAGAAGAACTTTCATCAGCTTCCTCCAACTCCTTTGACTTCTTGATCTTCGTCATAAAGCACACGTTTGCTGCAAGTTCGTCAGTCTCCTCATCAGAAAGATGTAACCATTTGTCATCCTCAGCGAGAAGTGCAATTCCACTTTCCTCTTGTCTTGCCAGCAAAAGTTTGTACTTATAGTACTCGGAGTTCTTTTGTCGAGGTTTAGTGCAGTTGATGGCAAAATGTCCAGTAAGACCACAGTTGTAGCATTTCTTGTCATCATTCCTTTTCTCCATGACCTTCTTCTCAAACTTCTTCTGATTATCAAATTTCTTCTCACCACCAACATATTCCTTCTTGGCTTCAAACTTAGGAGCATTTGCATTCTTTGCATACGAAGAAACTGAGGAAGTCCTAAGCTGATTGTTGGTTGGTTTCTTCTTGAAGAATTTCTTCTTGAAAGCCTTCGTGAAATAAGCGAGTTCCTTGTACATCTCTTTTTGTCTTTCATGATCAGAATCACTCATTTCACTTGAAGAATTTCTTCTTGAAGAATTTCTTCTTGAAGAATTTCTTCTTGAAGAATTTCTTCTTGAAGAATTTCTTCTTGAAGAATTTCTTCTTGTTTTTCAATTAGCAATTTGGAGTTTGGAGTAAACGTGACCGCAACTTTTTCAGATTTCAAATTGTCAAAATCCTTTTGAAGTAAATCAAATTTATCTTTAGAATTTTGAAATTCGATTTCTTTGATTTCCAAAACTTTTGTTAATTTAGAAATCTGTTTACTCAACCCTCTCCCATATTTCATTGTTTCAGCACATTTATTCATATAATAATCTAAATCTGACTTAGTAAAAGTGATTACCTCATCCTCGACCTCAGAAGAACTTTCATCAGCTTCCTCCAACTCCTTTGACTTCTTGATCTTCGTCATAAAGCACACGTTTGCTGCAAGTTCGTCAGTCTCCTCATCAGAAAGATGTAACCATTTGTCATCCTCAGCGAGAAGTGCAATTCCACTTTCCTCTTGTCTTGCCAGCAAAAGTTTGTACTTATAGTACTCGGAGTTCTTTTGTCGAGGTTTAGTGCAGTTGATGGTAAAATGTCCAGTAAGACCACAGTTGTAGCATTTCTTGTCATCATTCCTTTTCTCCATGACCTTCTTCTCAAACTTCTTCTGATTATCAAATTTCTTCTCACCACCAACATATTCCTTCTTGGCTTCAAACTTAGGAGCATTTGCATTCTTTGCATACGAAGAAACTGAGGAAGTCCTAAGCTGATTGTTGGTTGGTTTCTTCTTGAAGAATTTCTTCTTGAAAGCCTTTGTGAAATAAGCGAGTTCTTTATACATCTCTTTTTGTCTTTCATCCAAATCAGAATCACTCATTTCACTTGAATCAGAATTTGTTTCAACAAAGCTCTGTTTTGAAACTCTTGAAGTCTTCTTCTCAGCTACCAAGGCCAATGGATCTGAATGAGTACTTTCTTCTTTCTTCTTTTGGATCCTCTAAACATCCTCAACATTTAGCTTCAGCTTTTCATACAGGGTGTGAATGGTAAGTTTCCCAAAATCTGATTGTTGGTTGGTTTCTTCTTGAAGAATTTCTTCTTGAAAGCCTTTGTGAAATAAGCGAGTTCTTTATACATCTCTTTTTGTCTTTCATCCAAATCAGAATCACTCATTTCACTTGAATCAGAATTTGTTTCAACAAAGCTCTGTTTTGAAACTCTTGAAGTCTTCTTCTCAGCTACCAAAGGCCAATGGATCTGAATGAGTACTTTCTTCTTTCTTCTTTTGGATCCTCTAAACATCCTCAACATTTAGCTTCAGCTTTTCATACAGGGTGTGAATGGTAAGTTTCCCAAAATCTGATTGTTGGTTGAGTTGGGTTCCATACACTTGCCATTCCTCTTCCAGATTTTTTATGAATTTGATGTTCAGTTCCATATTTGTTCTTTTGACATCATTCTTTCTAAGCTCATTGATGACATTACAAAATCTGATGTATACTTCATTCAATGGTTCACCCTTATGTTGCTTGAAAGTTTCATACATGTTCAGAACAGTCGACAATCTTATGGTGTTTGACACATCAGATCCTTCCATCTGCTTCTCCACTTCATCCCAGATGTCTTTTCCTATTTCATAGGAGTCCACATTGCAGTAAATGTCATCAGGAAGTGCTTGGTAAAGATAAGCAATTGACATTTGATCAGCTTCAACTCTATTTTTCTAATCTGTATTCCAACTCTCTTCAGGTAAAGCTTCTCCATTAACAGGGTTCTTTGGAATTTCAGGACCATCTTTGTATGATTTCCTCAGAAGTTTTCCATTCTTCTGTCTGTCTATCCAGTTCAGAAACCTTTTCTTCCATTGAGGATAAGAACCTCTAAACAAGACAGGAGGTCTTCCTTCAGAACCAAGTGCTAAAGCTTCCCTTGAAGCCATTTCAAAAGAAATTCCAAAAAATGATTGAAAATTTTCTATTTTAACTAGATGTAGAGCTTAGACCTCTGCAAATAGAACAAGTAGAAATTTTAAAATTTTGATTTTAACTAGATGCAGAGCTTAGACCTCTGCAAATAGAACAAGTAGAAATTTTAAAATTTTGATTTTCTTCCCACTTGAAGAATATTGATGAAAAATGGTTTTGAATTGATTTTCTTGAAAAATTTTGATTTGAGAATTTCAAAAACAACTATGTGCCGAGCTTAATTCTCTGCAAATAGTGTAAGTAGCCAAGTCACAACCCAAGTACATTGATCAACAACCAATTTCAACTGAATGCCGAGCTTAAATCTCTGCAAATAGAACAAGTAGCCTCAACCCTTAACCAAAAATTCTGTAAACACCTATTTGCCGAGCAAAAAGCTCTGCAAATAGAACAAGTAGCCTCAACCCTTAACCAAAAATTCTGTAAACACCTATTTGCCGAGCAAATAACTCTGCAAATAGCACAAATAGAACTTGTACTTAGTCGCACCAACCAAAAACACTTGTTTGCCGAGCTTAAACCTCTGCAAACAATACAAGTAGCACCAGTCTCAAATCAAAAATTCTCGAAACAACTATTTGCCGAGCAAAGAGCTCTGCAAATAGAACAAGTAGCCTCAACCCTTAACCAAAAATTCTGTAAACACCTATTTGCCGAGCAAAAAACTCTGCAAATAGAACAAGTAGCACCAATACTTAATCAAATGTTCTTGAAATAACTATTTGCCGAGCAAATAACTCTGCAAATAGCACAAATAGAACTTGTACTTAGTCGCACCAACCAAAAACACTTGTTTGCCGAGCTTAAAGCTCTGCAAATAGAACAAGTAGCCTCAACCCTTAACCAAAAATTCTGTAAACACCTATTTGCCGAGCAAAAAGCTCTGCAAATAGAACAAGTAGCCTCAACCCTTAACCAAAAATTCTGTAAACACCTATTTGCCAAGCAAATAACTCTGCAAATAGCACAAATAGAACTTGTACTTAGTCGCACCAACCAAAAACACTTGTTTGCCGAGCTTAAACCTCTGCAAATAGAACAAGTAGCCTCAACCCTTAACCAAAAATTCTGTAAACACCTATTTGCCGAGCAAAAAGCTCTGCAAATAGAACAAGTAGCCTCAACCCTTAACCAAAAATTCTGTAAACACCTATTTGCCGAGCAAATAACTCTGCAAATAGCACAAATAGAACTTGTACTTAGTCGCACCAACCAAAAACACTTGTTTGCCGAGCTTAAACCTCTGCAAATAGAACAAGTAGCCTCAACCCTTAACCAAAAATTCTGTAAACACCTATTTGCCGAGCAAAAAGCTCTGCAAATAGAACAAGTAGCACCAGTCTCAAATCAAAAATTCTCGAAACAACTATTTGCCGAGCAAAGAGCTCTGCAAATAGAACAAGTAGAACCATCTCAAATCAAAAATTCTCGAAACAACTATTTGCCGAGCAAAGAGCTCTGCAAATAGAACAAGTAGCACCAGTCTCAAATCAAAAATTCTCGAAACAACTATTTGCCGAGCAAAGAGCTCTGCAAATAGAACAAGTAGCACCAGTCTCAAATCAAAAATTCTCGAAACAACTATTTGCCGAGCAAAGAGCTCTGCAAATAGAACAAGTAGCACCATCTCAAATCAAAAATTCTCGAAACAACTATTTGCCGAGCAAAGAGCTCTGCAAATAGAACAAGTAGCACCAATACTTAATCAAATGTTCTTGAAATAACTATTTGCCGAGCAATAAGCTCTGCAAATAGAACAAGTAGCACCAATCTCAAATCAAAAATTCTGTAAACACCTATTTGCCGAGCAAAAAGCTCTGCAAATAGAACAAGTAGCACCAATACTTAATCAAATGTTCTTGAAATAACTATTTGCCGAGCAATAACTCTGCAAATAGAACAAGTAGCACCAATACTTAATCAAATGTTCTTGAAATAACTATTTGCCGAGCAATAAGCTCTGCAAATAGAACAAGTAGCACCAATCTCAAATCAAAAATTCTCGAAACAACTATTTGCCGAGCAAAAGAGCTCTGCAAATAGAACAAGTAGCACCAGTCTCAAATCAAAAATTCTCGAAACAACTATTTGCCGAGCAAAAGCTCTGCAAATAGAACAAGTAGCACCATCTCAAATCAAAAATTCTCGAAACAACTATTTGCCGAGCAAAGAGCTCTGCAAATAGAACAAGTAGCACCAGTCTCAAATCAAAAATTCTCGAAACAACTATTTGCCGAGCAAAGAGCTCTGCAAATAGAACAAGTAGCACCAGTCTCAAATCAAAAATTCTCGAAACAACTATTTGCCGAGCAAAGAGCTCTGCAAATAGAACAAGTAGCACCATCTCAAATCAAAAATTCTCGAAACAACTATTTGCCGAGCAAAAGAGCTCTGCAAATAGAACAAGTAGCACCAGTCTCAAATCAAAAATTCTCGAAACAACTATTTGCCGAGCAAAAGCTCTGCAAATAGAACAAGTAGCACCATCTCAAATCAAAAATTCTCGAAACAACTATTTGCCGAGCAAAAAGCTCTGCAAATAGAACAAGAAAGCCAAAAAGGATTTGTATATTAAATGACCACCAAGTATTGGTGTTATTATAACACAAAGTACAAGGGGCATGTGTAACACCCCAACTAAAGCGGAACGATGAGATGTACAGAAAGTCAAGTATTCAAAACAAAGGATAATAGATAACATTCACCATAGCTTTATTTGATAAAAATAATTTTTCAATGTACAAGCATGTGAACCAATTCCCAAGTACAATACGTCTACCATACTTGGAAATGGAGTCCACGAAACAAATAACAAATACATGAGATGATATACTACAATGATCAAGGCGGATTCCATTGCCCATTACAAGGTTTGATCTTTGACTCCCAAGTGCAATGCAAATAATCATGATGCATATAATTCCTCAAAGCTTACGCTAATTCCTGAAAAGCATGAAGAAAAAGTGTCAACTACGAAAACGTAGTTGGTGAGTGCATAGGTTTTTAAGTAAATCTCGTTACCTAACCATTTTAAACACTTAGAAAACATGTTATTAGATATCAACATACCCAAACCGTATGATCGGCAAAAATTCCCATATCAAACCATCAAGTTTTCAAAATACCATAACGTCATTTCAAAGAGTTGAGAAACCATGGTAAATTATAAAGTTCTCATTTGTCAAATTTATCGTGAGAGAAAAAGTATATAAATCGATTAATCATACATCAAAACCATTCGGTCATCAACATTTCAATATCGCCAACTTCAACAACTTTCAAGATTCCATATGAGGTCCAATACCCAAACCGTATGTTCAATCCATAATATCCAACCATAAATAATATCAATAATATTTAGCCCAAGGCATAATTTGATGAGTTTGTGCTTGAGCCACTACTAAGACCATTTCCTGTCCCAACCAACATAATATTTCATTTCATAGCACAAGCTGTCAATAAAGTGCAATTAATAAAGAAGGGGATCGTGCCATGGAGACGACCGCCTAATATAAAGTAGATTAGAGCACCGCTCGGGTCGGACTGGCAATGAAAGTGGCCACAAAGGCAACCAACATTCCACTGTTACCTATTTTAGTGGGTGAGTGGACGACTCCTAGTTGCGCAACCCTCTAACTACAGGCCTCCCCTTTCGGAGTAATAGTAGTGTACCGAAGTGATACAGTTTGACAGAACTCAAGCTCATCATATAACTTATAACACATTGAACATACAATATAGGGCTTATTACTTTAAAAGGTATCGTAGTTGGCCATTTATACTTTAGCAGGGGGCATACTAAATTTTCATATAATATGGGGTGTACCGTCAAAAACACCGTTTATAGAAGGACCAGTTTTACAAGATGGTGGTTTTAATGTCACGTAACCCAGTTTTTGACTTTTTTTTGTTGACCCGTCGATCCCCCCCCACACACTATAAATACGCCCCTTCCCCAAATAAACCCTTCATTTACAGGAAAAAAAATTCATCCCCAAATTTATGCCCTAATCGATCCATCTCACTAATTCGATGTCGTCATCTTCTTCCATCCGATCAAAATACCGTGGTGGGCATCTTGGTGTATGTGATTGTGGGTACAAACTGTACTCTCGTACGTCATGGACATTGAAGAACCCAGGAAGAAGGTTCATATCTTGTCCTGAAAAGGTAAGTATCAATTACAGAATTAACGTTATTATATATTTATTATTCCACTAATTAAATGATATGGGTTTATTTTATACTTGTATTTGATAAAGGATCCAAATAAGAAGTGCGGAGTTTATAGATTCTTAGATCGAGAACTACCAAGTGATTACTATAAGCTGTTGTTATACGACCTCCATGAAAATATGCAATCAGATAAACTGAAGGAAAATGTGGTTGATTGTGAAGAAGATGGAGACTCCAGCATGAATGTGGTGCAACTCGTTGAAGATATGAAAATGAAGAATCGCCAGCTAAAATTATATCAAAAAATTTGTTGTTTTTTACTAGTAGTCATTATGTGTTTGTGTATTTGCATTGGAGCATATGTGTTGTAGAATTGGCTGAATGAATGACCAGCAGATGTTTGATCGTTTGAATGAATGAATTTTTGGTTACTTACATGGATTGTTTAATTTTTTTACGTTTTGCAATGCTTTATAGTGTAATATAAATTGGAATGGGCATGAAAAAAATCTATGCAGAAACGAATATAAGCCACAACATACCTTACATTCATAAACATACTGTTAGGTCCAGATTTAGTCCAGACTTACTGGACTGGCTCCAGACTGGACTACTAGAACCTTATTTAGGTTTGTTAAGAAAACTTGTTTTGCTGGTCTCGCTCCAGACCCGACTACTGGAGCCTCACTGAAGATTTGACCAGAAAACGTTTCTCTACTGGACCTACTCCAGACTTGGAATCTGGAGTCCCTCTAAAGATTTGTCCAGAAATAATTGAAGACTAGTGAGCATTTACTTGTATAGGTAATCTGGAGCATTCTCCAGATTAGCTCACTGAAGACTTCACCCCAGTCCAGATCTACTCTACTGAAGACATTCTGACTGAAGTCAAAGACTGAAGTCTGAAGGAAGAAGACTTAACAAATGGCGGAGTCCACTGGAAAGTCTTACCAGATCTGCACACTGGAGGATTGTTAGTGTTCTAGATCCTGCAAGTCTGAACACTAATATCGAGGATTGACTTTTGCCTTTAACACACTTTCCAAAGAACAATCCACTTGTTCTTTAACAAAGTATACGTGTGTTAAGGTGGTTGGATAATAGGATACACTTGCACTTGATGTGACTTTATCCTTATTCCTTATCCAATACATTTAATGTTCTTGTCGGATCATTAAATGTATGCCAACCATATTTGTACGGCACAAATTCACTGGTGAATTTTGTTGCCTATAAATACAAAGTCATTTCCTTGACAAAAATACTTTTAAGCATTCCTTTTGCATTTAAGTGAATTTGTCCAAATACTCTCGATCTTAAACAGGGATACTTCACAACTTTAAGTATCTCGATCCTAAAGAGTTATTTGACAAATATAGATCATATTGTAACTCATAGGTTGTTAGGATACTCACTTAATTGTGTTATCTTGATTCCGCAACAACCTTGTATTTTATTTAAACATCAATAAATGAAATACCCATGAAACATACACAATGGTCCACTTTATTTGTTTATTGCTTTAAGTCTTGTATTACTTTGTTTATATATCTTGCATCTTTATTTACAAGTAATACTAGTCCAAATCTAGTGTTTATTAGACTTGTTGTATTTTACACTTTCATTGGTAAACCATCTCGAAGTTAAAGGGACTCACATTTGGTATCAGAGCAGAAGGCTAATCGTTGCCTAGATCTGTTCTTGATGGCTAACCAAGAAAATACACAAGGTTTTAGTCTTGGTCCCGATCCTAATGTAAATATTCATGATCAAAATGAACCACAAAATGTTAATAACACTAATCCTCCACCTCCTCCTCCTCCTCCTGCTTCTCCACACGTGCATGTGCACTACTCAAATAATCCTGTTCCTAAATTCAGTGGGAACAGTGATGAATTTGGTACGTGGAAGGCTAGGATGGTTTTGCATGTCACTGGTATTGAGAGGAACATGATGAAGATTTTAAACGAAGGTCCTTATGTACCTACATCACCTCTCAATCCACTTCTTGATCCTTCTGGATCTAGAAGGGGAAGGGAAAAGAGGGAGGAACATTGGTCAGAAGAGGAGAGGAGATTGGTGAATCTTGACACCCTCCTTAAAAACATGATCCTCGGGGCTATTCCAGAAACCCTCATTCCCACACTAGTTCTTTTTCCTAGTGCCAAAACCATGTGGGATGAGCTTCTTAACCAACATGAAGGAGGAGATGACACCATTGTCACCAGAAAGGTCTCCTTAAACAAGAGGTATGAGTCATTTTTTGCTCAACCTAACGAGTCTCTCACTGGTACTTACACCAGATTTATGAGTATCATAAACCAATTGAGAGGTCTTGGGGTTGAGAAGGACAAGGATATACTTCTGGAGAAATTTTGTGACATTCTACCCACCAAATGGTCTCACATGATACTTGTTTTACGACAAGGTAAAACTCTGCACACACACACTCTCTCAAATCTATATGGAGCCTTCAGGTACACTGAAGAAAATCAAGCTCAGAGAGTGGTTGCAGAACAAGATGCTTTTAACCATGCCTCCAGTACTCCTAAAGTGGTTAGTTATTCTGAACCACAAAGTACAGCACTGATATCTTCTGAGAATGTATTTTCTATGAAGAAGATGGTGTCTGAACTAATGGATTCTGGAGAATCCAGTCAAGTCTCTCCAGACTGTTGTGATGAAACTGAAGATGATGACCTTATTGCAATGATTGCTAAAACGTTTAACCGTTTCAAAGCTAGAGCAAATAAGCCATCTGGACAATTTGCATCCAGTTCTTCCACTGACAAGACCAATTTGACATGCTTTAAGTGTGGCAAAAAGGGTCATTTCATGAAAGAGTGCAGGTCCAACCAGTTTGTATCCAAGCCTGGTCCTTTCTCTTCAAATAATAAGCCTGATGATAGCTATAAATTGAAATATAAAAAGCTTAAGGCCCAAATTGCTCTCATGGCACAACAAATGGAAACCAATAATAAGTGCATGATTGCAACAACTGAAGAGAAGTGGGTTCCTTCTGATGACTCATCTGTTGATGAAGAAGAAGAAAGAGATTGCTGTTACATGGCTCTGGAAGTTGATGAGCACCTGGTGAAGGAAGATGTCACATCTGGACGATGGGTGGACATAGATATTAAAAAGGTTAGTGATTATGATAATGCAACTGACCAAGAACTAAAATTGGACATTGCTGAAGCTTTAAATTCTGATTTGATTTTTATAGAAACTGTTAGATCTGATTGTGTAAATGGTCTAGAAACAGATTCTTCTGAAATAAATGCTTTAAAATCAAAATTAAAAGAGCTTCAAGACATTGAACTGGCATTTCAAGCCCAGGTTCTGGTAACTGAACAATTGATTCAAGAAAAGCAAGATCTTGAGATCATTCTAGAGAAAGAAAAACTGGTAATAAAGTCATGGCTAGAAACTAAAAAGCCATATGATGCTTCAGTTAAACAATTTCCTGCTCAAAAACGTGCATATTTAGATGGAAATACTAATGTTGCATCATTAATACAGTAATCGATCGGTTACCAGAGGTGTTAAGGCCCACAACTGTTTATGATATGCCTGTAACACCCAAGACCAATATAGACCCAGTTCAATCCCCAGAGGTTAAGACTGGAGAGCTCCAGATGGCTGCTTCAGTTAAAAAGGTGAAGCAGAATAGACCTTTACCTCAGACCAATCCCTTACCAAAGCCTTTGACTGGAAAGGCTAAGGTAACATCTGAAGAAAATATTTTGTCCAGGATAGAGAGCCAGATTCAAATTCTGACTCGTCAATCACAAAGTTTTAATGCAAGATTAAACTTTCTTGAGGGTACTTCATCTGGCCCTAGACAAAATACAAAACCTTTTTTAAAGAAAGACAAATTTATTTCTCCAGTTGAGAAAAATGAAAAGGTTTTAAAACCATCAACCCTAGTGGTCTTCTCTTCTAAGACCACTATTGAACAAAGTGAACTAGACCAGATTGCCCCAGGGACCTATAAGGGAGGGTCCAGTGAACCCATCAGTCGAATCTGGTGTATGTGTAGGGCGATCGAAAGAAGCTTATCTGGTATCTTGACAGTGCAGCTGGCAGGACGATGACCGGATGTAAGACCCTACTGGAGGAGTTCACCATTTCTGATGGACCCTCCATCACGTTTGGAAATGATGGTTGTGGGAAGACTGAGGGATATGGTGTTCTGAACAATGGACAAGTCAAGTTCAGACGAGTTGCATTTGTGAATGGTTTGAAATATAACTTGATCAGTGTAAGTCAACTGTGTGACGATGGCTATCAAGTCTTATTCAATGTTGCTCAGGGCATCGTATTCAACAAGGACTGGAAGGTAGTGTTGATTGCTCCCAGAAAAGGGAATGTGTACGTGATGGATATGGAAAACTCTCCTTCAGAGCAGTGTTTCTATACTCAAGCTGATGAAGACACAAACTGGTTATGGCACAAAAGGTTATCCCATTTAAACTTCAAAAACATTAACAAGTTGTCCAGAAAACAACTTGCAGATGGGATACCTTCAGTTTCCTTCAAAAAGGAAAGACCATGTCCAGGATGTGAGATGGGTAAGCAAAAGCGTACCAGTTTCAAGACCAGACAGAATTTCAGCATTACTGAACCTCTTCACATGCTTCATATGGACCTTTTTGGTCCAGTGAACGTTCAGACTCGTGCTGGTAAAAGATACACCCTGGTGATCATAGATGAGTTCTCCAGATTTTGTTGGGTGATCTTTCTGAGGTCCAAAAGTGAAGCTGCTGCTGAAATCATCAGTCTTATCAAGCAAATTGAGCTCAAGTAAAGTCGAAAAGTGTGTCAGTTAAGAAGTGACAATGGAACAGAATTCCAGAATGCAACTCTGGAGTCATTCTGTACTGACACTGGCATCTCCCAGAACTTCTCTTCAGCCCGCTCTCTAGAGCAAAATGGAGTTGTGGAAAGGAAAAATAGAACGCTGATAGAAGCTGCCAGGAGTATGCTTGCTGAATCTGGACTGTCTACCAGTTTCTGGGCGGAAGCAATTGCAACTGCTTGCCACACCCAGAATCGATCAGTGTACATCAAAAGACACAAAAAGACAGCCTATGAAGTCTTAAGAAATAGAAAACCAAATATTGGTTATTTTCACGTTTTTGGATGTCTAGTTTACATCCTGAACGACTCCAGTCAGCTAGGCAAATTTGATGCCAAAGCTGATGAAGGGTATTTCTTAGGCTATTCAGCCATTCGCAAGGCCTTCAGAGTCTACAACAAGAGACTGGAGAAGGTCCATGAGTCAATTCATGTCACATTTGATGAATCAAATGCCTCAATCAACAAGAAGCCAGTTCCTGACACTCCCCCAGTAACACCAATTGTCTTTTGTGAATCTGATCCAATAAACAACAAAAATGAAGATTCACCAGACACAGTTTCCAGTCATCCTGATCTGGAACCTGTTCAGAAAAAGAAACTCTCCAGTAGTACTCCATTCTATCCCTCTATTATTTTCAAACTACCCTCTGAAATTAATATTGGTTCAGATGTGCGTACTACTCCTCAGTAAAGAGTGCTTTCTTGAATGGGAAGCTTGAAGAAGAAGTTTACGTCAGACAACCTCCAGGTTTCGTTGATGACAAGCATCCACATTGGGTATATCGTCTGGACAAAGCGCTATATGGCCTCAGACAAGCCCCACGTGCCTGGTATGATACTCTGACTAAACATTTGTTGAAAAATGGTTTTAAATGAGGTGCAATTGACAATACCTTGTTCATTCTTCATGAGAAAGGTAATCTGTTAATGGTACAAATTTATGTTGATGATATAACTTTTGGGTCTACTGATGAAAACATGTGCAAGAAATTTTCTAAAATCATGTCCACTGAATATGAAATGAGTTTGATGGGTGAATTAACATATTTTCTTGGACTCCAGATTAAACAAAACAAAGATGGAATTTTTATTAATCAGGAAAAATATGTTAGAGATCTTTTAAAGAAATTCGACATGAATTCTTCACCATCTAAACCAACTCCAATTTCTGCACCACTGACACTGGACTCGGATCCAGATGGCAAACCAGTGAACACCACTGTCTATAGAGGCATGGTTGGTTCACTGATTTATTTAACGGCCAGTAGACCAGATATTATGTTTTCAACATGTTTATGTGCCAGATATCAGTCTAATCCAAAGGAATCTCATATGCTTGCTGTAAAGCGCATACTGAAGTACCTTAAAGGTGTCCCCAGTCTAGGTCTTTGGTATCCCAAAGGCTCAGGCATGGATCTAATGGGTTATTCAGATTCAGATCATGCAGGTTGTAAGATAGATAGGAATCCACAACTGGTGGATGTCATTTCCTAGGTGGCAAACTGGTCAGCTGGACCAGTAAGAAGCAAACTTCAGTTTCATTATCCACTGCTGAAGCTGAATACGTGTCTGCAGCCAGTTGTTGTGCTCAGATACTCTGGATGAAGAACCAGTTGCTTGATTATGGTATTAAATATTCAAAGACTCCAATCTTTTGTGATAATACCAGTGCCATCGTTATCTCCAACAATCCAGTCATGCACTCCAGAACCAAACACATCGATCTAAGGTACCATTTCATTCGCGATCATATTATGAAAAACAACATTGAACTCCATTTTATTCCCACTGACAAACAACTCGCTGACATTTTTACTAAACCACTGGATGTAAAAACTTTTGAATATCTTGTTGGTGAGTTGGGAATGTTAAACCCTTAAATCTGGAACCTTGGTATTGAACGCCATTGTGTACTACTAAGGATCTTTGATTTAAAGATTCAAAAATTTATTTCTGGATCAACATTCCAGGGAAGACTTGAAAAATATTTTCTCTTAAAAATGTTTAAGTTCAGGGGGAATTAATTTTCTCACTGGACAAATTCTTCAGGAAAAATATGTTAGAGATCTTTTAAAGAAATTCGACATGAATTCTTCACCATCTAAACCAACTCCAATTTCTGCACCACTGACACTGGACTCGGATCCAGATGGCAAACCAGTGAACACCACTGTCTATAGAGGCATGGTTGGTTCACTGATTTATTTAACGGCCAGTAGACCAGATATTATGTTTTCAACATGTTTATGTGCCAGATATCAGTCTAATCCAAAGGAATCTCATATGCTTGCTGTAAAGCGCATACTGAAGTACCTTAAAGGTGTCCCCAGTCTAGGTCTTTGGTATCCCAAAGGCTCAGGCATGGATCTAATGGGTTATTCAGATTCAGATCATGCAGGTTGTAAGATAGATAGGAATCCACAACTGGTGGATGTCATTTCCTAGGTGGCAAACTGGTCAGCTGGACCAGTAAGAAGCAAACTTCAGTTTCATTATCCACTGCTGAAGCTGAATACGTGTCTGCAGCCAGTTGTTGTGCTCAGATACTCTGGATGAAGAACCAGTTGCTTGATTATGGTATTAAATATTCAAAGACTCCAATCTTTTGTGATAATACCAGTGCCATCGTTATCTCCAACAATCCAGTCATGCACTCCAGAACCAAACACATCGATCTAAGGTACCATTTCATTCGCGATCATATTATGAAAAACAACATTGAACTCCATTTTATTCCCACTGACAAACAACTCGCTGACATTTTTACTAAACCACTGGATGTAAAAACTTTTGAATATCTTGTTGGTGAGTTGGGAATGTTAAACCCTTAAATCTGGAACCTTGGTATTGAACGCCATTGTGTACTACTAAGGATCTTTGATTTAAAGATTCAAAAATTTATTTCTGGATCAACATTCCAGGGAAGACTTGAAAAATATTTTCTCTTAAAAATGTTTAAGTTCAGGGGGAATTAATTTTCTCACTGGACAAATTCTTCAGAAAATATTACTGGTGCTTTGTAAATATGTCCCTCTCACTGGTAACTGGACAAGTTGAAGTGCGTGTTTGAGGTGACTTTTGTCTCCTTGTAAATGTGTCCCTCTCATTTGTCTGTATTAGTTGACGTGCAAGTTTAAGGTTTCCAGTCTTTCAAAAATTGGTTTTCACTGGTACTTTACTGGAGTGTCCCTCCAGTGTACCATCAGTACATGTTCACTGGACTAATCCACCAGTGATACTGGACGGTCCTGTCAACCTCCAGATGCACTGAAATATGTCATAATATTTTCAAAATACTTGATCTTTGTATGTGCCACGTAAGCAAACTTTTTCAAAGATATTTATCTTATAAATCCTACGTGGCATGTAAGTTTTTCAAAACAATGATGGTCTTTTTACTTTGGGAAAACAAAAAGTACAAGTTGTTACTGTTTTGTGGGCTGTAAACCGTCATGCATTTATGTGTGATGTGATGTAATTAATGCGGATCTCAGAACACAATCAAAAATTATATTTGATAATTTCAAATTAATCGTTTGAGTTCCACATTCTCAATTCTATATATACCCACTTTCACTTTCAATTTCATTTACTTCAAACATTTACTCCCAAATCTAAAATTCCTTCATTCAATTTCTTAAATTCTTCATTCATTTTCCAATCATATAACTCCTATATTAACTGCAATTCATTAAATTCTTCATCATAAACCCTAAAATCATTCAATTTCATCTTCATTTATAATTCCAATGGCTCCTAGACAATCAAACTCACCAAGAAATCTTCTATCTGCTGAATATGCTCCGGCTGCAGATGTCGTTAAAGTACCTCATATCACCCTTGAAGCAAAGGCTATAAGGATGAATATGAATAACTGGATGGCAAAACTCTCGCTATCCAGTGTCCATGATCCACAATCAATCATTGGGAGATTAAATACCTTTTTTCTCTCATGTCCATTGTATGGTGCTTTAACAATAAATCCAGAAAAGATGTATCACGATTATTTGTGTGAATTCTGGTACACAGCTGAATATAATGAAGCGAATTCATCAATTGAATATTCTCTTGAGCAAGGGACCAGACCCTTGGCTTTTACAGTAGATTCTCTCAGAGCAGCTCTTCAATTAGGCTATCTGGATGAGAATGAGTTGGCAATACCACTCCCTACTGGTATCAACTTTAGAGAGGTATGCAGATTGATGGGGCATACAGAGATAGTGGATGAGCATGGTCAGTTGCTAAGGAAGGGAACAATATATATGAGCAGACTGACGGATTCGTGGAGATATTTCTTCACACACATTGTCGAGTGCCTTGGAGGTAGTTCTGGAGGGTTAGACCAGATCAATCAAACCCACCTCCAGATTGCCTACTGTTTGTGGTTTGGGCTAAGGGTTGATTTTGCCCAGATATTATTTGACGATCTGGTAGAACGTTTAAAGGTAAAAGGTAGAAAGCCCTTTGTACCATACATTCGCTTTCTTTCAATCATATTTAAGAACGTTCTTGGAGCCCAGTACGATTTTGAAACCACTCATTTTTCAATGAGTGAGTACATGAGAGATCTGACCAACTTAAGGTCCAGAGATGGTGAGGTGGATATTCCTCAATCAATGTTGTCACTTCAAAGAATAGAAGAGAATGTGGCACCAGGCAGGGTCCAAGTTGTTGAAGTACCTGCTGGTAGCGAAGATGTTGAAATTGTTGAATTGGTTCAACCTATTCAACAAGTGGCTCCTGTTGGTGGACCAGAAACTGTTGAGCTTTCCAGACGACCAAGATCACATAGGCGTCTGATGAGGAGTGGAGTCCAGGTAAATCCATCAACCCATCCTGGTGATATAATGAATATAGATGGGTCTCCTATTTTTGAAGAGGAGTATATTGATCCTACTGTACAATCTGAACAGAGAGTGGACACTAAAGTCCAGGCTGTTGTACAAGATGTGGCTCAAGCTGGTGAGCAAGTTGTTCAGACTGAAGAACAAGCATCTGGCGAACAAGAAGCCCAGATTGATCTTAATGTTGATGTTGGTGAACAAGTTGATATTGCTGGTGCATCATTTTGGGATGAGGCTGACTCTCCTATGTCTGGAGGTCAGAATTTTGACGTAAATATGGACTTTTTGGGTGAAGAAAATGTACTAGTTGAAAGTTCACCAGAAATGCCACCACCTCCCCCAGAAACCGAAATACCAACACCTCCTCCAGAAATACCAACTCCTACACCAGAAATGCCACCACCAGAACCTAGAATGCCACCACCACCTCCACCATCAATTCCTCAATCAACTCCATACTTCACACCACCAGTTGAAGCCCCAGTAAACCCAACCGAACAAAGTGTGCCAGTCTCAAATGTTGAAACTGAAGAGGACTGGACACAAGTACCTATGATGACCAGATTGACTTCTCATCTGGAACAACCCTCTGGTCTCTCCACTTCCTCTTCAACCGAGGTCCAAGGCCTTCTTAGTAAGGTGGCGGACCTGGAGAGATCACTCCAGTCATCTTCCCAGGTTATTTCTGACTTCAAATCAATACTGTCAAACAATTTAGCGTCAGAAATGAACCTTTTTGCTGGGAATGAAAAGTTAGTATTTGATAAACTGGATGAGCTGGTACTGATGCCAGTGAGCCACAATTTGAAACCTTCCCAGACATTCCTACTACATTGAAATCTATTAAAGGAAAAGAAAAGGTTGTGCCTGGTGAAGAGGAAGAGCAAATTGAAGATATTGACAATGAAACATCAAGGAAATTGCAACAACAATGCATAATGATCGAAATCTTCAAGACAAACCAGAAGGATGAACTGCTGGCCCATCAAAGGGAGATGGCTACAATGGGTACTCTGGATTCCTACAATGCTGGCAGGTTAGCATAAACATTGAAGTATATAAAAGGATGAAGGAAGATCCCAGAGTTCATCAGTGTCTTGATGCTTTGAATGATGTCCATATACGCTCGTTCTATGCTGAGGAAGAACAGGTATATGATTCCTTAATTTATGGTGTGTCCATTCCAGAGTTGATCAGACAAAGAAAGGAGGAGCTGGTAAGCCTCCAGAAGAAAATTAGAAGAAATGCTGGTGCTCTGGAATTGGAATACAGAAAGAGAATGACTGGTCTACCTAAACTTACTGCCAAGCAACTGAAAGCAATAAAAGATGGTGATGTTAGCACCTTTATTCCTCTGGATACCACTCTGAAGATCAATAGACAAGAACACCAGTCCACTGAAGGACAACAGAGTGGTGTATCCAGGGATACTGAAGAACAAGCATCTGGCGAACAAGAAGCCCAGATTGATCTTAATGTTGATGTTGGTGAACAAGTTGATATTGCTGGTGCATCATTTTGGGATGAGGCTGACTCTCCTATGTCTGGAGGTCAGAATTTTGACGTAAATATGGACTTTTTGGGTGAAGAAAATGTACTAGTTGAAAGTTCACCAGAAATGCCACCACCACCTCCACCATCAATTCCTCAATCAACTCCATACTTCACACCACCAGTTGAAGCCCCAGTAAACCCAACCGAACAAAGTGTGCCAGTCTCAAATGTTGAAACTGAAGAGGACTGGACACAAGTACCTATGATGACCAGATTGACTTCTCATCTGGAACAACCCTCTGGTCTCTCCACTTCCTCTTCAACCGAGGTCCAAGGCCTTCTTAGTAAGGTGGCGGACCTGGAGAGATCACTCCAGTCATCTTCCCAGGTTATTTCTGACTTCAAATCAATACTGTCAAACAATTTAGCGTCAGAAATGAACCTTTTTGCTGGGAATGAAAAGTTAGTATTTGATAAACTGGATGAGCTGGTACTGATGCCAGTGAGCCACAATTTGAAACCTTCCCAGACATTCCTACTACATTGAAATCTATTAAAGGAAAAGAAAAGGTTGTGCCTGGTGAAGAGGAAGAGCAATTTGAAGATTGACAATGAAACATCAAGGAAATTGCAACAACAATGCATAATGATCGAAATCTTCAAGACAAACCAGAAGGATGAACTGCTGGCCCATCAAAGGGAGATGGCTACAATGGGTACTCTGGATTCCTACAATGCTGGCAGGTTAGCATAAACATTGAAGTATATAAAAGGATGAAGGAAGATCCCAGAGTTCATCAGTGTCTTGATGCTTTGAATGATGTCCATATACGCTCGTTCTATGCTGAGGAAGAACAGGTATATGATTCCTTAATTTATGGTGTGTCCATTCCAGAGTTGATCAGACAAAGAAAGGAGGAGCTGGTAAGCCTCCAGAAGAAAATTAGAAGAAATGCTGGTGCTCTGGAATTGGAATACAGAAAGAGAATGACTGGTCTACCTAAACTTACTGCCAAGCAACTGAAAGCAATAAAAGATGGTGATGTTAGCACCTTTATTCCTCTGGATACCACTCTGAAGATCAATAGACAAGAACACCAGTCCACTGAAGGACAACAGAGTGGTGTATCCAGGGATACTGAAGAAATGGTACAGTTGGCTAAGCAGAGGGCTAAATATGATGAAATGATGAATTTCAGGGCCAATGCAAGAAAGATTGTAAATGCTGAAATCAAACTGGCTGAAAATCATCAAGGAATGACCAGATTCAATGTAAAGTTGACCAGGGAGGGTAACTTTACAGATGAAAGGAAAGATACTGCAGTCCAAGCTTTTGGATGGACTGAACTGAAGGAGATTGGATTGACATTTAAAGGTAAGACTGATCTCTCTCTAGATGTGAAGGCCTTTATGAAGAGGATTGAGAAAGTCTGGAAGAGAATTCAACAAATGGAAGCTGTGTTGGGTCTGAGACCACCAGTGTCTGTTCCATCATCTCCATCTCCAAAGAGGAAGGCCACTGAAGATGCACCAGGGCATTCATCGAGAAGAAGGGCCTAAACTCTTATCATTGTACTTATTGTATTTAGTGTATTATGAAAGTTGTAATTATTTTCCTTTTTGATGAAAGTAATAATAGTTGCAATTTTTTAATTTCTATAAGTAAATGACCAGATTTAGTCTAAGTTAGAACTTAAAAGATGAAACTGAAAACACTCATGATCTATAAAGTGTTTTCCAGTAACTTAGATTTTTTAGACTTAAATCGACCAAGTGTTTTCCAGTAACTTAGATTTTTTAGACTTAAATCGACCAAGTGTTTTCCAGACATACAAATTTGTATATCTATAAGTCTGAAAACACTTGCATTATTTCTAAACAAATAGGGGGAATTTGTTAGGTCCAGATTTAGTCCAGACTTACTGGACTGGCTCCAGACTGGACTACTGGAACCTTATTTAGGTTTGTTAAGAAAACTTGTTTTGCTGGTCTCGCTCCAGACCCGACTACTGGAGCCTCACTGAAGATTTGACCAGAAAACGTTTCTCTACTGGACCTACTCCAGACTTAGAATCTGGAGTCCCTCTAAAGATTTGTCCAGAAATAATTGAAGACTAGTGAGCATTTACTTGTATAGGTAATCTGGAGCATTCTCCAGATTAGCTCACTGAAGACTTCACCCCAGTCCAGATCTACTCCACTGAAGACATTCTGACTGAAGTCAAAGACTGAAGTCTGAAGGAAGAAGACTTAACAAATGGCGGAGTCCACTGGAAAGTCTTACCAGATCTGCACACTGGAGGATTGTTAGTGTTCTAGATCCTGCAAGTCTGAACACTAATATCGAGGATTGACTTTTGCCTTTAACACACTTTCCAAAGAACAATCCACTTGTTCTTTAACAAAGTATACGTGTGTTAAGGTGGTTGGATAATAGGATACACTTGCACTTGATGTGACTTTATCCTTATTCTTTATCCAATACATTTAATGTTCTTGTCGGATCATTAAATGTATGCCAACCATATTTGTACGGCACAAATTCACTGGTGAATTTGTTGCCTATAAATACAAAGTTATTTCCTTGACAAAAATACTTTTAAGCATTCCTTTTGCATTTAAGTGAATTTGTCCAAATACTCTCGATCTTAAACAGGGATACTTCACAACTTTAAGTATCTCGATCCTAAAGAGTTATTTGACAAATATAGATCATATTGTAACTCATAGGTTGTTAGGATACTCACTTAATTGTGTTATCTTGATTCCGCAACAACCTTGTATTTTATTTAAACATCAATAAATGAAATACCCATGAAACATACATAATGGTCCACTTTATTTGTTTATTGCTTTAAGTCTTGTATTACTTTGTTTATATATCTTGCATCTTTATTTACAAGTAATACTAGTCCAAATCTAGTGTTTATTAGACTTGTTGTATTTTACACTTTCATTGGTAAACCATCTCGAAGTTAAAGGGACTCACAACATACTTACAAAATTGGCCACTAAGCCTTTGGTGTTATACCAAATATCCATACAGTCGTAAATGGTATTAGACCATTCTACAACCTACTTAGTAGAAGCATAAGTAGCAGTTATAGTTACATACCATACATACATCCCTTGTGCATGTACCAGTTATAGTTACCTAATTTTCATACACATAATGTTTTCAAGGGACATCAAAAGAAGTAGTCATTATTTGTTACAAATAACTGGAGGAATCATTCAAGAGACACTGCAGAATCAAGTGTGCTCCCAGGACCCTCAATCTTCCTTGCAAGTTTCTTGTTTAATATTCTTTCACTTGGTGGCCTAACTCTCACTGGACTTGGCTGGCTCCTGACTAGTTTGTTTGCACCACCCACCTTTCTGATGACACATTCACTTGCCACACTTGGTTCACAGTTCTTTGCAGATGGTTTTCCTTGACTTGTATTGGCTTGACTTGGTTGGGATTTCTTTGCAGTAGGTTTTGGTTGACTTGCAGCTTTGCCATGTGTTGCTAGTCTTGCAATCTTTGGTTGCTTGCCTTCACTTGGAATGTTATTTCCATCATTCACTGCCTTGTCATATCCCATCATTCTCCTTACTGCCTCCACAGCTCTCTTCTTTCCATCTTCAGCTGCCTTTTCCCTAAGTTCCTCCAAAGCTTTCTTTTTCTTTGCCAACTCTTCAGTTGCACTTGGAATTGGTACATCTTTAGGCCACACTGGGACAGGAATGCCATCAGGACCACCTATAAAGGTTTCATTAGTCAGAGGGTCAATACAAACACCTGCCCCCTACCATAGTGGCACTTTGTGAGGACCTATATAGGGTTACTTTATTAGTTAGTAATTAATGCAAAAACTACCAAATAATAAGTGAAAATGTATGTGAATGTGAATGTACCTCTTGTTTTGGCCTTCCCAAATCCCATGCTAGTTACACCTAAAGCAGCACTTGCTTTGGTAAGGACACTATGTGAGTAAAGTTTCCTGCAACCATCAAGAGCTATAACCTTCCTGCAACCCTTCTTCCATCCATCTTTTAAACCCTTCAAACAAATGTACATCTTTTGAAAGTAAAGTTTACCATCTGGATTGCTAGTACAGTTAAGTTTGATAGTAGAACCAGGATTGGATGCCAACAACTCATCCCCATATGATCTCAACATACCATAATGTTCTTCAATGGACTTTTCAAATTCATTCAAAGCATAATTCTTGGCTGATCTGCACTGATTATGAGTTACAATGCACTTGTACTTCTTCATTACAAGGTCAGCAATTTCTACTAACTTAATATTTGGATTTGCCCTGATCTTGTTCCCAAACTGATTCCCTATCCACTTGTAACTGACAAGTGACCCAAATCTGAAGTTTCTGGTGCAAGTATGCTCATCCACCATTGACACAACTTGAAAAGATGCTTCCTCATTCAATCTCTTCCCATAGCACCTCCATGGACACTTGGCCTCCTCTCCTTTCTGAGTAGCAGGGTACATAAGCATCTTTCTTTGTTTACCAATTGTAGGTTCTTTCAACCTTGGTGGTCTCTGCCCACATCTAGCAATTACTTTCTTCTGAGTACTTTTCTCATACCAGATTGAGAAACCATTTGCCAGGCCATAATAGGTCATACACTCCCTAAAAGCATGGTGGTCTATATACTTTTCACCAACTTGAGGTTTCTTGAGTCTCCATGGGGTGTCTCTGTTATGGATAGGCCATTTTTCTACATTCTGAACCTTCTCAAAGGGGTCTTGAAGTTCACTATCATCATCAGCCTTAAGTGTCCGCAACAAATATTCTATAAACTCATCATGCTCAGCTGCCATATCAAACTCAACCTTGTTGTTCCTACCAGGAGGAACTAATGTAGGTTGTTTCACAGTTTTAGGTGTCTTTTTTTCTTCAATCTTTCTAAGTCTAACCTCTCTTAACTCATCCTCACCCTCAGAGAGATAATCAATTGAAGCAGCTTCACTTTCAGTGTCACTGGAACATTCAACCTCAGCCTCATAATCACTATCAGATTCAGTATCCTCCACCACTTGTTCTTGTTCTTGTTCTTGTACCACCTTTTGCTTTCCCTTGTCATTATCTTGAAACAACTTCCTAACAAGGTTAGAGGGTGTAAATTCAGGAGGATTTTGCTCATCTGTATCAATATCCTCTAACCCTGCATTCTGACCATCATCACCACCATTTGCATCTACCATAACATCATCCTGTTGATCACCATCTGATTCATCTACAGCAATAGGATCCTCTACAGCTTCTTCATCTTGATCATCATTACCATTTCCCCTAGCATTTCTAGCAACCCTATTTCTACCCACATTCCTATGTTCAGCCACTTCATCTAATTCACCAGGGGCATTTGGGGTTCTTAATGCCAGGTTATCCTCTATGGCCTCATCATGAGTTTGCAAATGGTTCACATAAATGTCAATTTTTCCATAACAATAAGCCAAATCAAACAAACACTTGAGATCATAATCATCAGTTATTTTAAGCAACCCCTCCCTAATATTATTCCCTGGTATGAGACAATAGACACCGACTGTTAGGACCAGTTCACCTGGTAAACTGGCCAGTCTCCAGTTGCACCTGGAGACCCAGTGAAACTGTCCAGTTAAACTGGAGACCTAGATGATTTGTCGAGAAATATATTGAAGTCCAGTTGCACCGTACAGTCAACGCAACTGAAGACTTCCTCCAGTTGAGAACTGACCAAGTTGAAGAATCATTCCAATTGAAGTCGAAGACAACAAATGGAAGATAGAGAATGGCAATGGCAGCGAAGCCTAGTTGACATTCTAGTCAGTTACAAACTGGAGACCATCAGTGGAAAGCTCTTACAAAGCTTTACACTGATTACGAGGAATTGACTTTTATGCTTTATGTACCTTTACCCGGTTAATAAGATTTATCTTATTATTTAATTGCAAAAGGTACATAAAGGTGGTTGAGTAAAGTTGCTTTATCATGCGACTTTACACTGCTTTTTAAGGAATTAAATGCTATTCTTTAAATGATCTCAACCACATTTGTACGGCCAAAGTTAACATCCCAATGTTAACTTTGCCTATAAATACAAGTTGAATAACTTCACACTTTGCATACCTGCAATATTCTTGGTGAACTTGTGCAATATTCTCTCAATCGCTAAAAGAAACATTTCACAACTGCCCCTAAATACGTCCATGTACATTATTCTAACACTCCTGTTCCCAAATTCAATGGAAACAGTGAGACTTTTGGTACATGGAAGGCTAGAATGCTTTTGCATTTTGGTGGGATTGAAAGGTATATGTTGAAAATCCTTAAGGATGGACCATATATACCCATGTCTCTTGGGTTCAGTCCTCTTCTTGATCCAACTGGAAGAAGAGGTTCAAGAGAAAAGCTCGAAGACCATTGGTCTGATGAGGATCGTAGACTTGTTGATCTGGACACCAGACTTAAGAACATGATCCTTGGAGCTGTCCCTGAAGATCTAATTCCAACATTTGTGTTGTTCCCCAGTGCAAAGTCAATGTGGGATGAATTAGTTATTCAGTTTGAAGGATGTGATGACACTATTGTCACCAGGAAAGTTGCCTTGAACAAGAAGTATGAATCCTTCTTTGCCTTGCCCAATGAAAGTCTAACTGGTACATACACCAGATTTTCTAGCCTTATTAATCAGCTGAGAGGCTTGGGTGTAGAGAAGGATAAGGATATTCTTCTTGAGAAGTTTTGTAATATTCTTCCTTCCAAATGGGAAAACATGGTTCTTGTCTTGAGACAAGGTAAAACCTTGCACAACCATACTCTTGCATCGCTCTATGGAGCCTTCAGATTCACTGAAGATAACAATGCTGCAAGACTGGTGGGTGAGCAAGATGCCATGAACCATGCCCAGAGTTCCAAGGTTGCTAGTGTACCTGAGCGACCTTGTGCTGCCTTAATGTCTACAGAGAGTGTCCAGGTACACTCAATGAAGGAGATGTTAAACAGTTTCTTGAACTCTGGTCTGACCACTAAAAACAGTGATGGTTGTAATGAAACTGACGATGATGATCTGGTAGCCATGATTGCTAAAACCTTTAACAGGTTTAAGCATAAATCTAAAAATTTAATGGCCCAAACAATGCTTCCAGCTCCAGCTCTCTGGATAAGACCAATCTTACATGCTATAAGTGTGGCAAGAAAGGTCACTTTATGAAGGAATGCAGATCTAGTCAGTTGAACAACCAAACTAGCCCCCCTGTCCCTAATTTCAATCGGGCTGATGATAGCTACAAAGCTAAATACAAGAAGCTTAAGGCCCAGATTGCCCTCCTGTCAGGAAAAGGATCAGTGCTTAATGGCACAAACTGAGGGAAAATGGGAGTACTCTGATGACTCATCAGTTGATGAAGAAGAGGAAAGGGACATGTGTTTCATGGCCTTGGAAGATCAACAATAGCAGCACGTGGCAAAAGAAGATGTCATCACTGGAAGATGGGTGGACATCATCTTGAAAAAGGTATGTGACTATGATAACCAGGTTGACCCTGAACTGAAACTGGACCTGGCTGAATCATTAAGTGGTGATTTAGCTTATGTGGAAACTGTAAGAGCTGATAGTGAAAGATATCTTGACACTATCTTAATTGAACTGAACAACGTTAAGCCATAACTTAATGATTTACAAAGTGTCCAGTTGGCTCTCAAGGAGTCAGTTTTAAAGATTGAGGCTTTAGAACTTGATAATCAAAAATTATTTTCTGATCTTGAAAAAGAACAAAAGATTATCAAGTCATGGGTAAAAGCATCTGGTAAAAATTATGATGCATTTTCAAGAACTATCGATGCCCAGAAGAATGCGTGGAAATCTGGAGATCTGGAGATGGCAGCTCTCATACCAGATCTTCATGCATTGCCTCCAGCTCTCAAGGTTGAAACACCTTATGATCAACCTGAAGCTGTTGAAACTGAACCCATTGAGACCACCCCCTTTGAGGTTAAAACTGGAGCCAAACAGGCTAAAGCTCCAGTCAAAAAGGCCACTGGTAACAAGCCTTTACCTCAAAAGTCTAAGGAGCCCAAGACCCGACAGACTAAAACTCAACTGAACCAAGGTCCAAGGTTCAGTTTCCTGATGAAAATAATATTTTGATTAATCTGGAAAGTCAACTCCAACTTTTGTCTCGACAGGTTCAGAGTTGTACTGCCCGGATTAAAAATCTGGAAGGAGGTTCATTACCTCCAGTTTTCAAACAAAATATTAAACCACTCCCTTCAAAACCTAATCAAAAGAATGTTCCATCTGGAACTAAATCTGGTAAAAATAAGGGGAGTAAGTATCAACTACCAATCGTTTTTACTCCTGCACCTGGAGCTGGTGAAAAAGCTCCAGATGCAGCCTCCGGTTCAACACCACAACAATCTACTGTGACTTCTGTAGAGAAGTCCAGTGAACCCATCAAGAAAAGATGGGTTCACAAAAATAACTGATGATTTTTGTGGTTGTGCAGGGCGATCGAAAAAAGAATATCTGGTATCTGGACAGCGCTGCTGGCCGGACTATGACCGGATGTAAGCCCCTGCTTGAAGAGTTCACTGTCCAAGATGGACCAACAGTGACGTTTGGTAATGATCAATCTGGAAAGACTGAAGGATATGGTGTGCTCAATAATGGACAAGTCGAATTCAAGAGAGTTGCATTTGTGAATGGTTTGAAATACAACCTGATCAGTGTCAGCCAACTTTATGATGATGGCTTCAGAGTTTTGTTCGATATTGCACAAGGCACCATATTTAACAAGGATTGGAAAGTGGTGATGGTTGCACCTAGAAAAGGAAATGTGTACATCATGGATATGGAACCAGCTCCAAAAGAGCAATGTTTCTATACCAAGGCTGATGAGGACACCAACTGGCTATGGCATAAAAGATTATCCCACCTTAATTTTAAAAATATTAACAAGTTATCTCGCAAACAACTGGTTGATGGGATACCTCAGATTTCTTTTAATAAAGAAAAGCCTTGTCCAGGGTGTGAGATGGGCAAGCAGAAAAGGGCCAGTTTCAAAACTAGGCAAAATTTTAGCATCACTGAACCTCTTCACATGCTATATATGGATCTCTTTGGTCCAGTGAATGTTCAAACTAGAGCTGGAAAGAAGTACACTCTAGTTGTGGTTGATGAATTCACCAGATATTGCTGGGTGGTATTTCTCAGATCCAAAAGTGATGCACCTGATGAAATCATCTCTCTCATTAAAAGAATTGAGCTCAAGTACACTCGAAAAGTTTGTCAGTTGCGAAGTGATAATGGTACTGAATTCCAAAATAAGGTACTTGAAACATTTTGCAATGACACTGGCATTCTAAAAACTTCTCATCAGTTCACTCTCCAGAGCAAAATGGAGTTGTGGAAAGAATCGCACACTGATAGAAGCAGCCAGAAGTATGCTATCTGAATCTGGTCTTCCCACCAGTTTTGGGCTGAAGCAGTTGCAACTGCTTGTCACACCCAAAACCGGTCAGTCTACATCAAGAGACATAAGAAGACTGCCTATGAAGTACTCAGGAATCGAAAACCAAATATTGGATACTTTCATGTATTTGGTTGTCCAGTTTATATCTTAAACGATTCCAGTCAGCTTGGAAAGTTTGATGCAAAAGCTGATGAAGGAGTATTTTTAGGTTATTCAGATATTCGAAAGGCCTTTAGAGTTTATAATTATAGACTCCAAAAGGTTCATGAGACAATTCATGTCACATTCGATGAATCAACTGAAGCAATCAACAAGAGACCAAGCCTTGATATTACTCCAGTCGTTCCAATCAATTTTGGTGAAACTGACCAAGTTCATCAGTCAGTTGTTTCACCAAAAGATGTTTCCAGTTACAACAAATTGGAACCAGTTAAGAAGAAGAAAAGCACCAGTGACACATCATTTTATCCCTCCATCAATTTCAACTTACCACAAAAATTGGTGATTGGATCTGATGTACGTGCCACTCCAATATCAGCACCAGTTCAAACTCCAACTTCTCCAGTTCTTCAAGAAATGCCCTTGAATGAAGAATTTCATGATGCAAATCGCGACCTCATTGACTCTGATGAAGATGTAAAAGTAGTTTGGACCGATCCTGCTCCAGATGCTGATGCAACTGAAGAAGATCGCCAGGTGACTTGCACTGATATTGTTGTGCACCAGCCTAGTCATTACACTAGATGGACTCGAGCACATCCAATTGAACAGATTGTGGGAGATCCAAATAGTGGGGTTCAGACTAGAAGAGCCACCAGTGAGCAATGCTTAAACGTCACCTTCTTATCATTAATTGAACCAAAGAAGATTGACGAGGCTATGGCAGACCCAAGCTGGGTGGAAGCTATGCAAGAAGAGCTCGTCCAGTTTGAAAGGAACAATGTTTGGGAGCTTGTTCCTTGTCCACCAGGGTTAAAGAAAGAACCCATTGGTACCAGATGGGTCTACCAAAACAAAATGGATGAAGATGGCCATGTTGTAAGAAACAAGGCCAGATTAGTTGCCTAGGGTTATTGTCAAGCAGAAGGCGTTGACTTTGATGAAACTTTTGCTCCAGTTGTAAGACTTGAAGCCATCAGAATATTTCTGGCTTATGCAGCCCATCTGCAGTTCAAGGTCTTCCAGATGGATGTCAAAAGTGCGTTCCTAAATGGAACATTGGAAGAAGAAGTTTATGTTAAGCAGACTCCAGGTTTCATCGATGAGAAGCATCCTCATTGGGTTTATAGACTGAACAAAGCATTGTATGGTCTAAGACAAGCCCCAAGAGCCTGGTATGATACTCTAACTAAACATCTTCTTAAAAATGGCTTTCAAAGAGGTGCAATAGATAATACCTTATTCATCTTGAAAGAAAGAGGTAATATCTTATTGGTACAAATTTATGTTGATGATATTATATTTGGTTCAACTGATGATGCAATGTGTAAAAAGTTTTCTAAAATCATGTCATCTGAGTATGAGATGAGTTTAATGGGTGAATTAACATTTTTCTTAGGTCTTCAGATTAAGCAAACTGAAAATGGAATTTTCATAAACCAAGGAAAATATGTCAGAGATTTGTTAAGAAAATACAAATATGATTCAATCCCATCGAAAAACACACCTATTGCAGCACCATTAAATTTGGACTCTGACCCAACTGGCAAACCAGTTAACATAACTGACTATCGTGGTATGGTTGTTCACTGATGTACTTAACTTCCAGTCGACCAGATATAATGTTTGCAACATGTTTATGTGCCAGGTTTCAGGCTAACCCTAAAGAATCACATTTGCACGTTGTAAAGCGTATCTTTAGATACCTGAAAGGGTGTCCTAATCTTGGTCTTTGGTACCCCAAAGGCTCAGGATTAGATCTAATGGGTTATTCAGATTCTGATCATGCAGGTTGTAAGATAGATAGAAAATCAACAACTGGTGGTTGTCATTTCCTTGGAGAAAACTGGTAAGTTGGACCAGCAAGAAGCAGACTTCAGTCTCTATGTCCACTGCTGAGGCAGAGTACATTTTTGCGGCCAGTTGTTGTGCCCAGATTCTCTGGATCAAGAACCAGTTACTAGATTATGGTCAAAAGTATACAAGGACCCCAATCTTTTGTGACAACACCAGTGCAATTGCTATATCTCACAACCCAGTGATGCACTCAAAAACAAAGCATATTGACATCAAGTATCATTTCATTCGTGATCATGTTATGAAAGGAGACATTGAAATTCATTTCATCCCCACTGACAAACAGTTAGCTGATGTTTTTACAAAACCTCTCGATGAGAAAACCTTTAAACATCTGATCAGCGAACTGGGAATGTTAAATCCTTAAAACTGGAGCTTTTTTTGTTATTGAACGCGTCAGTGACACTGATGAAGTTCTCCAGTTGAGGAGGTCCAGATAATCCTTGCTCGCCAGGCTATCGAACGCCTTTGTGATACTATCCTGGCACTAATCGATTTCTGGATCATCATTTTAGGGGGAAAGACTCAAAAATAATTTTCTAACTAAACTTCGTTTTTGTTTGAAAATGGCAACTGGAGAACTCTTCAGTTGGAAACTGGCACTGGACTGATCCTCCAGTGACCAGATTCAGTCTTGTCTTATTTTTATAACGTTAGAAATACTTGGTCAATATTTGTGACACGTGATGGTACTCGAGTGTTTTAACCACTTGGTATCGTGATCTGACGTGTTTAAAGCTATTTTAGTACTTGACAACTGTTTGTATTGGGAAAATAAAAAGTGAGTGGGCGCGTGGGTAAGATAAGCCATCGTAGCATTTAATGCTGACATGGTAGCATTTAATGTTGACATGGCAAATTATGATTTTACTTCAAAATTCAAACTTACTTTGTTGAAATATCTACAAAATGAATTTTGTTAAATAAAATATAATTTTTGGTATTTCATTGGGATCTTGAATCCCTTATAAATACCCTTATTTACTCCGAACTCATTTACTTCCTTCTACATTCTTTTATTTACTTCCCAATCATCAAAATTGCTTCATTTCTCTCTCTGCTTCACAAATCAAGAACCCTAATTCCCAAATTTCAATTTCATTTTCCAATGGCTCCTAGATCATCCCGTTCAAGAGATGTAAATCTCTTGACTATTCCATATGCTCCCTCACCAGATGTCAAACCGGCACCTGGTGCTCCTAGTAATGCTTCGGTCATCAAACTCAATCCCAATAATCCGATGGCAAGCTTACAAGGATCTCAAGGGTCCAATACCCTTATTGGTAGAATCCAAAAGTTTTTGAAGGATTCTCAAATAGGACCCTCATTCTCTCTAAACCCACGCAAGTTGTTTCACAACTACTTGTGTGAGTTTTGGTACACTGCCGTTCTTTCTTCCGATTGTTCCTCCATCAGTTTCACATTAAAGGATGGAACAATCCAGTGTACCTTGTCCGCTGATGTATTGAGGGATGCCTTACGCCTCAATTACTGGAGAGAGGGTGAATCTCCAGTCGTCTTACCCTCAAATATAAATTTTCGCCAAGTCCTTCTTGAAATGGGACACAAGGAGTGCTTGGAGAATGGTGTGTTGAAGACGAAGGGTGCGATGACCATGAAGGGTCTTACACCTTCATGGAGGTATTTTTTCATCCACCTGGTGGAGAGTATGGGTGGGAGTTCTGGTGGTCTTGACCAGATCAACTCCTCACAAGCAGAGATGGCTTACTGCTTGTGGAACGGATTGAGAGTGGACTTTGTAGATATTCTATTTAGAAGCCTGGTACAAAAGCTGAAGGGCACAAGGGGTGTTTGTATCCCCTTTTCAAGGTTTCTCTCTCTCTGTTTTAAACATATTCTGGGCAGAGAAGCATACCTAAGTACAGATTCACCGTACACTGCGCCAGATATGTTGAGGAATTTAGACTCTCTGGTATCTGAAGCTGGAGAGGTCGAGATTCCAAAACGAATGCAACTGGCATTCGCTTCAACTGATGCACCAATTGAAGGTGAGTCAAAAAGACAACTGGGCGGGCCTCAAAATAATGAGGGACCCTCCAGTTCGTCTAATGTTGTGGTTGAGGATAGAGCAACCATAACTGAAGCAACTCCAATCACATCTATCCCTGGTGAAGATACTTCGGTATCTGATCCACCAACAGATGCACCCATCCAGGAAACTGGGGAAGGTCATCTGGAGACTGACCCTTCTGGTCAGCCCTCAGTTACATTCATGGATCTGGACATGAATGTTAATGACGAGGAAATCCTGATAGAGTCTTTGGATTCTGAAGGAACTGAAACAGACTTGGAGATTTTTGAGGCTTCTGTACAAGCTCAAAACCTTTCATCTCCAGTCTCGCTTCCAGATGCATCAATTTCACTTTCACCACTCCAAGAAAATGTGCCTACTGATATACCATTCCCATCTTATAACGATTCACCAACTGGGCAATTCTCACTTGCTCGAGAAATGCCACCCCCACCGCCGCCGTTGTTCACACCTGAGCATTCTCAGCATGAACAACACTTTGATTTTCCAGTCCTTTCTTCTACTACCACTCCTATAATTTCTTCAACTGCTGGTATGACAACTGGGGAGACTTCTTTAAGTTTGCCTCCTCCAGTTGCTCCAGTAGTAACTACTGCTGGTCCAGTGACACCTTCTCCTTCGTCACTGGACAGTCAAGTTATCTCTTTACAAGCCGATCTCCAAAACCTTCTTACCAGGGTGGAGGAGATTCAAAAGACACTTGACAAAAACACCAAGTCTTTCTCCATATACCACAAGGATCACTTGACAAACATTAAGGTGGTTGATCTGGGGATAAACAAGTTTTCATCAAATGAAGACTTGGTGTTCAAGAAGCTAAATGAGTTGGTCACTGGCTGCAATAATCTGGCAACATCTTTGAAGGAAGCCTTTGACCTTACTCAGTCCAAGGTCACAACGTCAATCTCCAATCTGCTTGGCAACACTGTAAGAACATCTGAAGTAGATTTGAGGGAGATTGAAAGGCAGGTAAAGGAATTAGTTGAAAAACTTGGCCTAAATGTGACTGAACTTGGAGAGCAGTTGATGACTTCAGTTGGTCAGAAGATAGAGGATACGCTGGGTGCTAGAGAAACACAATTGATTGAAAGGGTGATGTCTGAGATCACCAAGCTGGCCACTCCTCAGGTTGATCTGGCCCCACTCACCAGTGAGATCAACCAGTTGAGAGGCAGCATTGAGAATTTGAACACCCAGGTATCTCTACATGCTCAATCTTTAGATAAACTGACAACTGAAGTAGAGAATTTGAAGAAGAAGGATGATAAAGTGAAGGAAAAGGTTGTCTCTGGTTTGGATGAAGACTCCAGGATCTTAAATGAATTAAAAACTGGTCAAGAACAGGTTACTGCAAATGTTTTGACCCAGTCAAAGGAGACCAACCATTTATGGAGGTCTTTCAGAATGATGTATGGGATTTTCAAGGAGTGTAAGGACATGCAATCATGGCAGCCTCTTGACCGGTTGCCATCTCACCCCTCTGAATGGGAAGGTATTCGGGCAGGTCTAGATGCTGCCAAGGGGGAAAGAAGTGCAGTCCTTCCACCAGTTGCACCTGGAAGAACTTCATCTGGAAGTCAAGTTGGAAGAGAAATGGTTGTAGCTACCAGTACTGAAGCTGGTGAGCAAGATGTTAGGGGGAATGTGTTGGATAAGGGAAAAGGTTTAGTTGTTGATGCATCTGCCCAGCCGGCCACTGATGTAATGTTAGAAACTGGCAATGCTGATATACTTCCTCCAGTTTCAGATAGTGATAGCAGAAGACTGGCTAGACTTGGCAATGATATTAAAGAAAGAAAGAAGATGAAACAAAGAAACCAAGTTGAAGCCAGGGCACATCTTTCACAGATCAAGTTGCTTGATATGAGTGATGCCAATCTTTTGGGTATCACTAAGGAGGAGTATGCCAGAGTTAAGAATGATCCCAGGATAGTTGACCAGTTGAAAGAAATGCTGGATGTAGAACTGGACAGACACTATCCTGATGATGAAGCTGAATTTGATGCCAGAAGCTTGAACATATCAGTGGAGAAGGCTAAGGAGAATAGGGCCAGTGGGATTCTTAAACGAATTGCAAATGTTAAGAAGGTTGTGAAGAAGGTTTTGAATCCACCAAGAAGGATTCCACAACCAAGAAGACCACTATCAAGAGATGCTGACCTTAGCACATTTGTTGAACCAACTGGCGAGGTTTCTAATGAAGACATCAAGTCCGCTGTACTGGCTGCTGGTGCTGGGAGTATAAAAATAACAAATGAATCTGAAGCAAGAAGCTATTACTCCCAGATCATGTCAACCAGAAGACATAGTGGTACTATCAATGGTGTCAATGTAACAATCAAGCCAGGCACCAAAGTCTTTCAAGTTGAAGTTAGTTATACCAGAGGGCCACTGGTTAAAACTGACAATCCTGGTGCTATGCAGTATGGGTTCAGTGAATGGGTAGAAATGGTAAATGTGTTGGATGCGAAGGCACAAAAGAATAGGTTTGAGAAAGCATGGGTGAACTTCTTAAGGGGCAAAATTCAACATAAAGAAAATCTGGAGCAAAAGCTGAATATTGACCCTGAAGACTCACAACCTATTTCTTTGGTGACCAAGAGAAGAAGAACTGGCGAAGGGCCATCTCATTAAGTTCTTTCTGTGAACACTAGAATTCGAGCTTATGTGTGTGTAAGTGTGTGTGTTAATGGCGGTTTCTAGTGAGAGAAAGTAGAGAGAGAGTAGAGAGATGGCAGGGAAAGATTTGTTTTGTATTATGGGTTGAAAGGTTACAAAATGCTTAATGGAAGGGTTTATATACATATGACTAATTTACACTAAGCCCCCTTCCATACTTAGACATTTACATTCTAAGTACAAATATACAATAAGGAAACAAATCAACTACTACATTTATATTTCTAACAATCTCCCCCTTAGTAGTGATTTGTCAAAAATATCCAGTCTTTGTTTATCTTCAAGCTCTCGTATTTGGTCTGTCTTTGTTTGGATGCCAGAACCAGTTTTCTCCTTCGGGTCTGTCATCTGGAACAATCATATTTGCTTCAAAATTTCTTGGAGGAATGTTATGTGGTCCTGGAAGATGACTAGGCTCGTACTTGATCCAGCAACCTCCTTTCCGACGAACAACATACTTCGACTTCTGAATATTCTTTGCTTCTCTCATCATTCGAATGCTGTCTCGGTATTCAAGCCTTTGATTGATTTTGGAGATCACTTTATCAACCACTTCCTTTTTCCTTTTATCTTGCTCATCTTCCTTCAAACACAGCAACACATTTTTACAAAACTCCAATGTTCCATCAGAATAAGAAGCAAGTTCATCCATACGAATGAAAATCTTCTTCTTTCGGCTATTTAGAAAGACAACCCCAAAAGATGGTTCTTCAATGACATGACCAATACTGAGCTTTTCGATGTCTTCAGTGTAAAGACTCTGATCTGGATATGGAACATTTATCTTCCTCTTCACAACTTCAAACCCTATTTGAAAATCTTCCAATGAAGCATATTGAATGCAACTTGACATGTATCTTTTTACAGCATCAAAAGCAATCACATCTTCACGGTATCTTTGCATTGCATTCAGGAAATGGTTGTAGAGGAAGATAATGTCATCAACTGGCAAAAGTTTAAATTGGGCTTCTGTAAATCGGTAGATCTTGTTGTTATCTCTTTTGACGTGAAAACATGGAATAGAGATAGTAACTCTTTTAATCAAAATCACCCTGATCAGCACCAATATCTTGTGGTTTCTCTGTTCTTCCACCAACTTTGGATTATATTGTTTTGTAAGTTTAAGAAGCTCTGTGTATTCTTCGATTTGCCTGGCTTCCTTAAACTTGTACATTGAGTCTAACTCTGGTCTCTTGGTTTTAGTGACCTTAGTTGCTCCACAAAATATAGGGTAAGCCCTCTCCTCCAGATATCTTGATTTCTTAGCTGCTTCTTTAGGTTTGATGCCAAGAGCAACCATTCTTTCCCTATCCCTCAAGAAGTATCCCCGATTAATAAATCTTAATTGTTCTTCAGTTAAATCAGTTGGAAAGTAATCAGGAAGAACTTCCTCGGATATGATTGCCTCTCTCAAAACCTGTTTGTAAGTAGATTTCTGAAAGTTCTGAACTGCAGTTTCTGGAGTTTTTCTAAGATCATCAAAATTGTTGAATTCATTAAAATTATAATGCTGTGGAGCTGAGCTAGCACAAGCAGATGATTCTCCAACTTCAACTCTGCTTGAAGGACCTGTTTCAAAGTAATCAAGATCTGCAAATTCTTCAAACATAGGTTCCTCTGCAGCTTCTATGTTCACAGGAGTCTCAACTATCTCTGGCTCATCCAATATAACATTATCTTTAATGGCCTCTAGATCAGCTTCTCCTTCAGCATATTCAACTAAATCCTCTTCAATAACAAAACCTTCTTCTTCATTGACCTCAATATTTTCAACTTCTTCTTCACTTTCTACATCAGAATTAGCACCAAAAACTTCAACTAATCTTCTTCTAATCTCAACATCTAAAGTATCGTTCTCAACATTCACAACATTCACACCCTCTGCTCTTTCTTCCATTACCACATTCTCAACATCCACATCAACTCTTGCCGAAGTATTTTCAATGTTGGCTTGACCCTCTCCTTGGTTCTCCCCCTCGGGGTGATCATCAGAATCAGGATCATCCCGTCTAGAAGCAACCAAGGCCGGTCGGCAAGATTCTAGTGCTAATAATCTGAGCTCAAATGCAGCAAGCTTTGCATCATATTCAGCCTTTTGTTTTTCAACTTGTTCTTGCAAAGCTTTTACTCTTCGTTCAGTAGCAAGTTCTCTTTCTCTCACCTCTAGAGCATTCAACATTCCTCTTTCAGTTACAGTCAACAAATCACCCTCAGACCGTAAGATATTCAACAAAACTTCACATGCAGAGTCCTTGGTAGGTAGATTTGTTGATGTTGATGGAATTTGATTTGGTGTTGGTGTTCTTTGTGTTTGGGTAGGAGGTGGAGTAGCCAACCCAGGGAGTTGTTTGCACACTTGTGGTGTGACCTAAATTCAGCGAAGCTGATTCAGGATTTCCTGCGGATCCTCGGGTTATACCCTCACCAGCAGTTTGAGATTCAGTGGCTTTGCAACCAGAATCGGGTTGTGTCCTAGACTGTGATAAATCACTGTCCGGGACTTGTTGTTGGGTAACACCTCTAACAACACCGGGGTCACTGAGAATGCCCGTTAATACAGTCTCAGGTTGATCCTGAGGAACAGCAGTGTCACTACGGCGTTCATACTGTCCCCCAATCTCGGTCTGAGGACTGTTACCTGCGGCTAAAGCTGGCGTGATGTTAGCTAAGGCAGGATTTCCAAGCTGTCCTTGAGGGTCACATAAAGTGGGTCCCTCTCCGCTTGTTCCGGCATCAGTACTCAACTGTGCTTGTGAATCCGTGTACCTAGGAGTTCTAGACTCTTGTGCACGAAATGAAGGCGAGAGGTGGGGCTGGTCCTCTCTTATTTCAACACTCTCATCCTCCAAATGAGGAGAGTGTGGTGAGCATGGCTGATCCCCGTGCATTTGTGAGACTAACTCCTATTGTGAGGAGTCAGAATGGCTGGGAGAGTTTGGTGCAAGCGAGAATGGGCAGTTCCCGACTTCTACCCTAGGGTAAATAACCCGGCTAGACACATTGGTTTGAACTAATGGAGGGCCAACGTTTTCTTTATGCCCTTGTCCTAACCCGGACCGCACATCCTCTCTGGTATTTTCAACTCCTCCCTCAAATCCGCCTTGTTCCTCCAGCACAACATCATCTCCAGTGCTAACATGCTCAGTTTCAACCTCAGATACAACATTATGAGTTACTTGTTCAGCATCTAATTCTGTCGAGGCACCAATATTTTCAGATCCAACAGATGTATGCTTTCGTTTGGATTTCTTCTTCTTTGATTTCTTTGGTGACCTACGAGCAGCCATTTTAAGTCTTCTCCCTGGTGGTGGAGTTGGTTCATTAGGGAGTGCTGAAGCAAGTGGTGTTGGATTAAGTACAGGTGAAGAGCGAGGTCGTGTAAAAGTTGGTGGGTTTGGTGAAACAACGGATGGTAAAGGTGTAGATTGTGAAGGTGAAGATTGCGAAAAGTGAACGGTTGGTGTAGATTGTGTTGATGGTGTAGGTTGAGAAATAGGTGAAGAAACAGGTTCAGGTGTTACAACATCATGTTCAAACATAACTCGTTTCGATTTTCTTTTCCTCTGCCCAGAAGTCCCCTCACCACTATCCCCTCTTTTTCTTTTATGTGACCTAGGACCCTCACTTGGCGACCTATGCTCAGCTTGGGTAGGAGTCTGTCGGCTTTCAAACCCCATTGCTGAGACTAACCACTCGAGATAAGCCCTAAGATGAGGACTCTGAGCAGGAACCAAATTAATTAAGAATGGTGGAATTGGAAAAGGCCTTGCTGTTTCACTTCCTGTGCCTCTCAAGTTGGATTTATACATGGCAATTACACATTTAAAGCTGTCTTCCAATCTTGGAATATCTTCTGTATTATCAAGAACATCTTCGATAACCAGTGTGAAAAATCTGATAAAGGGAATATATTTCCTTTCTTGTTTATCCTTTCCCTTGACAACTTGGATCATTTTATCCCATATTATCTTTGCAAAGTCACACTGCACATTGTGAGTGACTGCATAGAACATTGATAAGGAATGCTTCGTCATTAGATCAATCCCTTTCTGTGATGGCATCAAACAAGTTGTTAGAACGTTGTACATTGTATGCCAGAGAGTTGCTATATTCATTCTTCTAAAATCTCTCATTGTTGCCAACTCTCCTTCATAACCCAAAGAATGAACTCCAGCTAACATTTCTTCAACTGTTGGAAGTTCTTCATATTCTTCAAGTTCAGGAAAACCAATGATGGTTCTGAACTCAGCCAGATTAAATTTACAATTGAAGATTTCATCTTCTGACTGAAGAGAAAACTTGAAGTAGTCTGCTGTTCCATGCCTCTTACTTCCTTTTACATATTCGATTGATTCCCATAACTCAAAAACATACTTCTCGGGAACAATAGCACCTCCAGTCAAAGCATTGTTCAATGGGTGATGGCTCAAAATCTCTGTAATAATTGGGAATTTGCAAGCAAATGGTATATGAAGTGCTTGATTGGCTTGCATCTTCATTGAATCTCCTTCTTTAAACATAGCCATCTTAATAGTTTATTATTTTCTGTTTAAGACAAACTGACCAAAGTTTTGACCAGAAAATACAATTTAATCACAGAAAGAAAATTATAACACATACCAACAGTTAAGAAACACATTTATTACTCACAGACAATGTTTTGTATATATATTAGAAATGAGAAAACAAAGTAGTACACAAAGGCGTTCGATACCTTGCATCTCACCCAAATATATATATAAAACAAGACAATATATAGGATCACATAAGTATTACAAGATAAGAAAACAAGGTAGTACACAAAGGCGTTCGATACCTTGCCTCTCACCCCAAACACTTATGAAATACTATATATATACCAACACAATACACATTAACATTTATACATTTTAAAACATAACACAAATAATAAAAAAAACATAGAATAAAATAATGAAAGAAAAAAATTTAAATTCTATTTGTACTGTTTGCAGAGCAAAATGCTCTGCAAATAGCACAAATTGAAATTTTTTTGAATTGTATTGTTTGCCGAGCAAACTTCTCGGCAAACACGAGAACACTCAAGTCTGGTACCAAGTCATCGTTTATTGGAGTTGAAACATTTAAATGCCGAGCTCAAAGCTCTGCAAATGAGCAGTTCAATCCAACTCCTTTTCAATGTATGAAATTTCCTTATATTGATCAACAATCATGTTGTCAATTTGATTAAGAAAAATTTCAAAGGAAAAATTCAATTTTGTACTGTTTGCCGAGCAAAATGCTCTGCAAACAGTAGGTTTAAAACTTGGTGAAAAATTTTCATTTTGTACTGTTTGCCGAGCAAAAAGCTCTGCAAACAGTTGGATTAAGAACTTGGTGAAAAATTTTCACATTGTACTGTTTGCCGAGCAAAATGCTCTGCAAACAGTTGATTTGAAAACTAAGTGAAAAGTTTACATGCATTTGCCGAGCTCAAAGCTCTGCAAATGCATGGTTCAAGTCTTGATAAAATTTAGAAATCCAATTTGTACTGTTTGCCGAGCAAAATGCTCTGCAAACAGTTGTTCTAAGACTTGGAACAAGTTTTGTACAAAATGCACTGTTTGCCGAGCAAACTGCTCTGCAAACAGTTGTTTTTAAAACTTGTAAAACTTTTGGAATTCAAAAAGGCATGTTTGCCGAGCTCAAAGCTCTGCAAACAGTTGATTTTAAAAACTTGGATTCATTTTGAAAACCAAAAAACCTTGAATGCCGAGCAAAATGCTCTGCATCAAGTTGTTGTAAAGACTTGGTGAAAATTTTATTAGTTTTGGTGAAAACAAGTATTTGCAGACCTAAAAGCTCTGCAAATGACACTTTTGATCCAAACATTTGTTTGAGAAAACTAAGAACATGTTCACCAGAGGTTATGAAGTTTTAAAGATCAATAAGAACAAACAACTCATTTGCCGAGCAAAATGCTCTGCAAATGGTTCATTTCATCAAAACTTATGAGTTTACCCAGCCCTAGTTCAAACCAACCCAGAAAAAATTCACAAATTATGCAGATTAAGGCATTAAAAACAAATAAACTACAAGTAATAGACCTAATCATGCAACTAACATCATCTTGACACAAACCAAAAACTTCATAGTAGCCACAAATATCATAACATTTCATCTCGGCATTTCATCAAACACTTGGTAACAAATATTAAAGTTAAGTATATTACCTTGAAATGGATATTATGATCGATGAACATTAAAAATGTGTAACACACTGATGATTAGTATCACAAATCCACTTTAATAGTTATACAAATGATGAACTCTTTGATTGATCAAAGATGACAAGTTTAAACTGATGATGAGAGAAGAAAAAAAACTTGGTTTGAATTTGAATGGAAATGATTTGGCCCGCCCATATTCCTTTTAAGACACATATTCGGGTCGCGGGTCTGGGTATGACCCGCGTGTTGACCCGAATCCAAACAGGTTTGGGCAGAAACCTCATTTTGGGCTTAAAACACAATTTGGGCTGGTCTTGTTGGGTTTTCACTTAAAACACAATTTGGGCTGGTCTTGTTGGGTTTTCACTTAAAACAAACAGAATAAGTAAAAAAAATAACAATAATAAAAACAGAAAAAAAATAAACCAAACTAAAATAAAAAAAATCTTTTTATCATTTTAGAATTTTCTAATTTTGAATTTGATTTTTCAGTTTTAAAAACACACACACATAACATAAAATAAACAAATAATAATAAAAAAAAAATTCATATGCATTTACAAACTCCCCCTAAAATCATGCATTCTACCCTTTTTCTCCCCCTCAAACATTGCATGTAGTAACAATTAAAACACATCAATGTTTGAAACAGAAAATGAACATAGAATACATGGCATGAAATCATTTAAGTTTGTAAATCTAGCATTCCCAACTTGGTTTTAAGAAAATTAAACCTGTTTTCATCCAAAGGTTTGGTGAAAAGATCAGCAAGTTGGTAGTCTGTTGGGACAAAATAGAGTTCGATGTTACCTTTCTCGACATGATCTTTAAGAAAATGGTACCGAACATCTATGTGCTTGGTCTTTGTGTGATGTACAGGATTGCAAGAAATAGCAATAGCACTCTTTGAGTCACAGTAAATGGGAATTCTGTTTAATTGGAATCCATAATCAGTCAACTGAGTCTTCATCCAAAGAACTTGTGAACAACAGCTTGCTGCAGCAACGTATTCAGCTTCTGCAGTAGATGTTGATACACAATTCTGTTTCTTTGAAGACCAACTGACCAATCTATCCCCTAGAAACTGTACACTCCCAGAAGTACTCTTTCGATCAAGCTTACAACCTGCATGGTCAGCATCCGAATATGCAGTTAACTGAAACCCTGTATCCCTTGGATACCAGAGACCAAGGTTCACTGTGCCTTTCAGGTATCGGAAGATCCGTTTAACGGCCTGGAAATGACTTTCCTTGGGATTGGCCTGGTACCTGGCACACATGCATGTGGCGAACATAATATCTGGGCGACTTGCAGTCAAATACATGAGTGACCCTATCATACTGCGATATTTCTTTTGATTAAAAGATTTTCCATTTAAGTCAGCATTAATCTTTGTCCGAGCTTCCATGGGTGTTCCAATTGTTTGACAATCCATCATATCAAACTTTCTCAACATGTCAAGAATGTACTTAGATTGACAAATAAAAGTACCATTTGACAACTGTTTTACTTGAAGACCAAGGAAAAGTTTAATTCACCCATCATGCTCATTTCAAATTTCTTGATCATTAAAGCAGAGAAATTCTTGCAGTATTTAGGATTGTTGACCCAAAAATTATGTCGTCAACATAAATCTGGATTAGAATGATGTCACTCCCTTGTCGTTTGATAAACAAGGTAGTGTCAATCGAACCTTTGCTAAAACCAGATTTCACAAGATAGAGCATCATACCATGCACGAGGCGCTTGTTTCAGACCATATAAAGCCTTATCTAACCTGTAAACATAGTCTGGATGTTTTGAATTCACAAAACCTTCTGGTTGTTCAACATACACTTCTTCTTTGAGTATTCCATTTAAGAAGGCAGTTTTGACATCCATTTGGTAGACTGTGAATTTCTTGTAGGCAGCATAGGCAAGAAACATCCGAATAGCCTCAATTCGTGCAACTGGTGCGAATGTCTCATCGTAGTCAATTCCATCTTGTTGGCAGTATCCCTTTGCAACCAATCGTGCTTTGTTGCGTACAACAACTCCAGTTTCATCCTTTTTGTTTTTGAAGATCCATTTGGTTTTAATTGGCTCCTTGTTCTTGTAAGGATTTGGAACCAATTTCCATACCTCAAGACGTTCGAACTGATTAAGTTCTTCTTGCATTGCTTTCACCCAATCTGGACAACTTAGAGCTTCATTCACTGTCTTTGTTCAACAATACTCAGAAAATTCACAAACAGACATTCATTCGCGGATGCGGATCTTGTCTGAACTCCAGTTGTTGGTTTACCAATGACTTGAGAAATAGGATGAGCTCTTGTCCACTTGGTTGTGTGAGGAATTGGATTAAGTGGATCACCAGATTCTTCAGAATCAATAAAATCAGGAGAATGTTGTTCTGTTAATTGTTCAAATGAAGTTGCAATTGGTTCAACAAAGTCATCATGATCATAATCTTCAGGATTGGTTGTAGGATTTGTCACTTGTGAGATATTATGAGGTTGAGTATGCAACTCTGAAATATCGGTAGGTGGAGGAGAATCAGATGATGAATTAACATCTGATGATTGTGATGGTGAAGACTCATTGGGATCCATCTCTTTTGAATTTGAACAGAATGGTTCATTGGCATTTCCATCAGATTCAGGAACTTTCTTCGATACTTGGAAAAATTCTTCGAACAAGATATCTAAATCTTGTGTTGTTGGAGTAGAGAATGATGATTTGACATTTGAAGTAGTCTTTGTTGCGGAAGCTTGTGGACTTTGAAGTTCGGGTCTTGAACTATGTTGTTCAAGAACCATTCCCGAGAGTTCATCAAATCTAACGTTCATACTCTCTTCAATTCTCTTGGTTCTTCGGTTATATACATGATATGCTATCGATTCTCTCGAATAACCGATAAAATATGCCTCATCGCCTTTTGGTTCAAATTTGCCCAGATTATCTCGATCATTGAGAACATAACATACACATCCAAAAATGTGCAAGAAGTTCACATTGGCTTTCTATTGTTTATCACCTCATATGGAGTTTTATCAAACCTCTTATTTATGATTGATCTATTTTGAGTGAAGCAGGCAGTAGCAACAGCTTCAGCCCATAGATTCGGAGGCAACTTAGAATAAGCAAGCATTGTTCTAGCTGCTTCAACAAGAGTTCGATTTCGACGTTCAACTACTCCATTCTGTTGAGGTGTCCTGGCAGCGGAAAATTGATGAGTAATACCCATGGACTTGAAGAAAGAATCAATCGTTGAATTCTTGAATTCAGTGCCATTGTCTGAGCGAACAATTCTCACTGATGATTTAAGATTCACTTGGGTCTTCTTTATGAAATCAATAATTGCAGTCGGAGTATCACTCTTTGCATGAAGAAAGAATACCCAAGTATACCGAGAATAATCATCGACAATCACAAGAATGTATCGCTTTCCATGGATACTTTGAACTTTCATTGGGCCACACAAATCCATGTGAATAAGGTGCAAAGAACCTTCTGTACTTAGAAACTTCTTTGGTTTGTGTGATGCTTTCTTCATCTTGCCAATTGCACAAGCTGGACAAACATGTTCACTTTCATACTTGTAATCAGGAAGTCCTTCAACAAGTTGTTTATCCACGAGAGCATTAAGTGTTTGAAAATTCATATGAGAAAGACGGCGATGCCATAACCAAGAGTTTTGTGCAGTTGCTTTTGAAAGTAGACAAATCTCTGAAGAATTAGATGGAATGTTGTTGAGATCAATAGTGAACAGGTTATTGTCCCTTGTTCCAGTAAGAATATCCACACCATCTTCAGTCTGCACTTTGCATTCATATCTCCTGAATAATACTTGAAGATCATTGTCACAAAATTGTCCAACACTGAAAAGATTGTGTCCTAATCCTTCAACATAGGAAACTCTCTTTATAGTGACACCATTTTTAACAATGTCTCCGTAACCGAGAATAGGAGCAATATGATCATTTCCAAATCTGACGGTTCCCATAAACTTTTCAACAAAGTTCGAAAGAATGGACTTGTTTCCAGTCATATGACGTGAACATCCCGAGTCAACATACCAAACACAAATGAGAAATTCCTGCAAAGACAAGGTATATGATTTAGGTACCCATGTAAATTGGGTCCTTGCAGGTTAGAGGGATAACATGCAAGTACACATTAAAAAATAAACATCAAGCAAAATAACACGCAAACAAACAATTTATTCAAATAACAAACAAGCACACATAATTGTTCAAAATACACATACGAATTACAAGCAAGAAAATGTAAATGTTTATACACATGTTTTGGTACAAGCGGGACTAGTCCTAGATTTATTAGCATTATCTAATGTATTCGAACTACGGACAATCCACACTTGTTTGACATTGGCAGGTTTTCCATCAAGCTTGACTTTACTAGTTGCATTCAAATATCTATCCTTAGGGATCCATCTACTGCTACTAGTTAAGCACACGTCACCTGAAACACGAACAGTTTTTGAGTTAGCCAACAAATTATTAACTTTGTTCTTAACAGGTTTCTTCTTGATGGGTTCTGTGGTCTTGTTTACTTTCTTTATGTTATTAGGCGACAACCAACCATAGTGGTCTTTGTATTTAGTCATTCCAGTAAAAGTATCTCTAACCCTCTGTAAAGTGTACTTAGGATTCTTCTGAGAGTACCTAGGAAAACTAGAATACCTAACCTGCGGAGGTTGTTTGTTACCTAATGAGAAAGCTTCATCCTTAACACTCTTTGGACCACTGCTTGCTTTGACTTCTTTTTGTGACTTAGGTTCAAAAATAACCTTGTACATTTTTGTTTGCCTAGAAGTCTTTGATTTCATTGGAACATTGGGACCTTTCTGTGGTTTCGGACTTGAACCCGTCTTAGGTGATTGATTAGTCTTCGGTTTTGAAACAGTCTTGGGTGATGGTCTGGTCTTTGGTCTTGAGCCAGTCTTGGGTAATAGATTGGTCTTTGATTGTTGGGTGGTCTTTGGTCTTTGGAACTTATTGATTGATGAAGATTGTGAAGAGTGTGACTTTGGAATTTTCTTTAGGTAAAAATCAAGTTTTTCCTCCTTTTTAACAAAATGTTTTTCAAATTCAGGATCAAAATCATGATTTTCTTCCAAAAATTTGTCATATCTTCAGTTTCCAACTTCACACTAATTTCACTTTTCTTTATCGGACATGGACTTTGCTTGAGTGGAATTGATGCTTTTTCTTTTTCTTTATGAGATTGAAGTGCTATTTGCTGAAATTGGAATTCAACTTTTAGATCATTAAGTTCCTTTAGCACATTTAACCTCTGTTCCCTTTCTTTTTCAAACTTTTGTTTGAAAGCATCAATTTCATTCAAGTATGATTGAGTTCCCTCAGAAAACTTGGTAAAAGTCTCAATTTCAGAAGTAATCGGAAAGAAATAATCATCAATATCATGAACATCATCTAAATCACCATCAGTTTGCACAGACACATGAACAACTTTCTTTATGTCTACATTCACATTTTGAACATGAATTGGATGATTCTCTTCAAACACATTGGTTTTCTTTTTCATGGATAAAATCTTCTCATTGATTTTTTCAAATGATTCAGAAAACTTTCGGTCAAAATCAATTTTGCACATATCAAAGATCTGAGATTCTTTTTCAGTTTGGACTGAAGCATTTACACTTTCACATATAGAAATCACAGAACATCCAGATGGATCACAAACTTTGGAGTCTATCTTGGGTTGGTCAATGATAAAGTGATTTTGAGTCTGCAGATTGTCTATCAAAGATTGCTTTTCATCTAGAGACTTTTGCAGATCCTCTATTACCTTTTCCAAAACTTTTTGTGGCACATAAGGTCTCAAGTTTTCAGCTTTTGGAATTGGAATAGTTTCTTCTAAAGGTATTTCTTTAAAACACTCAAGAATTTCAGGAATTACAGCCTCATGATTTTCTTTTTGAATTTTGTGTGCTGGGTGACTGAAAAAATCATATGACTCATCCATTAACTCATAGTTAAAATAGACTTTTTCACCCTCTTTTAGAAAATCATCAGTCTCAAAATCACTATCATTCGGTCTCACAAACTGGTCAGTCATCCTACATCTCAAATAAGATTCCTTATATAATGATGGGACTTCTTCTTGTGCTTTGAGCAAATGATTTGGATTGACATAACCTATCCCTGAATTGAATAAAGTTTTCGAATTTCTTGGCCTATTCAAAAATATTTGTTGATATGATCGATTAATCTTATACAACTTGTCTTGATAAGACTTGATTTCGGATTTAAGCTCATCATTTTCTTTATCAAGTTTTTGTTTAAGAGAATCTTTTATACAACACTCATATTTTAGGTCAGAAATTTTGTTTTCAAATTCCGTCAAATCAGGGATTGATTCTTTCAATTTCACATTTAAAGACTCAATGTCCTCAGCCAATGCATTTGCTCGAAACATCTCATTGGTCTTTTTGATTTGAAGTTGTCTGACGGTCTTGCTCAGATCAAGAACTTTGGTCTCAAGTTCTTGTTGTTCAAGATGCAGTTTAGAGTTGGGAGTAAAAGTGACTGCTGCTTTTTCAGATTTCAAATTCTCAAATTCCTTTTGAAGCAAATCAAATTTACTTTGAAAACCTTTTTCTTTTTCTTCCAAATCTTTCTTTAATTTTAAGTTCTTTTTACTCAACTCCCTGCAATCTTTTCTTGTTGTTTCACTCATGTCCATGTAGTGTTTTAACACAGATTTGGGAAGAGTTAGTACCTGATCATCCTCTGATGAACTTTCCTCAACATCATCCAACTCCTTTGATTTCTTGATCTTTGTCATGAAGCACACATTTGCTGCAAGTTCGTCTGTCTCCTCATCAGAAAGATGTAACCACTTGTCATCTTCAGCGAGCAGAGCAATTCCACTTTCCTCTTGTCTTGCTAGCAAAAGTTTGTACTTATAGTACTCGGAGTTCTTCTGTCGAGGTTTAGTGCAGTTGATAGCAAAATGTCCAGTAAGACCACAGTTGTAGCACTTCTTGTCTTCATTCCTTCTCTCCATTACCTTCTTCTGATTGTCATACTTCTTCTCACCACCAACAAACTCTTTCTTCTGATCAAACTTAGGAGTATTCGCATTTTTGGCATACGAAGAGACTGATGAAGTCCTAAGTTAATTATTTGTTGGTTTCTTCTTCATTTTTTGCGAATTAAAGCTAGTATTTTATATCAAAATGATCAGGAAATCAATGCGCACAAATCCTTGGACAAATTAGATGCTAATTTCAACTAGAATTCAAACCCTCTCGAACATGCGATTTGCCGAGCTCGAGTGAAAACAGTTCAAATGATGAAATTAGCTTCTGAAATCGATAATGAAGGAAGATATACTGATAATGAATCGATCGAAGAACAAAATTTGAACAAAAACACACTTTATTTGCAGGAATCACTGAAACAGTGAGCTCTGCAAATGAAACTTTCAGAAAAACAACTCAAATTCTAAAATTAAGCACAAATTAAGCTTGAATTAAGCTTCTGGATCGTTCAGAAACTCTGATTGTGCTCTGATACCAATTGTGAACACTAGAATTCGAGCTTATGTGTGTGTAAGTGTGTGTGTTAATGGCGGTTTCTAGTGAGAGAAAGTAGAGAGAGAGTAGAGAGATGGCAGGGAAAGATTTGTTTTGTATTATGGGTTGAAAGGTTACAAAATGCTTAATGGAAGGGGTTTATATACATATGACTAATTTACACTAAGCCCCCTTCCATACTTAGACATTTACATTCTAAGTACAAATATACAATAAGGAAACAAATCAACTACTACATTTATATTTCTAACTTTCTTTTCAGTTATCTACTTGTATTTTGTTTTACATTCTGTAACTTGTATAAATTTCATTTCCTTGTATAAATGAAGTTACCAGTTTGTAACCATAAGGTAGATAATAGATTAAAATCTAACAAACCTAAAAGAAAAACCTAAGGCATTTATTGATCTATAAAAATGCCTTGGAAACTTAGATAGATTTAAATCAAACAAGTCTCTCCAGTTCACACTTGTATAGATACAAGAACTAGAAAAAGACTTGGCAATATTTCTAGACAAATAGGGGGAATTTGTTAGGACCAGTTCACCTAGTAAACTGGCCAGTCTCCAGTTGCACCTGGAGACCCAGTGAAACTGTCCAGTTAAACTGGAGACCTAGATGATTTGTCGAGAAATATATTGAAGTCCAGTTGCACCGTACAGTCAATGCAACTGAAGACTTCCTCCAGTTGAGAACTGACCAAGTTGAAGAATCATTCCAGTTGAAGTCGAAGACAACAAATGAAAGATAGAGAATGGCAATGGCAGCGAAGCCCAGTTGACATTCTAGTCAGTTACAAACTGGAGACCATCAGTGGAAAGCTCTTACAAAGCTTTACACTGATTACGAGGAATTGACTTTTATGCTTTATGTACCTTTACCCGGATAATAAGATTTATCTTATTATTTAATTTCAAAAAGGTACATAAAGGTGGTTGAGTAAAGTTGCTTTATCATGCGACTTTACACTACTTTTTAAGGAATTAAATGCTATTCCTTAAATGATCTCAACCACATTTGTACGGCCAAAGTTAACATCCCAATGTTAACTTTGCCTATAAATACAAGTCATTGCACAACAAGAATATCAAGTGAATGCACAAAGTTGAATAACTTCACACTTTGCATACCTGCAATATTCTTGGTGAACTTGTGCAATATTCTCTCAATCGCTAAAAGGAACATTTCACAACTTTAAGTGTTTCGATTGTCTTGAGAAATTCCGAATGTAGATCAATTGTATTTCATAGGTTGTTAGGATATTTACATTCTTGTATTATCTTGGTTCCGCAACAATCTTGTAATTTATTTAACATCAATAAATAAATTACACATTGAAAATTACATATTGTCTCATCAATTTATCTTACAAGTATTTTGTATTATTGCATTGTTCTTTACTTATTATCATTTAAATAAGTAATCTATCTAGAACTTGGTATATACTCACTGCAACTGGTCGTCTCCAGTTCAGTGCATATATTGCAACTGGTCGTCTTCAGTAGTACCATCTATTGAGTTGGGACTTACACCGACAACAATGGACAAAGTGTTTCTTTCTAGATATTCAACTAACTCATCATACGATTCAAATTGAGATACATAAACACCCAACACTTGTCCGTCAACATACCTTAAAGGTCCAAAATAGAACACACCATCATAGTGAATATCCAACTCAAAATTCCCCCCAACCATGACGAACCTAAAAAAAAAATTATATTAAAATATTTACGTCAAATCAGCAGTACTCACGTACTTCAAGACATATTCCCATGCAAAAAGCAACAATTAATTTTAAAAAAAAATATATGAAACCCTAATTTGTAGAAACCAGATTATTACTGACAAGAAATTTAAATCCATACAGTTTTTTATACATCTTTCAAATCAAATGTTTTAAATTTGTGACTATAATCAATGGATCTTTTCAACCCAAGAACCCTAGATTTTAAATATCGCGAGATACTAAAAAAACATACCTGAACCTGCGAAATATCGGAATACGCAGTTACCAAAGATAATAACCCATAGCAGATGAAGAGATATACTTATAAATTTTAGGGTTTGTTAGATCCGATGATGATCGAGAGAGAGATGGAAAGCGAAGTAATGGAAGGAAGTGGGGGACCAAAAGGAGTGTGTGTTTTTTTCTAAGTGTTTGGAAATAAATAAAATAAAACTGATATAGATTTTCATATATATATGTCGATATTATATATGTATGTATGTATAAAGTTTAACAAACGACAAAAGTTATTGACTTTTTATCCCGCCCACGCGTTTCTTTATCCCGCCCATTTTGGGGTCATCTGGCAGTCAACAAAAATAATACGGGGCCCACACACACAAAACCACTTTTCCAAAACCAGGAGGCTGTTTTCGTCCCTCGTTATGTCAACTTTACCATTATCCACCCCACATTATATGAAAATTTAGTATGCCCCCTGCTAAAGTATAAATGGCCAACTACGATACCTTTTAAAGTAATAAGCCCTACAATATATCCCATTTCATAATCATTCTTTCAAGAATCATTCATATATATAAAGCAATTTTATTTATCATGCTTTTCACCCCGAAAGTAAAACACATAAAGAGTTTGAAAGGGGGCTATGACTCACCTTGATATGCCGAGCATTATATACACTTATCCAAAATGGGTACTTCCCATTTATCGCTTCCTTGATCATGTATTCCTTATGGTCCTCAATCACCTTTCAATGCCAAGACTATCCCTACGATAGGACTAATATACGTAAGTTCCTATCTTAAGCCATCACTTAGAATTCCACTTTCATTATGTTGTTATAAATTTTGGGATCCAAGTGTATTGTTAATATTTTCGCATCTTTTTGGTTGTAGAGAGTGTTGGTGTAAAAGGGTCACTTTCATTATACATGTAGTTATAAGTTGTTAGAATTTCGGTAACTTGCCTTCATTTGTGGTTTCGTTTGGCATCTTAGGTTATCATATGGAAATGCCATATTAAGTTATGTTCTTTTAAACATCATTGGATGTGTAACCAATTTTAATACTAAATAGCATTTGTGATATCAATCTATATTTTGGTTAACGTAATTACTTATGTCCATTCTACTTAATCATCCTTTTTGTGTTACTTTGATTACGCTTATCTTTTACTCACATATTCCTCAATATGAAATTCGCTTAGGTGTTATGGGCCATTACCAAATTGGGCCTAAGTGTTATGGGTTTTTAAGTGACTTGGGCTTAATTTAGTTATTGGGCTTAACCTTATTTGGGTTATGTGCTTAATGGGTTATATTGGTTATTGGGCTACATGGTTTATTGGGCCAAGTGGGCCTACTGATTTATGGTTCAATGGGTTTATTATTTGGGCCGGGTTAGCCCATTATGGTCCTTAGTGTATCTTTTAGCCCATTATGGTCCTTAGTGTATCTTTTAGCCCATTACACAAATTATTGGTTTACTTCAGAATTTTCTGTTTTTACTTCACATTTTTATGAAATGTTGGCTACTATTTTGGGGTTAAACCGAATTATTTGGACCCTCCTGATTTTTATACAATAACCTATATGTGTCCACTTATTTTTTAATTTTTGGATTAATTTATAAAGAATGTTTACTACCTCTAACTATTTTTATAAATGGAAGTGGTCAAAACAGTCACTGTTTTGCATACACGAAAGTTTTATAAAAGTTCTTTGGGTTTCGCTCTTAATAAAAATTCCATGATTTTATTTTATGTTTAGGACACATTGAACTTACTTTTCACCAAGTATGGCCTCCTGGAACCTTATGGATTAGGAGATAAAAATTGTTAAAGTTGGTAAAATATTCAGACAAAATACAGTTTTGACCCGTTTTAGTAGAAAAATCGTATCTTTTGTTTTGTTCAGTATTTTTGGGTGATTCTAGTTGGTGGTTAAACTTAACTCGTTTATCTACAACTTTTATTTTGAAAGTTTTTCTTGAAACGGCCCTCACATGCTCAGTTTACCCGTTCCAAGACAGAAAATTGATTCTGTCAGAATGTTTTTGGGTCCAAACAACTCATCAATGACTTAGTTTGCTTATCTTACACTCTTAATCACCTCTCACATGTTTGTTATTCATTTTTGTATTATTTTAACATTAAATATTCAGATTATTTGCAATTCCAAAATCATCCATTATCCATCTCAAATCCCATATTCAAAACTATAACAAAACTACTTAAATCTATACATGCATGTCAAGATCTAACCATTATACATACAAATATGTTATAATCTTTTACATACTTTTTAAAAACTCCTTTTTATTGAAAAATCACATAATATAATCTCATAATATTCATCAAAAATCTGATTTAATCAAAGCCTTAAACCCTTTTAGCATCAAATCTTACAACTACTAACTCTTGGGTCTTGTTTATGTTGAATCCTTGAATCCTTTCTCTTGATTTCAACATGCATGAACATGTGAGATAAGGATCTATCAACTTTGCCCTCATTGAGTTTAAATCAAGAAGAAAGTGAAGAAAAACATGAGTTTTTATAAAGAACTTTTGATAGAAGAACATTGGAGAAGATAAACTAGTTAAAGAGTTTGTAAATCAACCTTGATGAACTCGGTTTTGTAGATGATTTTATGCAGAATTTTCGTGACATCCAAGACCCCCAAATGACTCCATACTTGACCTTAAGTGATAAATTAACAAGAAAGATTATTATTACAATAGTTTATATTAGATTTGAGCTCCATTTCTCCTTGTAAGATCCGAAAATGAAGAAGAAAGTGTGAAGATAAGTTGAGAGGAAGTTTTGAGATGTGTGTGTGTTGAGTTTTACCAAAAATGAAATGAGTGTGTGTGTGTTGAGTTTTACCAAAAATGAAATGAGTGTGTGTGTGGGGGAGTGTATGGCCGTGAGAGAGGGGGAAATAATGGGTTGGGAGGATGCTCATTGGTCAAGTTGGGTGGTGTGGTGATTCTCATTGGCTAGTTCAAGTGGTGGAGTTGTGGTGGAAGTGTATTTGGTCCAAAATGGTGTCTAAGTTCAAAATGTGGGTGTGTTTTAATCAAGTTATGTAGTGATGGTTAGATTATGTAAATTTTAATTATACAAGTATTGGATTTGTAATTATATGTGTATGCATAGATATAAACATGTACTTGTGTTAAGTGCAAATGCTAGCTCTTGCAAGATATAAGTGTATGTATGTATGTATTTCGTGTATATATATATATATATATTGGTACTAAACTTTATAAAATTTCTTAATGTACCTTCTATTATTTGAGTTATTGATTATATTTTGGATACATAGGTACTTGTTTGTTGGATTGAATAATTATAAAGTTGTTGTTACTTTACATATTCTTGAAGTTGGCTTGATTGATTATGGTTACATTCCTATAAGATTGTCTTATGTGTTGGCATTTCTAAGATAACTAGCTATCTTTGGGCATTCCATTGAACTAGAGAGAGAAAGTATCACTATGTCTTAATGTCTAGGAGGCTAATTCTCTCAAGAAGCCTCTAAGGATAAATGCTTAGATAAGTCTAGGTAAATTGTCCTAGGCGGAAATTGAGGGTTGTTACAGCATGTCCATGAAAAATTAGTATAAGCACTAATTTTATTTTCCTGGTTATAGTCTATAAAAAACTGGTTAATAAGTAAAGCTAAAAACCTATAAGACCCAAGTAATCCAACAAATTTGATTATTCATTACACAACCAGGATCATACCTAACGTTCTTAGCAACATCACCGATCGCTAAGCAAGCAAACCTCTACTCTAACAGCTGCATTAATTCAAATGAAAGTTCAAGATCAACCATACCTTGTTGCCAACTTTGGATTTTATAACCCCATCAATGTGCTCTTTAATAAAAGTTCAAGATCAATGATCTTTTTTACAGACTTAGTTAAAGATTTATGCTTCTGTCAAATAAATTACCTTGTTTGCATCTAAAACTACACTCCCGTGAGAACTATTATAATGCTGCAATGATATCACAAATACTTCAGTAAAAAAAATAAAAGATATTCGAGATTAGTAAATGTACAAGAACGTGGTTAGTATGTTTTAAATTATACAACACTTAGTCTTCATTCCAAGGATAACACTTAGTTCTACCTCAAAAAAGTGGCCATTCATAATGAAACGGCGACAGTTTCCTGTCAAACCATGTTAAACCATACAAATCAACAAAATCCAGGGCCAATCACTCAATCATGTTGGATTATATTTACCTGAGCCTAAATTCAGTCTTTGAAAGGTATATGTTAACATATCTAGAATTACCCGACCTGAGAGCCTTAATATTATTTTCAAACGCGCATTCAACAATCAAAGTTGCAACATATTTATTTACAAATAAATAATTACATATCCATTCATATACAATGTCCATCATTGAAATAGGAAGGTAAAAACATCCAAACCATATTACCAGTCATAACCCCATAGCTCCTCCTCAGTCATTTCCTCCGATGCATATCCTCCATCTCCTGCTCGCTCCTCTGCTTCCTTCAAATCCTCAACCCTGACTCCCAAATCATGCTCAAACTGGACTAACCATATATAATCCAAAATCTGGAAAAAAGTCACTAAGCAAAAGAAATCCATTCTGCAACAAATAAAATCTACACGAAGTCAGTAACTAAAAGTAATTATTGATCAGAAAGTAATATTGCAATAAATAAAATATTATCTATATAACGAAAGACAGCCTAAAGATATTTCTATGTAACAAATTGTATTCGTCTAAAAAACATTAGGAAATTTATAACATTCCTCTTCTTTATAAGTAAAATGATTTAATGCTGTTCCTTTTGTAAATTATCAAATAAGATGTAAGTAAATTTTGTTTCGTAAAAAAATACTATAATATAATGTTAATTGACATTTTATGTTGGAAAATTGTTTTAATTCTTTAAGTTGATTAAGGTTGAATTTAATTCAATTAGAACTTGAAAATAGTCTATTCAGATTCTATTAAAAACAATATAATATAATCTAATCTGATTTTGACATTCCAATCTGAGTTTTCGATTTAATTGAAAGTCTATTTAACATAATAACTGTAACACCCCAACATGGCGGAATCATGGGGTATCACTTAGAAAAGCACAACACGACATGGGAATTATGTAGAGTCAACTATATGAAAACATAGGATTGAAACAATCCTTAAACTTGTACAAACGTATACAATCATCAACATTCATTGAAATACATGTTCAATCAATAATAAAAGGCAATTTAATTGATAGTAGTTGATCCTAAAAGTAACCCATAAAAGGGAAGTAAGGATCATGGATCCAGAAAGTCCAAAGCTAGTCCAATCCTAGCAAGTAAGCATGCAATTATCCATTTTGTCTCTGATTAACTTGATTACCTGAAAAGTGTACTAAAGAGCGTCAACATAAAGTTGGTGAGTTCGTAGGGACAAGTAACAGGAAACAAGTAGTATGTATCGGGATAACAACCGTTAACGATAAGCGAGGATTAGAATATCTAATCAAGTCCAAAGAAAACCTATATGGTTTCACATTATCACAATTCAATACAAGTCAACGTTCAACAACAACGATTCCATATAACGTTCAACAACGTTCCATAATAATCAATAACATTCAACAACGGTGCGGCTTACATAGTTAATAATTAACAATGCGCTAACGGTGCGACTTATATAATAATAATGCGCTAACGGTGCGACTTACATCGTAAACAATGCGCTAACGGTGCGACTTATATAATGAATAATGCGCTAACATGTCCATATCAACAATTCAATCATACAATCAATCAAATCAACAATCAACAGTTAAACAAACATGTACACTTTTCAGCCCGAATCTCAATTGAGTAGGGAGGGTTTACGAAACTCACCTTAGTTGTAGTGGCAAATCAGAACAGCAGATAATCCTCATGACAAGTTAATCTAAAACATAAAATATAATTCATTTAATAATTATACCAATGTTTTAGTTGTTTATCTTTATCATTCAATTTTGGTCATCATATTTTTAGTGTTTATATGACTTTCAGTTTCATTCTCTGATGTCTTGGAAGATAACAGTTTCTGCAATATATACAGTTTAATATTAAAAATAACCCATTTTGTAGTTATTTCAAAAGAGTCATTAGTTTAATCAGAAACTGACGGACGAAGGACTAAGTCTGTAAGAAAGTTAACGGTTTAGGACTGAAACTGTCAGAAAATCTAACGAAGTTAACGATCAGATTATAATTTCATATTTCTTGTTTCATATTCATTATGGAAACTTATAAGGAGTTAGATAACCTGTTAAATGATGATTCTTGGAGATTGATGATAACAAAAAGGTGGTGGCTCACGGTGGTTCCACGGTGGTTATCTAGAAATGAACCAAGAAACGTTTAGGACATATTAAGCTCGAACAAACAAGCATGGACAAGTCTGGAATGACTTGTTACGAACCTTGAACACCTCTTTGATGTTTGAACGTCAAGTGATGGTGTGGAAGTGGTTCACGAAGCTATGAACAAAGAAAAGGAGAAAGAAAAACGTTTAGAGAGAGAAACCGAGTTATGGTCTTGTATCGAAATATCATGTCGAAGATGACGATGAATAGTGGCAATGGTGGTTTCCTCGGTGATGAGTTCTTGGCAACAAAACCGACAGCAACAGCTTCTAATGGTGGTGATGTACTAAAAAGAACGGGTAGTAGCTGCTGCCGTTGCAGTATGGTGAATTGCTTCGGTGGTGAAGATGATGAACAGTGAAAATGGTGGTTCGGTGAAAGCAACAAACCGAGTAGCAGCAAGCAGCAATATTACAGCAGTGAGTAGTAGACAGCAAATAAGCAGCAGTAGGTTGTAAATAGTTCGGTGGTTATGGTGATGATGACCGAACAGAAACAGTAGTAACCTTCGAGCAGCAGCAGGTCGAAGGTGGTTCGAGCAGTGTGGTGTTAAAGGGGTTGGAGTTCTGGAGAGGTGATGGCCGGTCGTTGTTTGAGAAGGAGAAGAACCAAGTTTACAGAACTTGCATGAATCAAACTTAAATGGAAATTGGAGGTGCACCGAATTTAGAAGAGAAACAGTACATGGCACCGAGCTTATGATCAGGAACCTAAACACCGAGTTTGTGTCATGCGTGTGTATATTTATATATGTATATGGCGGTATGTATGGTGATAATGTTTTGATCAGGCTATATCTATATTTATATGTATAATCGGTATGCATATATATATGTTTGTATGTGTGTGTGAGTCGAGAAAGATGGTGCTGGTCATGATGTGGTTGAGCCGTGAGAAGTTGGAGGTTTTGGAGAGGGAGAGACAAGAAGATGGTGGTGTATGTCAAATTCTCAATATCTATATCTCTTAATACATGTAATATCAGTATCTATATCTATGCTATATATATATATTTTAAGAGGAAATAAACGGAAGCAACCAAAAGAAAAAGAGACAAGGTGGGTGGCTGTCTAGATCAAAAGAAAAAGAGAAGAGAAATTCTGCCAAACAAAGAATCACGAGCAAGAAGAAAACGAATCAAAACAAAAACTAATTATTTGTTCTTTGTCAGAAGAGTAACATGTGACAACCGATAATCACGGATATAATTATTTGTATTTATGTCGATGTAATAATCATTGTTTGCTAAATGTTTAACCCGTGATTTAATCTAAATAGTTGACGTTATATTGTCAAACTTTAAATGTGATCTTATTTGTACCTTTATTATTTATCCACCGACACTGTCTGAAACTGTACATTATACTAAAGCTTCTTATATACGTTTCCTCCAAATAATGTCTAATCACAGTAGCCCAGTCACAGGACATGGAATCCAACCTCATATTTCATTTGGCTCAATAATATGAACAGAATGTGAACAAAATCATATCTGCAATATAAATTCAAAAAGTTGGTTTTCATTATTTCCAACAATTAGTGGGCCAAAAATGACAATTGTTACATTATTCCCCAGTTAAAAGGATTTCGACCTCGAAATCTAGACCGTATCGAGTAATTTAAAAATATATACTTATACTCATATAGTATAGACCACTTATACACTTATAGTACAGCATAACCGATTCGTCTAGACACAGGTAAGTCTGACTAAGGCACTATACAGGATTCAAATTTATTTCTCTTTCCATATTTGACCGTTAGAAATGGCTCTTTCTTAGACTATAAAATAAGATAACAAGCCAGATCTCTCCATTCATATTAACTTAATATTTTCCTTTCTTCAGAATCTATTCAAAACCTGAAACCTTGTATCAAAAATGTTGAGTCCTTTCCTAATCATGATTTACATTATTATCATAACGTGGTTAATTACTGTGGCTCAACTACCATTGGATGAGGCTTATCCGTGGTTAGTAGCATTCGTTCTTGGCGTGGTTCCCTTACTTTTTGTAGCCACTTGGGTTTCTTTGTATGGTTTTTAAATATGTTGTATCCCTAATTGTTGTATTTCCGCTTAAATAATGTAACAAGTTTCACTTGTATTGTACGAATAATGAAATACAACTTTCTTCGCTCTCTTTTGGGGATTGTTGTCGATTAGGGAAATTCCCCAGTTAAAAGAATTTCCCATATTTGTCTTGATAGATTTTTTTATACCAAATTCATTTGTGTATTTTAATCGTTGATCGCCCATCATAATTTTAGCCTTTCAAATAATTCTTATTTTCAAATTTGAAGTTCTTTTACCAAGACATTACTGTTATCCAGTTGGAAAAGTCGACATATTTTTTTGTTGATAACATTTGTCTCATTTTCTTAAATTCAATTATTAAAGGCGATCCACAGGTCAAAGAAACAAATATTACATAGATCACTCCTGAAACAATAGTTTGGATCAAAAATTCATCTAGGGTTCAAAAAGATGAATTAGCAATTGATATGGTTCTCGAAAAAGAAGCAGTGAAGAAAAATAGTGATGTGTGGAAGACGGTCTATTCATTAAGCTATTAATTTAGTTGAGGATTTTCTCGATATAGCATACGCTTTTGAGTAAACTGTTCAGCTCCTTTCAACCTTGGTTAAAGGGATGATAAAGTTTAGAAATTTTATCTTTAGAAAAAAAAATAATTCGGTAATTACTAATTACCGTAGCAATGATTAAAATTTCTGTAGTTTATGGACACCTGTCCGTTCTTTCAGGTTACATTTCCCTTTTCATCCTCTATATAAGAAAGGCACTTTTAAAGATAATAGGCATTCTGAAATTTCCTTCTCTCTTTTACATTTTCCTTTGTGTGAAACTATATTTCCACACATCCAAATCAACCATCGTTCTTTCTCAACTAAGCCATGGCCACTCACACATTTATTACACTTGAACATTCAATCGAGCTTTTGTCAACGCAAATTGAACAACTTAACAGTACTATAGTATCACTTGCTACTGAACAAACCACCTCGTTTAAGTCTTTTACTTCCCAAATTGACCAAATACACTATAGCACTCCTTTTCTCCTAGCAGCTGATAGAGCACTATTGAGAAAATCTATCGATAAACAAACAAAACTTGAAGCAGAAATTAGAGAAATTAAAGGGTTGTTGTATCAACTTGCTGATTTCTCACAATCTGAAGAAGTTGAAGCAACGGTGACCCAACTGTTTTCAAGGGAAAGAGACCTATGTCATCACCTTCTCCTGTTATATTTCATGAAAATTTTGAAATACTCGAAGTAGTTCTCAAGACGTGATCCTCAAAGAGATTATAGAACGTCAGAAAATACAAGCGATAGAGGAAGAGGCTTCTCTGAAGTTAGCTAAGGAACTACTACTTGCAGAAGCAGGAGAAACAGGTTTTGAGATGCAAACACCAGCAAGTCAACATGTCAACATATTAGAACTTGCTAGTAAAAGAGAAGCTGAGTGGTATGCCAAAATGGCTAAAGGTGAAGTAAGTCTAAGGAAGTATCTACATGAAACTATGGGAGAAGAAGACACTACTCTTAGAGGCGACGAAAGTAGCACTCCTCTACTTTCTCAAAGACCCATGAAAAGACTAAGAACTGTTGGCGCCTCATCATCCGCTCCTGATATGCTTCCACCAGCTGACGATGATGCCTTGTTAAATCTTCAGCTTCCAAAGGGCATAGTGTTTGTGGAAGGAAGGGTCTTAAGTAGGCCTGCTGGGATCTTCTACACTTCAAAGGATGGGGATGAGAAGTTCTTCCGTTTAGGCGAGATCGATAAGGCTTCTACTCATTTCTTAACAAACATTTGGAAGATTTGTTCCAAGGATCCCAGTAATACCAACTTCTTAAGGCAGATTGAGCAAGAGTTAGCCAAGCCACATCGAGCCACTTAGTCCAGTGTATGTTCCAGTTGAGAGCGAATGTATTATTAATGTTTGTAATAGTAGCTTGTTATGTTTTACCAAATAAAGTTCTTACTTTTGTTCAAGTCTTATAGTCTATTCAGCTTCATAATCTTAATAACTTTTCCATATGCACTACGATTCTATTACGACTCTTACTCGAACTATTCCCCAGTTAAAAGTTCTAGTAACATTTTTAACTTGATAATCGACTTCATGCTCATTAGTGGAAATGACTGCTTCAATATTCTCTATCTTAGAGAACACTCCTACATCTCTTCCGTTCAACTTCTCCAAGTTTAATTACTTAAACAGCTTGTAGTTAAATTTTCTCATTTGTTTTCCCTTCCTCGAGAAATTTTGTTTAGGAAAGAAAATTCATATGAACTTACAATATATGCG
>CM067172.1:101361473-101378183 GCA_034093135.1 Erigeron breviscapus | reverse complement strand
GCCTGATATTGTGATCAAAGTCTCTCTTATACCCAGAAGGAAGTTCCTCCAGCTTCTTTCCACTGCCTTCTTCTGCCACTCAGCGACTCCCTCAGGACTCCCCCTGCATATAAGACAAGCTTCTTAGAACTTTTTCGCCACATCATCAATTCTTTTATATATTTTTTTATTAACAAAACACCATTCAAATAAATACTTTTATTATTAATAAAACATTACAACACTTATTAAACTAACATTACAACACTTATTAAAAAAAGTTACGATCCTAATAATAGAAAATAAAAATTACGAAAGTAGACATAATAAAAAATCAACGTTGACGGTAATTTTCCGGAAGGTGCCAAACATGATCCACTAGGGCATTGCGAAGTCGATGGTGCGTCCTTCTATCACGTATCTCTCCGACGACTCGCATTTGCGTTGCAACCCTTTCATCCCACGTACGTCTTGGCATATTAGTTGGATCAGACAAATAATCCTTTCAACCCTTTCATCGTTTGCTTCGTCTTCGTTACAAACATCAAAAATGGCGCCTGCGATCTCCGCCATTAAAAATAGGCGTGTTCTGCAATCCTCGCAGTAACGGTGGGACATTAGAAAATTTGAAATCACTCACTTGATTCGATAATTAGGAATAAACCCTTGATGGTGTTTGATGAATGAAATGGTATGTGATAGAATGTTTGTGTGTTAAAATGAGAATAAGTTGGAGTGTTTAAATAGAAAAAAATAAAATTAGCCGTTAGAAAAAAAAAAGCTTAAATCAAACTAACCGTTGGTTTTGGGTCCCACATCACACGTCTTCAGGAGTCCACGGGAGGACTAAATGGTGGGACGCAACTTTTTGGACGCACCGTGCCTACAGCGTCGGTCGTCTTTGAAGCCAAGGACTCTCCGGGGACGCTTTTATAAGCACGGGCCTAAGAAATGACAACATTGTTTTCTAATGCAAGTTGATATAGATGGAGAATAATTAAACAAAGAAAGCCATAGGTTTCTATTTATAACCATCTATAATGTGGCTCAATGATGAAACGGTTAAATTTCACAAAAAATATCGGGGTTCAAATCCATTTTGTTTGATTAACCTTTTGGATGACGGTATGTTTGTCAAGGGCTTTTAAGAGCTTAAAAGCCCCGAGCTTTTAAATATAAGTCTCATTTAAAATGATAGGCCTCTTTGGAAATATATTTCGGATCAAAAGTCACAGCCCCGAAAAGCTACTAAAAGCCCCGAAAGGTCTTTAAAATAAAAAATTGTGTAAGAAGGGTTGAAATAGAAGTCTCAGCTTCTAGCCCATTTTCCAAGCTCCAGCTCAAGCCCTTAGTCACAGCCCCAACTCGAATCTTTTATGCCAAATATACCCGACATGTCAAGAAAATACTTCAGCTAAGCTCAGTGTCTACATTATCTCCCATCCCTCGTAATTAAAATATCAATTTCTGAATTCATTCAAAATCATCTCCAAGATTTGTATCTCAAAACTACATAATTTCAGTTTATGTTATCATAACTTCTCGATATCCAGACACACTAAATTTTTAGATGTGTCTTCATCAAAAGTTATATTTTATGTTATATAATTTTCGATGAAGACACATCTAAAAACTCAATCAGTTAATATAATTTTATCAAATTATTCATATAAACCATATATATATTATATAAAAATTAAGGTCAAATTGTTTAAAAGATCTTTATAATTAAATTCAAAACATGATACTTCTAATAAGACAAAATAAATTAACTAATTTCGTGACTAAGTCATAAAAATGCTCAATAGCATATATAAATCAGAGTAAAAAGGACTCGAATTGATCAATTATTCGGGTAACCTAAACAAGAATATCATTATTCGAGTTCACCCCGAAGAACTTCGAATTAGGTAAATATTATGTGTGCTTCTACTAAAAACCATGTCTTCTTAACAGACGAGTTCAGTAGTTCTACAATTCCGAGACACAATGCAGTGATATTCCCAATGTAGTCCAAGTATGGGAGCTCGTGACCCACCACGCCATGTTTGGATAAAGACCCAGTATTCCCCTCGACCTTCCCTCATCTGCTACCTCTCCCCACACCCAGCCCCCCTCCTCCACGCTTTCCCCCCTTAATAATCTACTCCTACAAATGTAAGATGTAGGATTGGTGGATTTTCCTAAGATCTAAAACTTTACCAATGAGCCACCAACTTATTATGTCATGGATGACATCATGTGAAAATTAAGAAGGGATATATCAAAATACAACTATCACATGGTGGGATGCGGGAGACAAAAGCATGCATGAGATGAAACTGTCATGCATGCACCGCCCCTTCTGATCAAATAGAAGATAGAATGCAGTACTATAAAATAGACCGACAGATAATTACGTGTTCAACTTCAGACCTTATCAAAGCTGTCATGATGAAGCTTCAAAACAAATATCTATATATCTATTGGTTTTCTCTTTTCATGTCTCTGAAAGGTCAAAGGCCAACCAAATAAATTGACATATATATAAACGATAACCAACCTGCAGATCAGATATATACACACATATATGTATATATCTATGGATTGAGGATGAGCTTAAAACCCACTGACAATACACTACTAGAGAATCTGTGTATACCCACGGATTTCCCACGGCAAGAAATCCGTGGGAAATTTTCCCACGGATTACCCACGAAATGGAGTTGAATTTGATAAATGAAGTTATCTTTATATTTTTCCACAGTTTTCCCACAGAATACCCCCCAAAAAAATTCGTGGAAATCAAGGAAGTCAAAAAAAATATCAAAACTATTTCCCACTGAATTCTCCACAAATTATGAAAGTCGCGGAAATATTTCCCACTGATTACCCAAATAAAATATCCGTGGGAAATTCCGTGGGAAATTACATACAAAAAATGTTTTCATATTCGTGGGAAATCCGTGGGAAGAAATTATCCACGGATTACCCACGGATATATCTTAACCGTGGAAAATCTGTGTGAAATATTTTTCAAAAATATGTTTAGGTAATCTGTGGATAATCCATGGGAACGATTTTCCCACGGGTTATTTGTTTCCGTGGGTAATTTGTGGGAATTCCATGGGAAAATTTTTACAAAATTTTCTAAGATAATCCGCGGGTAATCCATACAAAGCATTTCCCACAGATTTTTCACGGATTAAATAAGGCGGTGGGAAATCTGTGGGAAATCCATGGCAAATATTTTCAAAAAATTTTTCACGTTACAATCCGTGTACAGCGTAAATTCGCGTGGGAAAGATTTCCACGAATTTCCCACAGATTTCCCACAGATTATGTATCCCGTGGGTAATCCGTGGGAAATCCTTGGGAAAATTGTGACAAATTCATACAATTGTCATTTTTTGTGTGTATATAGTGTATGTATCGATGTACATTGTATGTAAGTACATATATGTAATTCCTAAACATACCCGTACATACATATACTGCATTTTATATGTATCGTGTATATATGTATGTACGTATAATACATGTATATGTACATATAAATGTATTTAAGACTGCACATCTATCCAATAAACACATACATTACCAATTCCTTATATATTATTAGTACACACGACATACCTACATCTCATACATACTTATATATACGTACAGTACCTACATATCTCACATATATACCTACATACATACATAGACGATATATAATATTCTATCACCAATATACTAAAAACAGGATTGAAGGAGTTTTAAAGTATGTGGCGCAAGCTATATAAAGTCATGTGTCATTTTGATTTAATATCTTTTAAATATATAACCTACTCACCTCTAACTCCTCAATACTATATCTTCTTTACAAACCATCCTAAGATCACTATAATACCTTCTTCACACTACCTAACATACTTAATTATTTTCTATATCTAACTTCTAAATAGCTCATCCTATCTATACATTACACAAACACATCCATTCACTCTATATTAACACAATATACTCTACCATTCACATTCACCCAATCTCATCTTCAAAAATACCAATCCTTACTCTAACAGTCTATCTTAAATTAATCTAATCCCTCACCTAACTTTTTTATTCATAAATATCCTAAACTTATCTCACGTTCCTAACTAATCTCTTTAACTTAAATCACATCTTATTACACAATAACACACTTCCCTTTTAATATATCTTATTCATTCTACTTCAACTTACCCTCTAACCACTACTAACGTTACTCTATATCTATTTACTCTAATATTACTTCTAACCGTCTTTTATACCTAATACATTCCAATTTCTAACAATCTTTATAACAATATTCCAACTAAGTCTCAAATATCACTTATCGATAATTTACAAATACTTTCACATCTTATATAATCCACTACCCCTATCTACTTACTAACAATAATCTATTCATACCTCTTTTATACTACAATTCTCACTCACCAAACATAACCATCAATATTCTACATCATACAACGTAATTCATTTCATTTATAACCTACCTCATAAGTAATACCTATAACATTTTAACATCGTCGAACTAATCCCAATATTCATACCACAGTAAAATCACTACTTAAATCAAACAGCATTATTATACTATCATTTAACTTCAACTATACTATATCCATACTCTCTACTTCTATCATCCATCTATTAATCTAATTAAGTGCACTAACTCATATAACTACTCTCATAACATACCTTACTCTCATTATCTTATATTTACTCTAATATCCTCCTATATTAAACTACAATACAAACAACCTCTGATTATAATTGTATACTACTTATTAATACAAAATATACCTCTATCTACGTATTCAATTCCTATAAAACATCATTCTAACTATACCTTCAATCACTACATTCCATCATAAAATCTGATCCCAAAGTCATCTAAATAACTGTAAAGATATAACTTCTTACACCTATAATCACCATAGTCCACTATTTCAGCTTATAAAATAATTCATCCTACTATACTTAAAACTCCCATCTCACACTACATATCAACTTCCATAAATAGCATTCAAAACTCCATAATCACTATATACATCTCAATATCCACTTACCATCCCTAATACCTTATCTCACTTTATCTTCACTTCACTTTAATCACATTCATTATCTAATAAATTCACAACTATTATAATAATATTTCTTTTACTTCTCATAATCTATACTATCAGTTAATTATCCCACTATAATGTCAACTTTCTATACTCAATTCATAACCCACATATTCAATAAAACCCATAACTACTATTTTAAGATTCTCTATCATATTAATACATTTCTCATAAATCTTACATTATTATTCGCTTCATATCTCTTCACACTGTATAATCCTAAAGTCCATTCTCCTATCCACTACATCTACACTATCCTTATAAAATTCTGCAAAATCAAATTTATCTATTTAAATACTATGTCTTAAGATCCTAATCTCTAATTAAATTCATATACTCTATACTATACTAATCATATAATCCTATATCTAACCAATTTACAACCACTATAACATACCTAAAATTCTGCATTCATCTTTCTATTCTAAACCTAATACTATCCATATCATAATATACTATTCGATCCTTACATTTTAATCTCCCCTTTCTCTTTATAATTCTCAAGACAAAATCTACTCCCTATCTTGATTTATACCCTCTTCCCCCTCTCAACAATCTCTCAACACAATTCTAAAATAATCCACAAAGCATCAAGCTAGAATCTAAACACCAATACACACGACATTCACCGTAATCTTATATATCTTATAACCTTTACTCATAACGAATCTTCCATCTGCTCTCTTGACTACTTCCTTATATTCATCTGACTGCCTTTCCTACTTCACACATAGATCAATCTCATTACAATATCGACTTATACATTCCCAACAAGCATTACAATCACTATCTCACCCATACCCTCCTACACCCCATTATCACTAGACTAAAATAAAATATCTATAACTTCCTTTTTTCTCTTTCTATTTAATTCAATTCACCACCCCACTCTCATCTAGTTCATACTTTTTATCTAATAATTCATCCTATATCATACCCACATATCTCCCACTAACATCTATACTTATACATCCTATTTCTCACATTACTATCCCTTTATTAAATTACTCATAATCGTTAATCTTATTTCTTAATTAACCGATCTTAAAACATAACCTAACTCAACATCATACTTAAATCAATTCTTTTCACATCACCTACTCTTATCATATATGTCACAACCGTAGTAAATCACTTTATTTCTCTAATCTCTATCTTTTCCACCAAATCATCATAACAAATCCTATATTCTCTTTCCTGATATTATATCACCAACTTAATATACAATTCACTATAACTCAACACACCATAAACTAATACTATATCTATATTATCACCACATATAAATCAATTCTACACACTATTATACTCAATGACACGCTACACAGCTACATATCTCGACCTATATCTATTATCTCAATCATCATACACCTCTTCTCCTAAACTCTTTAGCTATATCTCTTAACAGTCAATATATCAGAACATCATCCTCGATCCGAGATTCATTCACTTTTCTTACTTCCCTTTTCTTACTGTTCAGTATCTATCATATTATAGTACCCATAAACAATACTTTAACATCTCTTCAAGCTATATAATTTTATCATATTAGTTCATTTAATAATCCCCTATTTACTCTCAATATTATTTTCAACCCATAAACATTCCACTTATCTCCATTAAATTATGCTTTTAACTACTCATAACCATACTAAATCCTCCTCAATTGTTCTATACTATCCATTTACACAGCACTTTCTTCTTCCTTCTAACCCTATAACCCCACCTAACTATAATTTACATAATCAATCTATACGCCTTATAAGTCAACTAAAGCATGATATGACTAACGTCTCATTCTACAAATAATATGATCTTCATTCCCCTCTATAATCCCTCAAATATCCGTATAATCCTATCTACATCCATCTTCTGATTATCCATATTAACTCACTTACAAAAAGTATCAAAAAGACCGCTATAATTAACTTATCGATTTAATAAACAGCTATTACTTTCATTCTATCCAAGTTACGTTACATAAAATCATTAATCCTATAACCCTTGCATCATATTCCATATTTCAATCTATCAATAAACCATAATATTTAACTTTCGTTCTCCTATTATCTTATATCTATATCCACCCTCACACGCCTTCAATCATAATCTACACTTATCTGTACCTACCTATTCCTACTACTATTTACGCCTATCACTTTAATCTTATCACACTCCTTAAACCTCCACCTATATATCATCCTCAACCTTACATATTCTTTCCATAATCATCTCATAATCATTTTCAACCATCCCTTATCTACTACACACATTTCACTAAACAAATATACTATTCTTATACACTTACATAAATCTTCTAAATATCGATTCACTCTCAATTACTTATCTACACCTCGGATTTAGAAACTAAACCCTCCACACTCTTAAATAATGTTAACACGTTATTAAAATCTAATCCATCTAACAAAAAATAACCATAATCATCACAACCTACATATCTCCTAATTACATTTCCTCTCTATTACTAACAACTACTTATAATAACACAATATCATATTAAAAGATAGCTTTCCCTAAATTATTAACATACTAAATAAACTTCTTCAATCTTCGTTACTTCATAACTATCTACACATCGATCACATCATTGCTCTCATATCTAAAATCTATACCTCTCCCTTAACGTCATTCCTCCGCAACCCTATCATTACACCTATATTTCATACTCTATTATCAGCCTACCTATCTCCCTAGTACACATCAATTTTCTTCTAAAAATCATTATACACTATCATAACCTACTCTACTCACTTTCCTATTACACTAATTCCTAACACATCCATTACTTCTATCATCTAACACCTTATATCTACACATTATAGTATTCCGTATTGCTATATCACATAATATAACCCTACCTGATAATTTATTCATTCACCTCACGCCCCTTCATCCTCCCCACTCCACCTCCCCTTCATCTCCTCCGTCCGCTCTGCTTCTTCCCCTATCTCTCCCTCCCACTCCTCCCCCCTTCCCCGTCTCCCCTCCCCCCCATAACATCCCCTCTCCCTCTGCGACCGCTCCTCCTTCTCCCACGTCCCTCCCGCCCCTCCTCCCACTCCCCCCTCCCCGTTCTCCCTCCCCGTCCTCACCTCATACATGGAAGTCGGTTATGCCTTCAAAGGGTTTTAGATGTGGTGGGAAGGCTGCGGGTGACCCTATATATAAGCATCTGGGACTCGAAGAAAGTAGAATCCTCCTAAGTGTATATACGTATAGTTTAGTTTGGTTGATGATTGATGGATTGTGATTGACGGTTTATGATTGACGATTTGTGATTGATGCATTTACGATTGAGGTAGGCATACATACGTAGTAACGTAAACCCCTCAGTTGAGGACGTGGACATTCAAGTGTATAGATGTATACACTTTGCGATGAATGTTAAAGACATGACATCCGAGTATATAGACATATATATCTCGATGATTTTGAGATACATCCTGGTGCATTGCGATGACAGGCGGGTATCGTTGCATGGGTTACTTGAAGCTCACGCATAAGATAGCATTATGACTGTTTATGCATTTGGCACTTGTATTGATATTTACATCATTTGTGCACGTTTATTTCACGCTTATTCGTCTTGTGTAATCTTGGTGTGAGCGATATTGTGTTTCTTAGAGGCTCACTGTAAGTCATGCTTCGCCTCTACTTGTATATTGTGTTATTGACGGTGGTTCTTACGGACCATTACTACGAACTCACCAACCTTGTGTTGACTATGCTTAGTACACTTTTCAGGTAACCAGGTTAATCCAGGGCGTGGAGTTTGACTGTTTGCTTGCTGTTGACCCGGACTTTGGACTTATATGGATCAAGGATCCATTTGCCTTCTTTTGCATTATACTTAGGATCGATAGCCATCTTTTGATGTTCTTTTGTAAACTTTGATGGTTATTTGCTCCTTATGTATTTTGGTACTTGTTTCGTATTATAATGGATTCACTGAATCCTTTATTTGCATTTAGTTCATGTTCTACATTAATTCCACCTTGTGCTATATGATTTCCGTGATATTCTGAGCCTGGCTTGGGGTGTTACAAATTAGTAACAGCCAACCGACAAAACAAAGTCACTCCGAATTTGACATTGAAACCCTAAATGGGATAATATAAAGCAGATAAATGTTTGTAATAAGAAAAAACAATTTTTTATAGAGTTTTTGAACCCTGTATAGGAAGTTAGGAACCCCACTTAAGGTAATTAGTAAAAGCCAATCGACAAAAAAAAACATGCATAGGACCATAAATAATTTTAAATTCACTAAATCGTAAAATTAAACCGTTAAAAATTACATAAAAAAGATAAAAATAACAACAATACAGTTATATTTAAAAACAGGAAAATAAAAAACAACACATTATTAAATAGAAGACATAAATTGCGTATTGCGACTATTTCTATTTGTTGGAGATTAAAAAATCAAAACCACTGGACACATGTCGGCTAGAAATTGGTTGTTATAGTTTGGCAAAGTTTTTTAAATTTTTGAAAATCGTAGATTTGCGGACACAATTTAAAATTCAAAAACTTCTTTCAATTTTAATTTTCGAATTCAAATTTTAAATTATGTTACAGTATAAGATTTACCAGTATAATAAAAAAATCAGAAAAGATCTTTGAAGATTCACTGAGATAATTTTAAATGAAAAGAATATTTCAAGATTTACGTGCATAGATTTCAAATTTTAATTATATAATATTTTCGAATATTATGTTCGAATTGTTTAACAATCCTAGATATATTTTCGAAAAATTATATAACTCATAGGTGTCCAAGCTGATCGAATTAAATTAAATCGAATAGGATGACAAGAGACAATGCCAGGCTGATTGGAGACGTTGTGTTAGAAATATAAATGTAGTAGTTGATTTGTGTACCTTATGTTAATTTGTACTTATATTATAAACTTGTTACAATGGAAGGGGGCATAGTGTAAATAGCTCATATGTATATAAACCCCCTCCATTATGTTAATTGTAACCTTTAACCCATAATACAATCCAATCTTTCCCTGACATCTCTCTACTCTCTCTCTACTTTCTCTCTCTAGAAACCACCATTAACACACACACTTACACACACAAAAGCTCGAATTCTATTCATAACAATTGGTATCAGAGCACAATCAGCATATCTGAGCGATCCACAAGCTTATTACAAGCTTAATTTGTGCTTAATTTCAGAATTTGAGTAATTTTTCTGAAAGGTTCATTTGCAGAGCTCACTGTTTCAGTGATTCCTGCAAATTAAGTGTGTTTCTGTTCTAATTTTGTTCACCGATCGATTTAATATCAGTATATCTTCCTTCGCTATCATTTTCAGAAGCTAATTTCATCATTTGAGTTGTTTTTGTTCGAGCTCTACAAATCGCATGTTCGTGAGGGTTTGATTTCCAGTTGAAATTAGCATCTAATTTGTTTGAGGATTTGTGCGCATTGATTTTCTGAACATTTTGATATAAAATTCGAGTTCTAATTCGCAAAAATGAAGAAGATATCAAAGATTTACAGTCTTCTCTGCAAATAAGGGGTTGGCTGAACGAAGAAGACAACCAATAACCGACTATTTTGTCGTGTTGTGGTTACTCGTATTTGCAGAGGTCGTTGGCTAAGTGGTGTTCTTACTTTTACTATTTGCAGAGCTCCTTGCTCGGCAAATACGTGTTTCAGAAATTTGGCTAAGTACTGGATCTTCACTTGTTCTATTTGCAGAGCTTATTGCTCGGCAAATAGTTATTTCAAGAAATTTGGTTAAGTGTTGTGGTTACTTGTTCTATTTGCAGAGCTCTTTGCTCGGCAAATAGGTGGTTCAAGGATTTGTGGTTGTGTTGAGACTAATTGTTCTATTTGCAGAGCTTATTGCTCGGCAAATAGTTGTTTTTGAGAATTCTTGATTTGAGACTAGTGCCATTTGCATTGTTTGCAGAGGTTTAAGCTCGGCAAACAAGTGTTTTTTGGTTGGTGTGACTAAGTTCAAGTTCTATTTGTGCTGTTTGCAGAGATATTTGCTCGGCAAATAGTTGAAATTGATTCTTCGACCAAGTGACTTTATAAGTTGTACTGTTTGCAGAGGTTTAAGCTCGGCACTTAGTTGTTTTTAAGAATCTCAAATCAAAATTTTTTTTCAAGAAAATTTCTCAAAACCATTTTTCATCAATATTCTTCGCGTGGGTTGAAAAAATCAAAATTTTGAAATTTCTTACTTGTTCTATTTGCAGAGGTTTAAGCTCTGCATTTAGTTGAAATTGAAAATTCTCAAATTTTTCTAAGTCTTTTAATTGCTTGAAATGGCTTCAAGGGAAGCTTTAGCACTTGGTTCTGAAGGAAAACCACCTGTCTTGTTTAGAGGATCTTATCCTCAATGGAAGAAAAGGTTTCTGAACTGGATAGACAGGCAGAAGAATGGAAAACTGCTGAGAAAATCTTACAAAGATGGTCCTGAAATTCCAAAGAACCCAGTTAATGGAGAAGTTTTACCTGAAGAGAGTTGGAACACAGATCAGAGAAACAGAGTTGAGACTGACCAAAGTGCAATTGCCTTTCTTTACCAAGCACTTCCTGATGACATTTACTGCAATGTAGATTCCTATGAAACAGGAAAAGACATTTGGGATGAAGTAGAGAAGCAGATGGAAGGATCTGATGTGTCAAACACCATAAGGTTGTCGACTGTTCTGAACATGTATGAAACATTCAAACAACAAAAAGGTGAACCATTGAATGAGGTATACATCAGATTCTGCAATGTCATCAATGAGCTGAGAAAGAATGATGTGAAGAGAACCAATATGGAACTGAATATCAAATTCATCAAAAATCTGGAAGAGGAATGGCAAGTGTATGGAACCCAACTCAACCAACAATCAGACTTCGGAAAACTCACCATTCACACTCTGTTTGAAAAACTACAACTTAATGTTGAGGATGTTCAGAGAATTCAGAAGAAGAAAGAAGAGAGTGTACATTCAGATCCATTGGCCTTGGTTGCTGAAAAGAAGACTTCAAGATTGTCAAGACACAGTTTTGTTGAAGTTCAAACTGATTCTGATTCAAGTGAAATGAGTGATTGTGATCTTGATGAAAAGCAAAAGAGATGTACAAAGAACTCGCTTATTTCACAAAGGCTTTCAAGAAGAAATTCTTCAAGAAGAAACCAACAAATAATCAACTTAGGACTTCCTCAGTCTCTTCGTATGCCAAAAATGCGAATGCTCCTAAGTTTGATCAGAAGAAAGAGTTTGTTGGTGGTGAGAAGAAGTATGAAAATCAGAAGAAGTTTGAGAAGAAGGTAATGGAGAGAAGGAATGAAGACAAGAAGTGCTACAACTGTGGTTTTACTGGACATTTTGCTATCAACTGCACTAAACCTCGACAGAAGAACTCCGAGTACTACAAGTACAAACTTTTGCTGGCAAGACAAGAGGAAAGCGGAATTGCTCTTCTTGCTGAGGATGACAAGTGGTTACATCTTTCTGATGAGGAGACAGACGAACTTGCAGCAAATGTGTGCTTCATGACAAAGATCAAGAAGTCAAAGGAATTGGAGGAAAATGATGAAAGTTCTTCTGAAGTCGAGGATGAGGTAATCTCTTTTCCCAAATCAGTGTTAAAACATTATATGGATATGTCTGATACAGCAAGGAAAGATTGCAGGGAGTTGAGTAAAAAGAATTTAAAATTAAAGAAAGATTTGGAGGACAAAGAAAAAGATTTTCAAATTAAAATTGATTCACTTCAAAAAGATGTTGAAAATTTGAAATCTGAAAAAGCAACAGTCTCTTTTACTCCAAACTCCAAACTGCATCTTGAGAAACAAGAACTTGAGAACCAAAGTTCTTGAACTGAGCAAGACTGTCAGACAACTTCAAGTTGAAAAGACCAATGAGATGTTTCGAGCAAATGCTTTGGCTGAAGACATTGAGTCTTTGAATTTCAAGATGAAAGAATCTATCCCTGATGTGACGGAATTTGAAAACAAAATTTCTGACCTAAAATATGAATGTTGTATAAAAGAGTCTCTTAAACAAAAACTTGATAAAGAAAATGATGAACTGAAAGCTGAAATCAAGTCTTATCAAGAAAAGTTGTATAAGTCTTTTTAAATAGGCCAAGAAATTCAGAAACAATATTCACAACAGGGTTGGGTTATAACAATCCAAAATGTTTGCTCGAAGCACAAGAAGAAGTCCCATCATTATACAACGAATCTTATTTGAGATGTGGGATGACCGACCAATTTGTGAGACCGACTGATAGTGATTATGAGGCTGATGATTTTCTAGAAAAGGGTGCAAAAGTCTATTTTAACTATGCGTTAATGGATGAGTCATATGACTTCTTCGCTAACTCTACACATAAAACAATCAAAGACAATCATGAGGCTGTCATACCCGAAATTCTTGAGTGTTTTACTGAAAAACCTTTGGAAAATCCTATTCCTATTCCAAAACCTGAAACTTTGAGACCTTATGTACCACAAAAAGTTTTGGAAAAGGTAATTGAAAATCTGCAAAAGTCTCTTGAGGAAAAGCAATCTTTGATAGAAAATTTGAAGGCTCAAAATCACTATGTCATTAACCCACCCAAGAATCATGAAAATGATTGTGATCACCCCGATTGTCCTGTTTGTGAAGTTATGGCCACTCCATCTCCACCAAACCAATCTGTGTGTCAAAATGAGAAAACTTCACAAACTGCATGCTCTATTTGTGAAATCATGAATGCATCAGTGCAAACTGAGAGTCAAGTTGTACATGTTTCTGTTCAAACTGATGGTGATTTAGATGATGTTCATGATGTTGATGATTATTTCTTCCCGATTACTTCTGAAACTCAGTCATTTACCAAGTTTTCTGAGGGAACTCAATCATACTTGAATGAAATTGATGCTTTCAAACAAAAGTTTGAAAAAGAAAGAGAACAGAGATTAAATGTGCTAAAGGAACTTAATGATTTAAAAGTTGAATTCCAATTTCAGAAAATAGCACTTCAATTTCAAAAAGAAAAAGAAAAAGCATCAATTCCACTCAAGCGAAGTCCATGTCCGATAAAGAAAAGTGAAGTAAGTGTGAAGTTGGAAACTGATGAAATGTCAACATATTTGGAAGAAAATCATGATTTTGAACCTGAATTTGAAAAACTTTTTGTTCAAAAGAAGGAAAAACTTGATTTTAATCTAAAGAAGATTCCAAAGTCACACTCTTCACAACCTTCCTCATCCGATAAGTTCCAAAGACAAAAGACCACCCAACAATCAAAGACCAACCCATCACCCAAGACTGATTCAAAACCAAAGACCAAACCATTACCAAAGAATGTTTCAAAACCAATGTAAGTGCATGATTCTGTTGACAACAGCAACAGCGATTTGATCAGTATGTTTATGTTTTGTAATATGTAATCATAGACTTATGTTATGTTTAAACTTGTTATTTGGACTTAAGTAATGTGAATGATTACATATTGATCAGAGTTTGGTATGTTTAATGTTTACGACTTGTATGAATGTGATTATAAGTAACATACAGATACAAGTGATAAACTAGTCACGTTTTAAGTAATTAAAGTATACTTAAAAGATGACAAAAGAAAGTGTGTACAAACTCGTGCTACAGTAACACGAGTTTGTCTAAATACGTGGTCATCACGTGTTTACATATAAAACACGCGGTTGCTAATGGGCTTTGGGCTTTAAGGAATACGGTCCATAATTAGCACGCGTTTATGAACAGTAAGTATAAATACTCACACTTAATACGTAATTAGTAACAATTAATTAAGAGATTACGATTAAACTCTGTCAATTAGCAAACCCGCGCGCGTTTAAGGTCTTAGGTTGTATTAACAACGAAAGACGATAATTTAATTAACCAAACAGGTTATCACGAGAGGATTCCGCACTCTCGTCATAACTATAAGCGTTCTCGTGTACGATCAGTCCACAAGGACCTACAAGTGGTATCAGAGCCAATAGATTTTTCAATCTGAAGGTTCGAGATCGCTTTGTTTGGCTTAATTTTGCCTAAAATCGTGCAAGATTTTAATCGGAAACACGTGTTTGTCTTTGTAACACGTGTTTGCTTTTTAACACGTGTTTGTCTTTTAAACTCGTGTTAGCCCTTCCTTAACACGTGTTTGCTTTTTAACACGTGTTTGTCTTTTAAACTCGTGTTAGCCCTTCCTTAACACGTGTTTGTCCTTTAAGCTCGTGCCCCTGCTCAAACACGTGTTTATCTTAAACACGTGCACCTGTTCACTCTCTGTTCTAATCACGTGTTTATCTCAAACACGTGGAACTGTTCATTTATTTTAATTTCTTCTTTTGTCGTATTTCGATGATGTCTGGAATACCTACAGTTTCATCAAAAGAGGCCCAATATATAAATGCATTAATTCTTCACGATCATGAAGTCGGTCGTACCAATTCACCCCCAAAATTGATAAGACTTGAAAATTTCTGGAGTTGGAAAAAACGTTTTGAATCCTATATTCGCCTTACTGATTTCAATCAATGGGTGATGATTACTGAAGGATATGAGTGGCCAACTCATGAAGATGCTCATGGAAATGAGGTCCAATACAAGATTGGGGATATGTCTGAAGTGTTGAAGAAAGAATATGCCATTGAAGGAAAGGCCTTGTCAAACTTAGAAATGTGTTTACCTCGGGATGCAATTCATCTTCTCGGAGAACATAAGACCTCTAAAGGTTTGTGGGATGCTTTAAACGCATACTGTGAAGGTGATGAGTTGATGAAAAAGGGAAGAATTAAACTGCTGAACAGACAATATGAAGTCTTTAATGGTTTGAAATCTGAAAGTTTAGATGATTTAATAACTCGTTTTAATCATCTGATTACTGAACTGGGATATTTTGGTGTTACATTTACACAAAATAAACTAGTAGATAAATTTTTGGATTCTCTGCCGAACAAATGGAATGACTTTGTGCATAGTCTTCAAGAAGAGAAAGATTATGAATCTTACACCTTGGCAGAGATTGTTTCAAAAGTAAAGAACAGGGAAATGAAGCGTAAAGCAAAGGATGAGCTTTCGGTTTTTCAACAAAATCCGAGTCTATATCATGCTAATACTGATAATCTATTGTCTTCATCGTCCTCTACTTCTGGAAGTGGAACTACTGCTCTTTTATCCACTGAAACCATTCATCCTGTGATGGATCCTGATGGAATTGCAGGTTACATGGTTTATGACAATTCGTCTTCAACTAAGAATAGCAGTGGATCAAGAAACAGTGGAAGTACAACTGTTCGTTCGATGCCAATGAGTATGCAATCTGCTGAAGGACGTATGCAAGTATTTGCTGCTATGTGTTCTGCTCATGAGGCATTTATCAATGGCAAAATTTCAGATCCAAGTTTGATTGATAAAGATTATGAGCAAGTTGATCCTGATGATTTAGAGGAAATGGACTTGAAGTGGCAAATGGCTATGCTCACTATAAAAGCTCGTCGTTTTATGCAACGAACTGGAAGAAATCTTGCATCTGACAAGAATAGAGGATTTGACAAGTCAAAGGTTAAGTGTTATAATTGTGACGGTTTTGGTCATCT
>CM067172.1:101340840-101352710 GCA_034093135.1 Erigeron breviscapus | reverse complement strand
AATGATAATTGAATAACTTGGTAACAGAAAAAAAACGTATATACGAAACCTTAAGTATAATGTACGGTTCCAACAGTGTCGGTGAAATAGTGTCGGTGGAACAGTGTCGGTGGCTAGATGATACAAAACCGACATACTTTATGGAAAGTAGGAATACTCGTGAAATTGCCACAAGCTACATTTGATGTATTAGTTGAATAATATTACTAGTAGACAATTGTTGTGTAAATTGTTAAGAAAACTTACTTCCAAAGCTAGTAAAACCATACACCTCCATGAGGAAACTTCCTAGCACTTTCCTTTACTTAGTAGCAAAATTATAAACCTCTAAATATCTTTAAAAATCTGATCATAAGTTGTTAAAGTCAAGAATGGATACTAATTTTATCATATTTAATTCGAAGAGATGCATAATCAGCTCTTTCTTGCAATCCATGACGAAACTCTTTGTATGCTTTCGGCAAACCATCCAGGAATTTATCCACTATCTCAGTAGGAGTGTATCTAAGGTCAAAATATGCTAATTCAGCAAGAAGATGTTGATATCTCAGAATAAGATCCTCAACTTGTTCATTCTTTGTAGCATTGAAGCAATCAAATTGTTTCTTAGCATTTTAATTCTATTTTGCTTCAATAAGTGGATCACCTTCACAATGAGCTTCAATAGCATCGAACAGTTGCTTTGAAGTCTTGTATTCCTGTTTAGGAAACAAGTGCACCAACTCTTGAGGAATGCACATACGAAGTGTGAAAGAGTCTTTACTTCAATGGCGTAGTTAGCCTTTTCTTCGCCCGTTAATTCTCCCACCTTGTATGTAGAAGTAACTCCATTCACAGTAAGAGTGGGCCATTCATAACCTTCAGTGATCATGAGCCACATATTCAAGTCTTCTTGTTGAATGAAATCTTCAAATCGACCTCTCCACGCCCAAAAGTCAGCTAATGAGACTAACTTGGTGGAGAATTAGTACGCCCTACCAGATGATCATGATAAACTAGAGAATTGAGATATTGGGCAACAGCATTGTTGGTTAGGATGAAGAAGCCATAAGAGAAAAAATACTGTTCAAACGAAGATAAGAATCCAACGAAATTAGGTTAAATTCGTAGAACAGTGTTAGTACGAAGATAGCTTAATTTTGGGGACAAAAGTTTTGAACGAATATAGCTAAGTTCGTAGGCTAAGGTTCAGAACGAAGATAGATTAAGTTCGTAGGTTAAATTCGTTTGATGAAGATTCAAAACGAAAAAGAAGATAAATTCGTTTTCTATCTTCGTTGGATGAATTTAAAACGAAATTAAGTTAAATTCGTTTTCTGACTTCGTTTTGCTAAGTTCGTAAGGCAAACGAACTTAACGACAGAAAGTGTTTTGGGAGGTTTTTGGGAGAATAACAACCAAACAAACGATCTCAACCCTTCAATAAGATATCGAATGGCTCTGATACCACTTGTGAGTCCCTCGATAGCTACTGATCGCTCTCGAGATCGTCTATGTTATGTCGTGAGTGCGGAATCCTCACGAGATAACTAGTTTGATTAGTTATCGTATATATTGCTAATTATCTCAATATAATCAGCCTTATGCAATCTATATTCGTTTTCTATAGCATAGAAACGAACTTAGTCGCCTTTGGTGTGTGTGTGATCAACTGGAATCCTCACTTTAGGGTTTCCAATCGTTTATATATGTTCACGATCGATATTGGGCTTGCTGGGCTTTGTTCTTACGAACTTAGCAGTCCAGCCATAAAACGAAGATTATCTTCGTTAGTTCCTAACGAAGATTATCTTCGTTAGTACTAAATATCATCAACATCTATGCTTAGTTATTTTCCAAGTACTTTATGTACAAGAAACCTAACATATATTATGTTTGTACTTGTATGATATACATAACAAACATCATATATAAACATATAAATAACACCAAAACATGTAATTAATCATTACTAAAACATGAAGTCCATAATCTATCAATTACATATAAATGAATAAGACATAAAACAACATAAGTGTACATATTTGATTGAAGATCGTCTTAGGTTTCGAAGAAATGAAACGATCTTGGTGAAGATCGTCTTAGGTTTATTTCCCAAAACTTATAAGTATTTGAATTGACCAAACCAATCCTTTCGGATTAATTAGCCAGAAACAAACACTACACAACACACACTTGTCAAGAACACAAGAATGAAAAACGAACTTTCAAAGACTAAGACGATCTTGGGAAGATCGTCCTAGTGAAGATCGTCTTTGTGTCATCTTCTTCATCAGAATATCAGTTTTAACCAAAAACTCCATTAATGACAAAAAAAACTTCAATATCTTTTGAATTACTGGGAGTTAAATCACGAAATCACTTGCAAACTGATTGTATTCACGTTCGCAACCAATTTATGAACAAAATTCAACACAAAACACAACAGATTCAAATCCCTCAAATTAGCGCCAAAAACACAAAATTCAATCTCGAGAATTAGATTGAATTGGAACTTGAAACTTGACAGGATTATGTTTTCAACAACCACGAATCTATTGGTGAACAAATAATTGTGATTTTATGTGATTTGAAGTGTGAATTTTGATGAACCAGTAGGTAAAAAATACGAACAGAATTGTAAATAATTTTGATTTTGTTGAATTTGTGATTGAATTCAGTTATGGATCGTCATCAGATTGATGTTTTTCTCTGATACCACTTGTTATAACACGATTTCTATCACTGAATTCAATTCATCAATGGCGGTTTGGATAGTGTGTGTTATTGGTGTTTGTGTGTGTTTTGAGAGAGAATCGAAGGTAACTGTGTGAATTAACAGGTATAAAAGTTATAATGTTATGTGTAATGTTATGATCTCTAAGGTATGAGAGGGCTATTTATAGTCTAATTCTACAATTATGCTAATTGTCACAATTAGCCCCTCAACCTTAGTAATCATTTATCTATGAATTAACAACAAGAAATTCCTCTAATCTAGATTACAATTTATCACTATTTTTGGATTTCTAACAATGAAGAGTCACCCTCACCCAGCACTTCCTCTTCTTCGTCTCAAGCTAAAACTAGCTCATCAGCTAGCTTTGCTAAAACTGTCTTCCCTAATCATCCTATCATTGATATGATGCCTAATGAAGGCAGAGTTCAATATTCCTCTTCCCAAACATTTGAAGGAAATCCTTCAAGTGATGGTTTCAAGCCTCTTGCTCCTCAGCTTTTGACTGTTAAGCCCAATGGTGGTTTCAGTGTTGAACCTTTTAGAAGGAGCAAGGTCGCTATTCCATATGACTACAGCACTCCTCAGCGAGCTGTGTCTGTTAGTCAACTTGCTGAGAATTCTCTTCCCTCAGCAGTCGCTGAACGCCCTGCGTTTCAATCGTCTTCTTATCCTAATCATGCTGACAGTAAGTCTGTTATGCATGATCGCTTGATGAAAATACGAGTCAGGTTTGGCGATGCTCGTTACCAGCAACCTAACCCTGTCTATGTACCTAAGGGATCTCATATCCCTCAGCGAGTTGCTCCTAAACCTGTTCAGCAGGTCAGACCTCCTCAGTAAGGAGGTCAGCAAGTTGCTCAGAAACCTGTTCAGCAGGTTAGACCTCCTCACCAAGGAGGTCAGCAAGTTGTTCAAACTCATTCTGGTCCTTCCTCTTCTAATGCTCAATCAAAGGGCAAGTCTATTCTTGGACCAGTTCCTAAGTCTCTTCCTTCTCAATTTAGGAAGAAAAAGGCTTCTTCAGCAGCCTCAACCTCTTCCTCCAACCATGAGATATGTGAGTTGACTAAACGTGTAAACGACTTGTCCCCACAACTCAAGGAGTTTCTGATTCAAAGTCAGAAACCAAGAAAGTGTTATCTTTGTGGGGAAAGAGGACACATTGCTGCTGACTGTAATGACAAAGACTCTAGGAATCCTCCTGAAGTCGTCATTCAGCCAAATCTACCCTCAGCTTCTGCTGCTCCCTCCTCTGTAATCGCTGAGCAAACTCCTCCAGCTGAGTCAAATGTCAGCTCGAGTGAAGCAGTTGTTCTTAATCAGGACAACATTGCTGAATTCATTGCCTCTCAGCGAATTTCCATTCCCCACTCTCAAGAGATCATTTCAAATGGTTTCGACAGCGTTCTGGTTGAATATGGGAATGATAATCAGGTCAGCAACATGTTTGTTCTTAACACTGGAAACACTGTCACTTATACCTCTGAAGATCAATTCTTCACACATGAGGTTACTCGTGATATGCTTCCTGCTCATCAACTTGTTGATTATATTCCAAGAGATGAGATCACTGACCCAAATGCTCCTCTTCCTCTCTCTACTGATGATATTGTCAGTGGAGAAAATCTCGATTCTGCCTAAATCCTTCTATTGTTATCCATGCAGGCCTTGCTAGGAAAAGAAGTGTGGTATTTGGACAGTGGCTGTTCAAAACACATAACTGGATCCAAGGATCTGCTGGATAACTTTGTGGAGACCGATGGTCCCACAGTGGTGTTTGGTGACAATTCTACTGGCCAAACTGAAGGATATGGGTCTCTTTCTAACGGGCTGATCAAATTCACAAAAGTTGCTTATGTGAATGTCTAAAACACAATCTGATCAGCATTAGTCAACTGTGTGATGCTGATTACAAGGTCATTCTTGATAAGCATCAAGGCACAGTAATTAACATTAATAAAGAGGTAGTCTTGGTCGCTCCTAGAAAAAGGGATATTTACTTGGTAGATTTTACTCCTATCAAGACTGACAGCGAGACCTGCTTCTTTTCAAAAGCTGCCTCTCAAATCAATTGGTTGTGGCACAAGCGTATGTCGCATGTTTGTGAGTTCCTGAAATACGATGGTTAACCTAGAAGTGTAAAATACAACAAGTCTAATAATCACTAGAATGGACTAGTATTACTTGTAAATAAATGCAAGAATATATAAACAAAGTAATATAAGACTTAAATCAATAAACAAGTAAAGTGGAACATTATGTATTTTTCAATGGTGTATTTTATTTATGATGTTAAATAAAATACAAGGTTGTGCGGAATCAAGATAATACGAATAAGTATGTATCCTAACAACCTATGAATTACAAATGATCTATATTTGTCAAATAACTCTTTTGGATCGAGATACTTAAAGTTGTGAAGTATCCCAGTTTAAGATCGAGAGTATTTAAACAAATTCACTCTAATGCAAAATGTATGCTTAAAAGTATTTTCTCAAAGAAATGACTTTGTATTTATAGGCAACAAAATTCACCAGTGAATTTTGTGCCGTACAAATATGGTTGCATACATTTAATGATCCGACAAGAACATTAAATGCATTGGTTAATGGTACAAGGATAAAGTCATATCGATATGATTTTATTCTTTTAACCAACCACCTTTACACGCATAAACTTTGGTAAAGAACAAGTGGATTGTTCTTTGGAAAGATGTGTAAAGGCAAAAGTCAATTCCTCGATATCAGTGTTCAGACTTGTAAGGTCTAGAACACTGACAATCCTCCAGTGTACAGATCTGGTAAGACTTCCAGTGGACTCCGCCATTTGTCAGTCTTCTTTATTCTGACTTCAGCCTTTGACTTCAGTGAGAACGTCTTCAGTAGAGTAGATCTGGACTGGGGTGAAGTCCAGTGAGCTAATACAAGTATTTGCTCACTGGTCTTCCATTATTTCTGGACAAATCTTCAGAGGGACTCCAGATTCCAAGTCTGGAGTAGGTCCAGTAGAACACGTTTCTGGACAGATCTTCAGTAAGTCTCCAGTAGTCAAGTCTGGAGTGAGTCCAGTAAATCTGGACCTAACAAATTCCCCCTATTTGTTTAGAAATAATGCAAGTGTTTTCAAGCTTAAATCTATACAATTTTGTATGCTTGAAAAACACAAGTTTTTGATTTTAGTCTAAAAAATCTAAGTTACTGGAAAACACTTTATAGATCATGAGTGTTTTCAGTTTCATCTTTTAAGTTCTAACTTAGAATAAATCTGATCATTTACTTTTATGAATCAAAAATTGCAACTAATATTACATACATCAACTGATAAATAGTTACAATTTTTTTTAAACAATAAATTACAATAAGTAAATGATAAGAGTCAGGCCCTTCTCTTCGATGTCTGTCCTGGAGCATCTTCAGAAGCCTTTCTCTTTGGTGATGGAGAAGATTGTACTGATTCTGGCGATTTCATGCCCATTGCAACTTCCATCTGTTGCTTTCTTCTCCATACCTTCTCAATTCTCTTCAGAAATGCTTTAACATCAGTCGACACATTTGTCTTCCCCCTGAACGTTAAAGCAATCTCTTTCAGTTCACTCCATCCAAACGCTTGGACTGAAGTACTCTTTCTTTCATCAGTAAAGTTACCTTCCCTGGTCAACTTTTCTTCAAACTTGGACATACCTTCATGATTACCAGCAAGCTTGATTTCTGCACCAGTGATCCGTCTAGCATCAGCCCTGAAATTTAACATTTCATTATACTTGTCTTTCAATTTGGCTGTCTGGATCAATGCTTCAGTTTCCTTTGACACTCTCTTTTGCTCAACAGCAGACTGGAGTTGTTGACGATTAATTTTTAGAGAAGTGTCCAGGGGAATGAATCTGCTTACATCAGCATCTTTAATAGCTTTGATCTGTTTGGCAGTCAGTTTTGGTAAGCCAGTCAGTTTCTTTCTGTACTCTAACTCCAGAGCACTAGCATTCTTCCTTATCTTCCTCTGGAGCATCACCAGTTCCTCCTTCCTCTGCCTGGTGAGTTCTGGTACACTAACGCCATAAATTATAGAATCATAAACCTGTTCTTCTTCGGCGTAAAAGGAGCGTACATGAACATCATTCAATGCATTTAGACATTGATGAACTCTAGGGTCTTCCTTCATCTTTTTGTACACATCAATATTTATGCCTAACCTGCCAGCATTGTAAGAGTCCAGAGTCCCCATAGTTGCCATCTCCCTTTGATGGGCCAGCAGTTCATCTTTTTGATTTCTCTTAAAGATCTCTATCATTATGCATTCTTGTTCTAGCTTCTTGGAGGTTTCATCATCAGCAGTAGGATACTCTGATGATTCTTCAGCAGTTTGTTCTTCTTCACCAGATACCAATTGTGCTTTTTCTTTAACAGACTTCAGTATAGTTGGTATATCTGGGAAAGACTCAAACTGGGGCTCACTGGCTTCAGTACCAGCAGCTTCTTCAGACAGCATAGTGGCTTCAGTGCCAAATGCTCTTTGTGCCAAATGCTTCAGTGTCACTTGTTTTTGGTCACCAAACGACTTTTCCCCCTTGGAATGATCACCAGTTCTGGACTTGAGATCATTCCATAATTGTTCTAGCATATGTCTGTCCAGTGCACCAAAGGTTCTTCCTGCCACTGGAGTTGTATCAGTCACAACTTTCTTAAGTGCCTGCACTTCCTTTTAACAGTTTCAACTTCTTTAGGCAAGTGCTTTGGCAATTTTTCTTCCATCAACCTCTCCACTTGGGGTAACAACCCATCTTGAAGAGTTCGAAGAACAGTCTCAGAAATTTCTTCAGATAATTCTTTCAGCATACTGATTCTGAACTTCTTTGTACATTCATCACTAATCGTACTTACAACTGCATCCTGATCAAGTGTGGATCTACTCTCCAGAGAACTTATCCTGGTAACCAACTTCTGAACCTCTTCATTCAGACCTGCCAGTGGTTGAACAAGTTCACCTTTCACTGCAGTCTGAACAGAGTTCACCAGCCTTGTCTCCAATCCCTGGACTGCCACTTTGAAATTTTCAGTATTGTTGTTTGTGGCCAGTACCAGTTCATCAAGCTTCTCATAAACAAGCTTCTCATTCCCAGCAAACACATTCATCTCAGATGCAAGGTTATTTGATAATAAAGATTTAAAGTCTGAAATAACCTGCGATGAAGTCTGGAGTGATCTCTCCAGGTCCGCCACCTTACTTAAAAGGCCTTGGACCTCGGAAGAAGATGAAGTGGAGAGACCACTGGGAGGTTCAAGATTGGAAGGCAATCTGGTCATAAGAGGTACTTGTGCCCAGTCCTCTTCAGTTGCAGCTTCAGATGTTACAACTGTTGAATCCAGCGCACGAGGTTCAGTTACGTTGACTGGAGTTTGAAGTGGTGGAGGTTGAGATTGTGAAGTTTGAGTGGTTGCAGGAGTGAAGTATTGAGTATTTCTTGGAATTGAAGGTGGTGGTGGTGGTGGCATGTTTGATTCTGGTGGTGGTGGTGGCATTTCAGCAGATATAATTGGTTGGGTGACTGAAGCAATAGCAGATGTGTCAATATTTTCTTCTTCATCACCCAGGAAATTCATGTTTACATCAAAACCTTCAGACATTGGGGAATCTACATCATCCCAATTGGAGCCATCCCAACTGTCTGATCACCAGTCTGTTCACCAGCCTGTTCATGAACTTGTTCACCAGCCTCTACATTCAAGTCGATTTGAGCCTCTTGCTCAACAACCTGCTCAATAATATGGGCAACATTTTCTATTTGTTCATCAGTCACCTGCCCAACAACCTCTTCAGATTCAAAAATTGGAGACCCATCCAGATTCATTACATCACCAGGATGTCTTTCAGGATTCACCTGAACTCCAGCTCTCATCAGACGCCTGTTTGTTCTAGGTCGTCTGGAAGGTTCAACAATTTCTGGTCCATGACCTTCAGGAGCAACTTGTCTAATGGGTTGTACAGCTTCTATTATCTGTACATCTTGGTCACCAGAGGGTCCTTCACCAACTTGACCTCTACCTGGAGCCACTTCAGCTTCTTCTCTTTGAAAGGAGAGCATGGACTGAGGAATATCTACCTCATTCAGTGGAGATCTGAGGTTGGTCAGATCCCTCATATACTCACTCACAGAAAAGTGAGTAGTTTCAAAATCATACTGGTCTCCAAGAGCTCTTTTAAATATGAGTGAAAGAAAACGGATATAAGGAACAAAGGCTTTTCTACCTTTCACTCTAAGACGCTCTACCAGATCATCAAAAAGAATCTGAGCAAAATCCACTCTAAGTCCAAACCAGAGGCAGTAGGCAATCTGGAGATGGGTTTGATTTATCTGGTCTAACCCTCCAGAACTGCCTCCCAGACATTCAACAATGTGGGTGAAGAAGTATTTCCATGAGTCTGATAGTTTGCTCATGTAGATAGTTCCCTTCCTGGATAGCTGGCCATGCTCATCCATAATATCTGTGTGCCCCATCAGTCTGCACACTTCCCTTGTATTGATACCAGAAGGAAGTTCGATGGGCAACTCATTCTGTTCAAAATAATTCAATTGAAGAACAAACCTGAGTAGACTAGCAGTGAAACCCAAGGATCTGGTACCTTGCTTCAGAGAGTAAGTAATTGATGAAGTTTCATCATCATATTGTGCAGTGTACCAGAATTCACAGAGGTAATCGTGGTACATCCTCCCTGGATTTAATGTCAACGTACCATATAGTGGGCATGAGAGAAAAAATGTGTTTAATCTCCCAATAACAGATTGGGCATCATGAACACTGGAAAGTGAAAGTCTGGCCATCCAGTTGTTCATGTTTATTCTTATAGCTTTTGCCTCTAGAGTGATATGAGGTGCCTTGTCAACATTTTCAGTTGGATCATATTCAGCAGCGAGCAGATTTTTAAGAGATTTAGATTGTCTAGGTGCCATTATATGAAGAATAGATGAAGATGAAATTGAGTATTTAGGGTTTAGATGAAGATTTGATGAAGGAATGAATGGAAATGGAGTAAATATGAGAGATGATGATGATTGGAAAATGAAGGAATTTGAAAGATTTGGGAGTAAATATGTTCGAAGTAAATGCAAATGAAATTGAAAGTGGGTATTTATAGGAGAGAGAATGTGGAACTCAAACGGTTTAATTTGAAATTATCAAATAAAATTTTGATCGGGTTCTGAGATCCGCATTAATTACATCATATCACACATAAATGTGTGACGGTTTACAGCCCACAAACAGTATCAAGTTGCTCTTTTTGACTTCCCAAGGTAAAAATACCATCATTACGTTGAAAAATTTACATACCACGTAGGATTATAAGATAAATATCTTTAAAAAGTTTGCTTACGTGGCACGCACAATGACCAAGTATTAAAAAAAATATTATGACTTATTTCAGTGCATCTGGAGGTTGACTGGACACTCCAGTATCACTGGTGGATTAGTCCAATGAATATGTACTGATGGTACACTGGAGGGACACTCCAGTAAAGTACCAGTGAAAACCATTTTGAAAGACTGGTAACCTCAAACGTGCACGTCAACTAATACAGACAAATGAGAGGACACATTTACAAGGAGACAAAAATCACCTCAAACACGCACTTCAATCTGTCCAATTACCAGTGAGAGGGACACATTTACAAAGCACCAGTAATATTTTCTGAAGAATTTGTCCAGTGAGAAAATAAATTAATAAATTCTCCCTGAACTTAAAACATTTTTAAGAGCAAAAATGTTATAAATGAAAATGAGCTTAATTGAAGGTTTAATGGTGGAATTATGGATAGTGTGTGAAAAGTGTGTTTGTGTGTGAAATGGAGGTTGAAGATGATGTAGAGAGAGAAAGTATAAGTTTAGAGAGAAGTAACTATGGAATTATGATTAAGGCTTCTTACAAAATGATTAAGGAAGGGGTATTTATACATATGATCTAATTATAACTACTACTCCTTCCACTATTAGCTAATTTACAATTTAACACCATTTTATATTTCTAACAATCTCCCCCTTGGTGTTGAATTGTAAATGTTGCATCGTCTTCGGTCTTTAAATAACATGATGAGCCCATTTGTTGAAAATCTTCAATGTTGATTGGACTTTGAAGCTTTCTCATTGTCTTCAATGTCTTGTATCAACCTTGACTTTGAATCTTCTCAACAAACATATAAATTTGACGATGACTTATTAAATCTTGATCTTCTCTTGCAACTTTGAATACTTTGGAAGCATCTTTGAAATCTTTGTAGCTCTTGTGCTTTCACAACTTGAACTTTTGAATGTTGATTTCAACTTGATGTTGCTTGGAGAAGTAACTTGAATCTTTGAGTAGCATGCGGAAGCTTGGTTTTGACTTTGAATTCCTTGAATTCTTTTGGTATTGCGGAAGCTTGATTTAACTTTGAATTCTTTTGGCTTTGCGGAAGCTTGGTTTTGACTTTGAAATCTCTTGGCATTTCGGAAGATTGGTTTTGGAATGCGGAAATTTGATTTGACTTTAAAACTTCAATTCTTGATCTAACTTGTCTCTGAATCAATAAACATCTTGGAGCACTTGATTCTTTGATCAATAACATTTGCTCCCCCTCAATCAAACAACTATCTCGGAGCAAATTATTCAATAACAAATCTTTAATCTCTTGCTCCCCCTCGAACAAACAATCATTTCGGAGCATATTTAACGACTCATGAGTTTACTCTTGCTCCCCCTCAAATGAACAATCTTTGGATCTTAACCATCCAAGTATCTATCATCAAATAACAATCTTCATTCAATCTCAAACTTTTCTAATCATCAAACAAATGATCAATTATTCAATAAATCTTTCAAATATCGACCATGTACATCATCTTGAATATACTCGATCTCGAATCAATCCTTTAACTTTCTCAAAACAATCTTTCAACTTATCACGATAATTATTCACTCTCTTCACCTAAACTAACGATCCTTTGAACAACCAAACACAATGAATATCATCAATCAAAATCTACCTAAACCTTGAACTCTATCTATCAATCATTTAATCATTTCTCCCCCTTATGATGAATATGTGAAACGTGTTCATCATACAATAATGATTGATAGCATAAATGGTAGATACCAACAAACAACAAGCAAATATGAAAAG
>CM067172.1:101304736-101339840 GCA_034093135.1 Erigeron breviscapus | reverse complement strand
ATTCGTAGTCAATTCCATCTTGTTGGCAATATCCCTTTGCAACCAATCGTGCTTTGTTGCGTACAACAACTCCAGTTTCATCCTTTTTATTCTTGAAGATCCACTTGGTTTTAATTGGCTCCTTGTTCTTGTAAGGATTGGGAACCAATTTCCACACCTCAAGTCGTTCAAATTGATTCAGTTCTCCTGCATCGCTTTCACCCAATCTGGACAACTTAGAGCTTCATTCACTGTCTTTGGTTCAACAATGCTCAGAAAATTCACAAACAGACATTCATTCGCGGAAGCGGATCTTGTCTTAACTCCTGTTGTTGGATTACCAATGACTTGAGAAATCGGATGAGCTCTAGTCCATTTGGTTGTGTGAGGAATTGGGTCAATTGGATCACCAGATTCTTCAGAATCAATAAAATCAGGAGTATGTTGTTCTGTCAATTGTTCAAATGAAGTAGCAATTGGTTCAACAAAGTCATTGTGATCATAATCTTTTGGATTGGTTGATGGATTTGTCACTTGAGAGATAACATGAGGTTGAGTATGCAACTCTGAATAATCAGTAGGTGGAGGAGAATCAGATGATGAACTATCATATGATGATTGTGATGGTGAAGACTCATTGGGATCCATTTCTTCTGAATTTGAACTGGTTGGTTCATTGTCATTTCCATCAGATTCAGGAACTTTCTTCGAAACATGGAAAAATTCTTCGAACAAGATGTCCAAATCTTGTGTTGTTGGAGTAGAGATTGATTTGACATTTGATGCAGTCTTAGTTGCGGAAGCTTGTGGACTTTGAAGTTCGGGTCTTGAACTGTGTTGTTCAAGAACCATTTCCGAGAGTTCATCAAATCTAACGTTCATACTCTCTTCAATTCTCTTGGTTCTTCGGTTATATACACGATATGCTATCGATTCTCTCGAATAACTGATAAAATATGCCTCATCGCTTTTGGTTCAAATTTGCCCAGATTATCTCGATCATTGAGAACATAACATACACATCCAAAAATGTGCAAGAAGTTCACATTGGGCTTTCTTTTGTTTATCACCTCATATGGAGTTTTTTGTTAGGTCCAGATTTAGTCCAGACTTACTGGACTGGCTCCAGACTGGACTACTGGAACCTTACTTAGGTTTGTTACGAAAACTTGTTTTGCTGGTCTCGCTCCAGACCCGACAACTGGAGCTCACTGAAGATCTGACCAGAAAACATATTCTACTGGACCTACTCCAGACTTGGAATCTGGAGTCCCTCTGAAGATTTGTCCAGAAATAATTGAAGACTAGTGAGCATTTACTTGTACAGGTAATCTGGAGGATTCTCCAGATTAGCTCACTGAAGACTTCACCCCAGTCCAGATCTATTCTACTGAAGACATTCTGACTGAAGTCAAAGACTGAAGTCTGAAGAAAGAAGACTGACAAATGGCGGAGTCCACTGGAAGTCTTACCAGATCTGCACACTGGAGGATGTTAGTGTTCTAGATCCTGCAAGTCTGAACACTAATATCGAGGATTGACTTTAGCCTTTAACACACTTTCCAAAGAACAAGCCACTTGTTCTTTAACAAAAGTATACGTGTGTTAAGGTGGTTGGATAAAAGGATACACTTACACTTGATGTGACTTTATCCTTATTCCTTATCCAATACATTTAATGTTCTTGTCGGATCATTAAATGTATGCCAACCATATTTGTACGGCACAAATTCACTGGTGAATTTGTTGTCTATAAATACTAAGTCATTCCTTGAACAAAAATACTTTTAGCATACATCTTGCAAGAAAGTGAATTTGTCTAAAATACTCTCGATCTTAAACAGGGATACTTCACAACTTTAAGTATCTCGATCCTAAAGAGCTATTTGACAAATATAGATCATTTGTAATCATAGGTTGTTAGGATACTCACTTAATTGTGTTATCTTGATTCCGCAACAACCTTGTATTTTATTTAAACATCAATAAATGAAATACCCATGAAACATACATAATGGTCCACTATTTGTTTATTGCTTTAAGTCTTGTATTACTTTGTTTAATATATCTTGCATCTTTATTTACAAGTAATACTAGTCCAATTCTAGTGATTATTAGACTTGTTGTATTTTACACTTTCTATTGGTTAACCATCTCGTAATTTAAGGGACTCACATTTTATCAAACCTCTTGTTTATTATGGATCTGTTTTGAGTAAAACAAGCAGTAGCAACAACTTCAGCCCATAGATTCGGTGGCAACTTCGAATAGGCAAGCATTGTCCTAGCTGCTTCAACAAGAGTTCGATTTCGACGTTCAACTACTCCATTCTGTTGAGGTGTCCTGGCAGCAGAAAATTGGTGTGAAATACCCATGGACTTGAAGAAAGAATCAATCGTTGAATTCTTGAATTCAGTACCATTGTCTGAGCGAACAATTCTAACAGATGATTTGAGATTGACTTGGGTCTTCTTGATGAAATCAATAATCATTTGCGGAGTATCACTCTTTGCATGAAGAAAGAATACCCAAGTGTACCGAGAATAATCATCGACAATCACAAGAATGTATCGCTTGCCATGGATACTTTGAACTTTCATTGGGCCACACAAATCCATGTAAATAAGGTGCAAAGAACCTTCTGTACTTAGAAACTTCTTTGGTTTGTGTGATGCTTTCTTCATCTTGCCAATTGCACAAGCTGGACAAACATGTTCACTTTCGTACTTATAATCAGGAAGTCCTTCAACAAGTTGTTTATCCACGAGAGCATTAATTGTTTGAAAATTCAGATGAGAAAGACGGCGATGCCATAACCAAGAGTTTTGTGCAGTTGCTTTTGAAAGTAGAATAAATCTCTGAAGAATTAGATGGAATGTTGTTGAGATCAATAGTGAACAGGTTATTGTCCCTTGTTCCAGTAAGAATATCCACACCATCTTCAGTCTGCACTTTGCATTCATATCTCCTGAATAATACTTGAAGATCATTGTCACAAAATTGTCCAACACTGAAAAGATTGTGTCCTAATCCTTCAACATAGGAAACTCTCTTTATAGTGACACCATTTTTAACAATGTCTCCGTAACCGAGAATAGGAGCAATATGATCATTTCCAAATCTGACGGTTCCCATAAACTTTTCAACAAAGTTCGAAAGAATGGACTTGTTTCCAGTCATATGACGTGAACATCCCGAGTCAACGTACCAAACACAAATGAGAAATTCCTGCAAAGACAAGGTATATGATTTAGGTACCCATGTAAATTGGGTCCTTGCAGGTTAGAGGGATAACATGCAAGTACACATTAAAAAATAAACATCAAGCAAAATAACACGCATACAAACAATTTATTCAAATAACAAACAAGCACACATAATTGTTCAAAATACAAATACGAATTACAAACAAAGAAATGTAAAGGTTTATACACAAGTTTTGATACAAGCAGGAATAGTCCTAGATGTAGTAGCATTATCTAATGTATTTGATCTACGGACAATCCACACTTGTTTGACATGGGTAGTGTTTCCATCAAGTTTAACATTTCTAGTAGCATGCAAGAATCTATCTTTTGGAATCCATTTACTGCTACTTTTCATGCACAAGTCACCTGAAACACGAACATTTTTAGAGTTAGAAACTAATTTAGCTTTTATGTTCTGAACAGGTTGCTTCTTGATTGGTTCTGTGATCTTATTCACTTTCTTTATGTTATTAGATGACAACCAACCATACTGGTCTTTGTATTTAGTCATGCCTGTAAAAGTATCTCTAACTCTCTGTAAAGTGCACTTAGGATTCTTCTGAGAATACCTAGGGAAACTAGAATACCTAACCTGCTGAGGTTGTTTGTTACCTAATGAGAAAGTTTCAATCTTAACAATCTTCGGACCACTGCTTGTTTTGACTTCTTTTTGTGACTGAGATTCAGATTTGACCTTGTACATCTTTGATTGCCTAGAAGTCTTTTGGACTGTGGGACTTTTCTTTGATGGTTTGGTCTTTGGTTTTGAATCAGTCTTGGGTGATGGGTTGGTCTTTGATCGTTGGGTGGTCTTTGGTCTTTGGAACTTATTGATTGATGAAGATTGTGAAGAGTGTGACTTTGGAATTTTCTTCAGATAAAAATCAAGTTTTTCCTCCTTTTTAACAAAATGTTTTTCAAATTCAGGATCAAAATCATGATTTTCTTCCAAAAAATTTGTCAAATCTTCAGTTTCCAACTTCACACTAACTTCACTTTCTTTATCGGACATGGACTTTGCTTGAGTGAAATTGATGCTTTTTCCTTTTCTTTATGAAATTGAAGTGCTATTTTCTGAAATTGGAAGTCAACTTTTAGATCATTAAGTTCCTTTAGCACATTTAACCTCTGTTCCCTTTCTTTTTCAAACTTTTGTTTGAAAGCATCAATTTCATTCAAGTATGATTGAGTTCCCTCAGAAAACTTGGTAAAAGTCTGAGTTTCAGAAGTAATCGGGAAGAAATAATCATCAACATCATGAACATCATCTAAATCACCATCAGTTTGCACAGACACATGAACAACTTTCTTTATGTCTACATTCACATTTTGAACATGAATTGGATGATTCTCTTCAAACACATTGGTTTTCTTTTTCATGGATAAAATCTTCTCATTGATTTTTTCAAATGATTCAGAAAACTTTCGGTCAAAAACAATTTTGCACATATCAAAGATCTGAGATTCTTTTTCAGTTTGGACTGAAGCATTTACACTTTCACATATAGAACTCACAGAACATCCAGATGGATCACAAACTTTGGAGTCTATCTTGGGTTGGTCAATGACATAATGATTTTGAGCCTTCAAATTTTCTATCAAAGATTGCTTTTCCTCAAGAGACTTTTGCAGATCTTCAATTACCTTTTCCAAAACTTTTTGTGGTACATACGGTCTCAAATTTTCAGGTTTTGGAATAGGATTAGGTTTTTCCAAAGGTTTTTCAGTAAAACACTCAAGAATTTCGGGTATGATAGCCTCATGATTGTCTTTGATTGTTTTATGTGTAGAGTTAGCGAAGAAATCATATGACTCATCCATTAACTCATAGTTAAAATAGACTTTTGCACCCTTTTCTAGAAAATCATCAGCCTCATAATCACTATCAGTCGGTCTCACAAATTGGTCTGTCATCCCACATCTCAAATAAGATTCGTTGTATAATGATGGGACTTCTTCTTGTGCTTCGAGCAAACATTTTGGATTGTTATAACCCAACCCTGATGTGAATATTGTTTCTGAATTTCTTGGCCTATTTAAAAAGACTTGTTGATATGAACGATTGATCTTATACAACTTTTCTTGATAATACTTGATTTCAGCTTTCAGTTCATCATTTTCTTTATCAAGTTTTTGTTTAAGAGAATCTTTTATACAACATAAATATTTTAGGTCAGAAGTTTTGTTTAAGAGAATCTTTTATACAACATAAATATTTTAGGTCAGAAGTTTTGTTTTCAAATTCCGTCACATCAGGGATAGATTCTTTCATCTTGACATTCAAAGACACAATGTCTTCAGCCAAAGCATTTGCTCGAAACATCTCATTGGTCTTTTCAACTTGAAGTTGTCTGACAGTCTTGCTTAGTTCAAGAACTTTGGTCTCAAGTTCTTGTTTCTCAAGATGCAGTTTGGAGTTTGGAGTAAAAGAGACTGCTGTTTTTTCTGATTTCAAATTCTCAAATTCTTTTTGATATGAATCAATTTTAATTTGAAACTCTTTTTCTTTGTCCTCCAAATCTTTCTTTAATTTTAAATTCTTTTTACTCAACTCCCTGCAATCTTTTCTTGCCGTTTCACTCATGTCCATGTAGTGTTTTAACACTGATTTGGGAAAAGAGATTACCTCATCCTCGACTTCAGAAGAACTTTCATCATTTTCTTTATCAAGTTTTTGTTTAAGAGAATCTTTTATACAACATAAATATTTTAGGTCAGAAGTTTTGTTTTCAAATTCCGTCACATCAGGGATAGATTCTTTCATCTTGACATTCAAAGACACAATGTCTTCAGCCAAAGCATTTGCTCGAAACATCTCATTGGTCTTTTCAACTTGAAGTTGTCTGACAGTCTTGCTTAGTTCAAGAACTTTGGTCTCAAGTTCTTGTTTCTCAAGATGCAGTTTGGAGTTTGGAGTAAAAGAGACTGCTGTTTTTTCTGATTTCAAATTCTCAAATTCTTTTTGATATGAATCAATTTTAATTTGAAACTCTTTTTCTTTGTCCTCCAAATCTTTCTTTAATTTTAAATTCTTTTTGATATGAATCAATTTTAATTTGAAACTCTTTTTCTTTGTCCTCCAAATCTTTCTTTAATTTTAAATTCTTTTTGATATGAATCAATTTTAATTTGAAACTCTTTTTCTTTGTCCTCCAAATCTTTCTTTAATTTTAAATTCTTTTTGATATGAATCAATTTTAATTTGAAACTCTTTTTCTTTGTCCTCCAAATCTTTCTTTAATTTTAAATTCTTTTTGATATGAATCAATTTTAATTTGAAACTCTTTTTCTTTGTCCTCCAAATCTTTCTTTAATTTTAAATTCTTTTTGATATGAATCAATTTTAATTTGAAACTCTTTTTCTTTGTCCTCCAAATCTTTCTTTAATTTTAAATTCTTTTTGATATGAATCAATTTTAATTTGAAACTCTTTTTCTTTGTCCTCCAAATCTTTCTTTAATTTTAAATTCTTTTTGATATGAATCAATTTTAATTTGAAACTCTTTTTCTTTGTCCTCCAAATCTTTCTTTAATTTTAAATTCTTTTTGATATGAATCAATTTTAATTTGAAACTCTTTTTCTTTGTCCTCCAAATCTTTCTTTAATTTTAAATTCTTTTTGATATGAATCAATTTTAATTTGAAACTCTTTTTCTTTGTCCTCCAAATCTTTCTTTAATTTTAAATTCTTTTTGATATGAATCAATTTTAATTTGAAACTCTTTTTCTTTGTCCTCCAAATCTTTCTTTAATTTTAAATTCTTTTTACTCAACTCCCTGCAATCTTTTCTTGCCGTTTCACTCATGTCCATGTAGTGTTTTAACACTGATTTGGGAAAAGAGATTACCTCATCCTCGACTTCAGAAGAACTTTCATCATTTTCTTTATCAAGTTTTTGTTTAAGAGAATCTTTTATACAACATAAATATTTTAGGTCAGAAGTTTTGTTTTCAAATTCCGTCACATCAGGGATAGATTCTTTCATCTTGACATTCAAAGACACAATGTCTTCAGCCAAAGCATTTGCTCGAAACATCTCATTGGTCTTTTCAACTTGAAGTTGTCTGACAGTCTTGCTTAGTTCAAGAACTTTGGTCTCAAGTTCTTGTTTCTCAAGATGCAGTTTGGAGTTTGGAGTAAAAGAGACTGCTGTTTTTTCTGATTTCAAATTCTCAAATTCTTTTTGATATGAATCAATTTTAATTTGAAACTCTTTTTCTTTGTCATCCAGATCAGAATCACTCATCTCACTCGAATCAGAATCAGTTTGAACTTCAACAAAACTGTGTCTTGACAATCTTGAAGTCTTCTTTTCAGCAACCAAGGCCAATGGATCTGAATGTACACTCTCTTCTTTCTTCTTCTGAATTCTCTGAACATCCTCAACATTAAGTTGTAGTTTTTCAAACAGAGTGTGAATGGTGAGTTTTCCGAAGTCTGATTGTTGGTTGAGTTGAGTTCCATACACTTGCCATTCCTCTTCCAGATTTTTGATGAATTTGATGTTCAGTTCCATATTGGTTCTCTTCACATCATTCTTTCTCAGCTCATTGATGACATTGCAGAATCTGATGTATACCTCATTCAATGGTTCACCTTTTTGTTGTTTGAATGTTTCATACATGTTCAGAACAGTCGACAACCTTATGGTGTTTGACACATCAGATCCTTCCATCTGCTTCTCCACTTCATCCCAAATGTCTTTTCCTGTTTCATAGGAATCCACATTGCAGTAGATGTCATCAGGAAGTGCTTGGTAAAGAAAGGCAATTGCACTTTGGTCAGCCTCAACTCTGTTTCTCTGATCTGTGTTCCAACTCTCTTCAGGTAAAACTTCTCCATTAACTGGGTTCTTTGGAATTTCAGGACCATCTTTGTAAGATTTTCTCAGCAGTTTTCCATTCTTCTGCCTGTCTATCCAGTTCAGAAACCTTTTCTTCCATTGAGGATAAGATCCTCTAAACAAGACAGGTGGTCTTCCTTCAGAATCAAGTGCTAAAGCTTCCCTTGAAGCCATTTCAAGCAATTAACAGACTTAGAAAAATTTGAGAATTTTCAATTTCAACTAAATGCAGAGCTTAATCCTCTGCAAATAGAACAAGTAAGAAATTTCAAAATTTCAACTAAATGCAGAGCTTAATCCTCTGCAAATAGAACAAGTAAGAAATTTCAAAATTTCAAAAATTTTGATTTTTCAACCCACTCGAAGAATATTGATGAAAAATGGTTTTGAGAAATTTTCTTGAAAAATTTTGATTTGAGAATCTTAAAAACAACTAAGTGCCGAGCTTAATTCTCTGCAAATGGTGTAAGTGACCAAGTCGCAACCCAAGAACTTAGATCAACACACAAAAACAATTGAATGCCGAGCTTAAATCTCTGCAAATGGTGTAAGTGACCAAGTCGCAACCTAAGAACTTAGATCAACACACAAAAACAATTGAATGCCGAGCTTAAATCTCTGCAAATGGTGTAAGTGACCAAGTCGCAACCTAAGAACTTAGATCAACACATAAAAACAATTGAATGTCGAGCTTAAATCTCTGCAAACAGTACAACTTATAAAGTCACTTGGTCGAAGAATCAATTTCAACTATTTGCCGAGCAAATATCTCTGCAAACAGCACAAATAGAACTTGTACTTAGTCACACCAAACAAAAACACTTGTTTGCCGAGCTTAAATCTCTGCAAATGGTGTAAGTGACCAAGTCGCAACCCAAGAACTTAGATCAACACACAAAAACAATTGAATGCCGAGCTTAAATCTCTGCAAATGGTGTAAGTGACCAAGTCGCAACCTAAGAACTTAGATCAACACATAAAAACAACTGAATGTCGAGCTTAAATCTCTGCAAACAGCACAAATAGAACTTGTACTTAGTCACACCAACCAAAAACACTTGTTTGCCGAGCTTAAACCTCTGCAAATAGAACAAGTAAGAATTTCTTGAAAAATTTTGATTTGAGAATCTTAAAAACAACTAAGTGCCGAGCTTAATTCTCTGCAAATGGTGTAAGTGACCAAGTCGCAACCTAAGTACTTAGATCAACACACAAAAACAACTGAATGCCGAGCTTAAATCTCTGCAAACAGTACAACTTAGAAATTTCAGAAATTTCAAAAATTTTGATTTGAGAATCTTAAAAACAACTAAGTGCCGAGCTTAATTCTCTGCAAATAGTACAAGTAAGAACACCACTTAGCCAACGACCTCTGCAAATACAAGTAACCACAACACGACAAAATAGTCGGTTAGGTTATCTTCTTCGTTTAGCCAAACCCTTATTTGTAGAGAAGACTGAAAATCTTCGATATCTTCTTCATTTTGCGAATTAGAACTCGAATTTTATATCAAAATGTTCAGAAAATAAATGCGCACAAATCCTCAAACAAATTAGATGCTAATTTCAACTGGAGATCAAACCCTCACGAACATGCGATTTGTAGAGCTCAATCAAAAACAACTCAAATGATGAAATTAGCTTCTGAAAATGATAGCGAAGGAAGATATACTGATATTAAATCGATCGGTGAACAAAATTCGAACAAAAACACACTTAATTTGCAGGAATCACTGAAACAGTGAGCTCTGCAAATGAACAAAATTTCAGAACTTGAAAAATTTTGATTTGAGAATCTTAAAAACAACTAAGTGCCGAGCTTAATTCTCTGCAAATGGTGTAAGTGACCAAGTCGCAACCCAAGAACTTAGATCAACACACAAAAACAACTGAATGCCGAGCTTAAATCTCTGCAAATGGTGTAAGTGACCAAGTCGCAACCCAAGTACTTAGATCAACACACAAAAACAACTGAATGTCGAGCTTAAATCTCTGCAAACAGCACAAATAGAACTTGTACTTAGTCACACCAACCAAAAACACTTGTTTGCCGAGCTTAATTCTCTGCAAATGGTGTAAGTGACCAAGTCGCAACCCAAGAACTTAGATCAACACACAAAAACAACTGAATGTCGAGCTTAAATCTCTGCAAACAGAACAAGTAGTTCCAGTACTTAGCCAAATTTCTGAAACACGTATTTGCCGAGCAAGGAGCTCTGCAAATAGTACAAGTAAGAACACCACTTAGCCAACGACCTCTGCAAATACAAGTAACCACAACACGACAAAATAGTCGGTTAGGTTATCTTCTTCGTTTAGCCAAACCCTTATTTGTAGAGAAGACTGAAAATCTTCGATATCTTCTTCATTTTGCGAATTAGAACTCGAATTTTATATCAAAATGTTCAGAAAATAAATGCGCACAAATCCTCAAACAAATTAGATGCTAATTTCAACTGGAATCAAACCCTCACGAACATGCGATTTGTAGAGCTCAATCAAAAACAACTCAAATGATGAAATTAGCTTCTGAAAATGATAGCGAAGGAAGATATACTGATATTAAATCGATCGGTGAACAAAATTCGAACAAAAACACACTTAATTTGCAGGAATCACTGAAACAGTGAGCTCTGCAAATGAACCTTTCAGAAAATCAACTCAATTCTAAAATTAAGCACAAATTAAGCTTGTAATAAGCTTGTGGATCGTTCAGCAACTCTGATTGTGCTCTGATACCAATTGTTATGAATAGAATTCGAGCTTTTGTGTGTGTAAGTGTGTGTGTTAATGGTGGTTTCTAGAGAGAGAAAGTAGAGAGAGAGTAGAGAGATGTCAGGGAAAGATTGGATTGTATTATGGGTTGAAAGGTTACAATTAACATAATAGAGGGGGTTTATATACATATGAGCTATTTACACTATGCCCCCTTCCATTGTAACAAGATTACAATATAAGTACAAATTAACATAAGGTACACAAATCAACTACTACATTTATATTTCTAACATCTTTACCTTCTTTGGTGTGAAAATTTGTGAAAATTTGTTTTTGAAACCCTCATTTGCAGAGATTTTATCTCGGCAAATAGCATTTTCGTTCTTCAAAGCTTGAATCTCGGCTGTTCATTGTGCTTACCTGAGTGTTTGTAGTGCTTGCTTGTCTCGTTCACCATTTTGTTTTTATAATCTTTCTGTTACAACTAATTTGTGTGCTTATAAGTAAGAAATATAATAACTGAAGTTTTTTTTGGAAGAGAGATAAGCAGAAAGCATTTGTTCAATATATTTTCTGTTGAGTGTTTATATAAAAGAGAAAATCCTTAGACTAATTTTGTTGTTGGGATCGAAAGTGTGAGAGGGAGAATTTTTGAGGAGTAAAAATAAGCAGAGTACAAGGATTCATTGAATTTATTTTGAAAAGAAAGAGAGAGTTGTTTGTATTGTTGTGTAACGCGTGCCTATCAAAAACTCAAAAGCTTATTGTTTGACTTAAGCGTGCTTGAAAGGAGCGTGTTTCAAAAAGTCTCCATACTGTGTTTGTCTTAATACGTGTATTGGTTTTGATGACTTGAGCTGTCAATTGTTCACGCGTTTTGCATCAAGTAATGAAATAACGAGGTATAGCGCGTGTTGTCAATTCGTATTCTTTGAAAACGCGTGAAGAGAACATTGTCACCTGGGAAACATAACTTGTGGTCCGTAGCTGGCATTCGACATTGATTAGTCATTGTCAAAACTATTTTCTTTATTTTTGAGTGTGATCTATCATTTATTTTAAAGTATTTTTTTAATTGTTGTTTTGTCAGCCATTTTACGTGATTTTTTTTCTTTCCTTGTTCTTATTTGAAGTTGGCATTTCAAAGGTTATTTGAGCTTAAAGTCTTAAAGTTTTTTTATTTGGACTAGTTAATTGTTTAGGCTTAAGAGTAATTTTTTATTTGGTCTAAATTTTTTTATTATTGGACTTATTATTGGGCTGCCAATTTCTCTTGGGCTGGTTTCTTGTAGTTGGGCTAAAGAGTGTTTAGATCAAGAATTTTCACTAAGTGTTCATTTTAGGCTTACAATTTTCAAGTGTTGGGCTAAATTTGTTAATTCTTGTCTTGGATTGTTTGTTTTCATTGGTCAACTTCGATTCATCAAATCGATGAGACTTACATTTGGACTTTCAAGAATTCAAAAACCATTGGACCTAATCTCAAATGGGTTCCAAAAGTGATTTCCAAGTGATTTGATGAAAGGTGGCTTATGCACACATCAGTGTATAACCCGTGCTAAAACCGTTTTTGTAATTTCTTCATTTTTAGAAAAATCCAAAAAGATTTTCATTATCTTATTTTGAAAAATCCAAAAAGATTTTCTCTTTTCATCTTTTTGTTTATTTACTTTGTCTTTGAGTTTCTCACAATGTTTTGGATGAGATGCAAGGCATCGAACGCCTTTGTGTACTACCTTTGTTGTCTCATTTTTAATGTTTGTGAGCAACTTTCAAACTCTTTACTCACCCTTTATATGCAAAAACTTTGTTTATATCATGCATATATTTAGGGGGAGTTTGTTTATAAAACCAAAACTTCCAAGTGTTTAAACTCATTTTCCATTTTAAAACACTTTGGAAGATTTTCAAACCATTTTCGATCAAATTCAAAGAAGTTCGGTGTTAGATTTTCACATGAGAGTTTAGGCCACTCATAAAAACTCCATGATCTTGTCATCACCGATGAGATCTAACCCCGGAGTTATATTCTCTATTCTAGATTGTGAGGGTTTATGAGCGTGGTGATGATGTTTGTGCAAATAGGACATGAGGGAGTAGTCGAAAAGTGAGAGGTTACAGTGAAATGATGTGAGAAAGGGCTAAAAGAAACAAAAGCCCTCCCCAAAATTCTTAAAAAGCCGGGTCAACACGTTTCTATCGGATTTCATTTGTTGATTTCTCGATATTGAAGAAGACTTCATGGACCCAGTGAAGCAATGCACATCTTTTCCTAACCACTCAAGTGTTTCTTAACAAATACTTGTTTTATTCTCACGGAGATTTTCACATTTCTATTGACTCTTCATTTGGAAGATGTTGATATTGAAAAAAGGAGACACTCTGCTCCGGTCCCCGACTTCATTTGATCACTTATTGAGTCTAGAGCGTACTTGATATATCTTTCTTTTGACTAGGACACAATGAGTCTTTATATGTCTTTGTGACATCGCATATCTTTGTGATATTGCCGGAACATTTGTAGTGATATCATATTATTGATATTCCACGATGATCGAATGGAAATCCTACCAATGCTAACATCTTTTCCAATGTTGAACGTAGGTCTCACAATTTCATTTTATGATTGAGGGGGAGCAAATGTTTATTGATCAAAGAATCAAGTGCTCCAAGATGTTTATTGATTCAGAGACAAGTTCGATCAAGAATTGAAGTTTTAGAGTCAAATCCATTTTCCGCATTCCAAAACCAAGCTTCCGAAATGCCAAGAGATTTCAAAGTCAAAACCAAGCTTCCGCAAAGCCAAAAGAATTCAGAGTTAAATCAAGCTTCCGCATCCAAAAGAATTCAACGTCAAAACCAAGCTTTCGTATGCTACTCAAAGTTCAAGTTACTTCTCAAAGCAACATCAAGTTGAAATCAACACTCAAAAGTTCAAGTTGTGAAAGCTCAAAAGCTATAAAGATTTCAAAGATGCTTCCAAAGTATTCAAAGTTGCAAGAGAAGATCAAGTCTTAGAAAGTCATCGTCAAGAATATTTGTTTGTTGAGAAGATTCAAAGTCAAGGTTGATACAAGACGTTGAAGACAATGAGAAAGCTTCAAAGTACAATCAACATTGAAGATTTTCAACAAATGGGCTCATCATGTTTATTTAAAGACCGAAGACGATGCAACATTTACAATTCAACACCAAGGAGGAGATTGTTAGAAATATAAATATGGTGTTAAATTGTAAATATTCAATAGTGGAAGGAGTATTAGTTATAATTGTGATTAGAGTATAAATACTCCTTACTAAGTCATTTGTAATAAACCTTCAAGATAATAAACACATAGTTAACATATTTTCTCTCTCTACTTCATCTTCAACCTCCCTTTCACACACAAACACACATTTCACACACTAACCATAATTCCACCATTGTTATCACAATTAAGCTCATTTTCATTTCTATCATTTTTAATCTATCATATAGGGGTTTACATATAATTCCTAAATCTTTGAAAAAATCATGAATATAATTTAAACATCCTAAAAATCTTTGTAATTGTTTTTTATCTTTAATTTCATCTGGAAATTTATTTGAAAATTCTAAACTTCTATCAATAGGTTTTATAGTTCCTTGAACAATATTATGGCCTAAAAATCTTATTTCTGTTTGGAATAAACTTATCTTAGTAGGTGATACAACTAATCCATTTTTATGAATAATATTATAAAAAGCATTTAAATGTTTAAAATGTTGTTCTATAGAATTTGAAAATATTAAAACATCATCAATATATACTATAGCATAATTTCCTAATGGTATGATAATATCATTCATAATATTTTGAAATTCCGATGGAGCATTTTTTAATCCAAAAGGCATTACATTCCATTCGTAATGTCCAAAGGGTACATTAAAACCTGTCTTATACTTGTCTTTTTCAGAAATTTGAATTTGCCAAAAACCTGATTTCATATCAAATTTTGAAAATATCTTAGCATCATAGATCTTTTTTAATAAATCTCTTTTATTAGGTATAGGATATCTAATCCATTCTAATACTTTGTTTAAAGGCTTATAATTGATTACTAATCTGGGTGCTCCTCTTTCAATTTCAGCGCTATTTTGAACATAGAAAGCTGAGCAAGACCAAGGGGACTTGGATGGTCTAATTAATTTCTTATCTAATAATTCTTGTATTTCTTTCTTGCAATAAGTTTCTAATTCTTGAGACATGTGTATAGCTTTAGATTTTGTTGGAATATCCTTTTCATTAAATTCTTTAATATAAGGTAGGTTGACTATATGTTGTTTTCTTTCCCAGAAAGCATTTGGGATATTAGCACAAACATTATTTTTAAATTTTTCTTCAATATCTTGAATTCTTTGTTTAATTATATTATCTTGTAATTGATTCTTTATTCTAATATAATCTATCTCATTTATTAGAAAATGTTTTTGTTTTTCTTTTAAATTTAATATATTTATTTGTCTTGTAATAATGGGTTGAGTAAATTCGAAACAAATATCTTTTCCTAAAACTTTGGTAACAATTCCATTTTCAGTTACCATAAAAGGATATAATTGACTTATAAATGGTGATCCCAATAATATTTGAGACGTTAAATCTTTTACTAGAATTAATTGAGTTTTATAACAATAATTTTCTTTGCAAATATGAACATTTGATAATTTGTAATTAACATTTAGTCTAGATCCATTAGCACTAGATAATCTGTAACACCCCAAGCCAAGGCTCAGAATATTACGGAAATCATATAGCACAAGGTGGAATTACAATAGAACAAACTAAATGCAATTAAGGATTCAGTGAATCCAATACAAAGCGAAACAAGTATCAAAATACAACAGAAGCAAATAGCCATCAAAGTTAACCAAAAAAAAATAACATCCAAAGATGGCAAATGACCCTAAGTATAATGCAAAAGGAAGGCCAATGAATCCTTGATTCATAAAGTCCATAGTCCGGGTTTACGGCAAGCAAAGCAACTAAACTCCACGCCCTGGGAGAACCTGATTACCTGAAAAGTGTACTAAGCATAGTCAACACAAGGTTGGTGAGTTCGTAGTAATGGTCCACAAGGAGCCATAAACAATAATCATAATGTACAAGTTGAGGCTAGACGTGACTTTCAGTGAGCCTCTAAGTAACACAACAATATCCAATCAACAAGGTTGCATAAGTAAGAAAATGCGTGTAAATGAATGCTCAATGATATAAATATCAAATGCATGTACCAATGCATAGATAAGTCAACATGCCTATCTTATGCGTGAACACCTGCCACCAATGCAACGATACCCTTCTGTCATCACAATGAACAAAGCTGTATCTCAAAATCATCGAGATATATATTTGACTATATACTCAGAGTCAGGAACTACATCCAAAATGAGTGCATACATCTATGCACCAGGATGTCAGCAATCCTCTGCCGAGGGTCATCTACAATGTATGCAATGCTTACAATCAATTGTAAATGCATCAATCATGAACCAACAATCAATCCAAACAATCAATAATCGTCAGACGTAAACCATTAACCACACTTTAAATCAACTACACGTACATACACTTAAGAGGATTCTACTTCCTTCGAGTCCCAGATGCTTATATATAGGGTCACCCGCAGCCTTCCCACCACATCTAAAACCCAATGAAGGCATAACCGACTTCCATGTATGTACGTCTATCCTAACATAAATGAAATACTTAACCAAAACATAAACCAAGTCAACCAAACGAAAAGAACCGTCACATCAATCCAACAATCAAGTCAAACAATCAATAAATCAATAAATGCAAGTAAACACGCCAGGTTCACACTTTTCAGCCCGAATCTCAAGTGAGTAGGGAGATACGAAACTCACCTTGTCCGGCAAAGAAGCTAGTATAAGATTACAAACGAGTAATAGGGTCCATGTAACACCCCGACTATAGCGGAAACACGAGATGCCACAGAACGACATGGTACAAAAGATTTAAGTAACAAACATCAACATAAAGTTTCAAAAGCCATTCGAATTCAAAAGGTAACAAGTTCAAGTGGACATTTAATAAACATTACATAACCAAATTCATAATCAAAAGATCAAATGTTTGCGTTACTAGTCCAACATGCAACAAATAAACACATCGTCCAAGGAGCGGTCCAAAAGCTAACTTACTGCCCTAGACCTGAAAAGCATGAAGAAAAAGTGTCAACTACGAGAGTTGAGTGAGTTCATAGGATTATGCTAACAACACACATGTATTTAATCCAATTCAAGAAAGAATATGTCATAAAATTTCCAAGAATTCCATCATACTGTCCATACCCAAACCGTATGTTCAAACAATAATTGCCATCCATAATATAATATCAATACCTCTGGGTCAATGGTAAGACTACCATGACATAATTTGATGAGATTGTTCTTGAGCCACTACTAAGACCGGTTATGTCCCAATAATTAGATATAATGTCCCAAATGATAAGATAATGATAAGCACATGCTGTCAATCACGTGCATAAAGATAACCAAGGGGTCGTGCCATGGAGACGCCCATAAATATATAGTAGTTAAAGCACCGCGAGGCCAGACTGGCGATGAAGGTGGCCACCAAGGCAGACCAAACATCCCACCGTTACCTATAATAGTGGATGAGGGGACAAGTCCTAGTTGCGCAACCCTCTAACTACAGGCCTCAAATGAGTTAATAGTAGTGTACAGGGGACCACCGTTTGACAGTACTCAAGCTCATCATATAACATATAATACGTTGAACATACAATATAATTCCCATATCATTATCATTATTTCAAAGAATCATTTCATAAGATAAAGTCATTTTAATTAATCATGCTTTTCACCCCGTAAGTAAAACATATAAAAGAGTTTGAAAAGGGGCTATGACTCACTTGATTAGAGAGTGAATAGGGGCTGATCAAACGTGATTCCTTCGCTTAGATTTGTTGCGCCTCAAGCAAGCCTAAACCATAACGTATATATTCACGGCGTAAGTTCGCGTGACATGAACTAGTGAGCTAGATCATGAGATGTATACTAGTAGACTTGCCCATCTTTGGTTGTTATTAGATTATGGAGTTTAAGTATACTATGATGCTCTTATTATATGGGTATAAGAGATTTGATGGTAGAAGTCGTTTTCTCATTATACGTTTTTGTACGTTTATTGGAATTTCGGTAGTTTGGCTTTGATTTATATGATTCCCATTGTATACTTTGCTTAGTAATAATATTTGACATTAGTGGTCTTATAATATTAATATTTATGTATATTTTTCTGATTTGTAATTATATGTTTAATTTAATATTATTTAATTAATTATTTATTCATTTTATTGATTTATTAATTAAATAATCCCAAAAAAATACTTTTAAGTGTCATAATTGTCTTTGTAAATTATGGATAATTTCATTTGAATTATCTTCTGATATATATGCTCCTTAATTTATAATTTCATGATTTATACTTTTATTTGTGTATTTTCCATTTATTTTAATAATAGTATTTAATTAATTGTTTTTACTTAATTATTTGTCTTTAAATTATGTAACACATGTCTCTTGCCTTTTAGCTATTTTTCTCCAGTAGGTTTTAGTTACTTTTATCAATGGTTAAGATGATTTAACTTCATTCTTGACTTACATAATTTATTTATGGATTTTTATGTCTTTTAATTACTATTTAAATTCAATAATTCATGGAAATTCTTAGAAATCATCACTAAACATTTTGGTCTAAAATCTCAGGCCTTTTAGGCAAATTTTATTCATACAAAATCATATCCATTCAACCTCTCTTGTGTCTTGCTTATTTTGAGGGTTTTATGATTAAAAATCGTTTACCGAAATAGTGATTTTAGCCTCATTTCTTGAGTAATTAAAGTGCTTCAAAATGGATTTTCATTCTTGTTTCATTATTTCCAAAAAGTTCATCATATTTTGGTGTCCAAAATCGTGAGAGTGGTGGTGGTGTGATATGTGCAATTTAGTGCTTTCGGTTAGTGATTATTTGACCCGAAAAGGTGATTTTTGAGCTTGTTGTTGTCATGAACCAATAGATCTGAGTTTTGTGCTTTTATTTCAACATTTTTCTAGTAGGTTTATCATATTTTCTTGGTCATAAGATTATGGTGCATGTGTGTGCTCAAAATGCATTTTTTGCGTGTTTTCGGTTTGTGATTTCTAGCTTATTTTAACATGTTTTGATTCAAGCTTTATATCCTTGATATTTTATCAATTTTTCCAGAATATTAACACTAGTATTAACATATTTTTCACTTATAACAAGTCCATATCCATCTCATAATCCAACAAAAGATCCAACTTTCTTAAATCTAGCATATATGCATTCAAATCAACACTTTTTACTATCAACTTTTATAGATCTAACTTTCAACAATATAAAAACATCTTTTATATAAAAAATCTCAGAATATACTCTTCAAAAATATACAAAAACATATAGATCTATCAACAAGAAAGTCACTTTAAAAGCTACTAATCTATAACCACACTTTTGGGTCTTAAACTTGTTGAATCCTTGGATCTTTCTTATTAGATTCGACATGCATGAGCATGGAAAGAAAGATCCTATCAACTTTGCCCTCATTAAGTGTATATTACAAAGAAAACAAGAAGAAAGTATGAGTTTTGATAAAACCTTTGAATATAAACAAAACAAGATTAGATCTAGTAAAAAGGATGAAGATTATACCCTCTTGAACTTGGTTTTGGATGAAGAATTTGGGCAGATTTTCATGGCCTTCAAACCCCTATAATACCTTGAATCTAAGCCTAGAACAACCCTTGAATGTACCTTGAATTAACCCTTAACAATCTAGCTTAAAACCCTTATTATTAATATATGTTTATGTTGATTTAAGCTTGCCTTGTTCTTGTTCTTTTCTTGGCCGAAAATAAGAGGGAGAAAAGGAAGAGATGGAAGAGTTTTTGAGAGAAAAGAGGTTGTGTGTGAGAAAGAAGTGAAGAGTGTGAGAAGAGTGGTGAGTTCCAAGAGAGAAAGTGTGTTTGAAATCAAAAGGGTGGAGTGTGAAATGGGGGGAGGGAGGTCGGCCTCATAAGGCATGGGGAGGGTTTGTTTGTATTTTATTTTTTTATAAAAATTGTGTATATAAGGTGTATATATTTGTTAGGTGTATGTATATTGTTGATGCATGTTGATGTGACAACAGCAACTTAGATTTGATTATGTCTTATTCATCTATATGTAATTGATAGATTATAGACTTTTTGTTTTAATAATGATTGATTACATGTTTTGGTGTTATTTATATGTTTATATATGATGTTTGTTATGTATATCATACAAGTACAAACATAATATATGTTAGGTTCTTGTACATAAAGTACTTGAAAAATAACAAGGCATAGATATTGATGGTAAGTTGTACTAACGAAGATGATCTTCGTTAGGAACGAACGAAGATAATCTTCGTTTGATGGGCTGGGCAGCTAAGTTCGTAAGAACAAAGCCCAGCAGGCCCAATATCGATCATAAACGTATATAAACGATTGGAAACCCTAAATTGAGTATTCCAGTTGATAATACACACACACCAAAGCGACTAAGTTCGTTGCTAAGCTATAGCTAACGAAGATAGATCACATAAGGCTGATTATATTGATATAATTAGCAATATATACGATAACTAATCAAACTAGTTATCTCGTGAGGATTCCGCACTCACGACATAACAATAGACGATCTCGAGAGCGTTCCGTAGCTATCGAGGGACTCACAAGTGGTATCAGAGCCATTCGATATCTTATCGAAGGGTTGAGATCGTTTGTTTGGTTGTTATTCTCCCAAAAACCTCCCAAAACATTTTCTGTCGTTAAGTTCGTTTGCCTTACGAACTTAGCAAAACTTAGTCAGACAACGAATTTAACTTAATTTCGTTCTAAGTTCATTCAACGAAGATAGAAAGCGAATTTATCTTCATTTTCGTTTTGAATCTTCATCAAACGAATTTAACCTACGAACTTAATCTATCTTCGTTCTGACACTGTTCTACGAACTTAGCTATATTCGTTCAAAATTTTTGTCCCCAAAATTAAGCTATCTTCGTACTATCACTGTTCTACGAATTTAACCTAATTTCGTTGGATTCTTATCTTCGTTTGAACAGTATTTTTCACTTATGGCTTCTTCATCCTCAACCAACAATGCTGTTGCCCAATATCTCAATTCTCTAGTTTATCATGATCATCTGGTAGGGCGTACTAATTCTCCACCAAAGTTAGTCTCATTAGCTGACTTTGGGCGTGGAGAGGTCGATTTGAAGATTTCATTCAACGAGAAGACTTAAATATGTGGCTCATGATCACTGAAGGTTATGAATGGCCCACTCTTACTGTGAATGGAGTTACTTCTACATACAAGGTGGGAGAATTAACGGGCGAAGAAAAGGCTAACTACGCCATTGAAGTAAAGACTCTTTCCACACTTCGTATGTGCATTCCTCAAGAGTTGGTGCACTTGTTTCCTAAACAAGAATACAAGACTTCAAAGCAATTGTTCGATGCTATTGAAGCTCATTGTGAAGGTGATCCATTATTGAAGAAAAATAGAATTAAAATGCTTAAGAAACAATTTGATTGCTTCAATGCCACAAAGAATGAACAAGTTGAGGATCTTATTCTGAGATATCAACATCTTCTTGCTGAATTAGCATATTTTGACCTTAGATACACTCCTACTGAGATAGTGGATAAATTCCTGGATGGTTTGCCGAAAGCATACAAAGAGTTTCGTCATGGATTGCAAGAAAGAGCTGATTACGCATCTCTTCGAATAGATGGAGTTATATCCACTCTAAGAAACAGAGAAATGAAGGATAAAGCAAAAGATCTTCAAGACAACTTCACACAGGATCCATCTCTCTATCATGCCACTATGAAAAATCCAACAGCTGACGTTAATGCTTTCTTTTCGGGAGTTGGTAATACTGGTGAGACAGACAATTGTGGTGCACAAATGGATGGAGATGATTCTTTTGGATTCATGGCTACTGATGCTGGTAACAAGGGTAAAAGGGCTAATGACGGTGCAAAGACTGGAAATATGAAATTCGGAAACATTTCATCTTCTTCTGCAGGTTACAAATCCATGCCTATGAATATGAAATCAGCTGAGGGTAGAATGAATGTATTTGCTGCAATGTGTGCTGCACATGAAGCTTTTGTTGCAGGAAGAATCATAGATCCAGCACTTATTGATGAAGATTACGATCAGATAGATCCAGATGATGTTGAAGAAATGGATCTGAAATGGCAATTGGCAATGATCACCAGGAGAGTACAAAAATTTATGAATAGAACAGGAAGACAGCTTACAGGAGGTACTCAAGGATTTGACAAGTCAAAGGTGAAATGCTATAACTGCGAAGGTTTTGGACATTTTGCCAGAGAATGTCAACGGCCTAAGAAAGAGGCAAATGTTACTCCTGCACGTCAAGATAGAGGTGGTAATCGTCCGTTCAATCAAAATCCTACTAGAGCTCTTTTGTTAACTGATGATCCTATTGCAAATGTCACTGGAAATGACAAGGCTATAATAGATGTTCAACCAGATGGTTCTTATGTTTGGAATCTTCCACATGATGAGAACAATAATGCTTATTTGGCCGAAATTCTTGATGATATGGCTCAAATAGTTGATTCTCCAGATGATTTCATGGACACCACAGTCTACCACAGTGAAGAGCAATTGTATGAAAATACTAATAGTTCGAATGTGGAATCTGTTGCTGCTGGTGTATATGATACTGATTCCGAATCTGACAATGAGTTAGAAGAAGTCAAGAACCTTGATGAAGTGAAAGTTACTGATGAAGTGAAAGCTACTGAAGAAGTGAAAGCTACTGAAGAAGTGAAAGCTACTGAAGAGGTGAAAGCAGCTGAGGTTAAAGATGATTCTGCCACAGAAAAGAGTGAAAAGACTGTTGAGGAGCAGATGCAAGATTTTGAGATTCCGGCTGGCATGACTGTGGATGACTTTGTTGCTTACATGGCAGATTGCAAAGAGGCCGACCAACAGGTATCTTATTCTTTACATACTATTGTTCATGTTTGCAAAATTGTTAATCGCATGTTTGATGAACTTGAACAAAAGAATGAACAAATTAAGAAATTAGAATCTGTTGTCAATACTGCTCATGATGAAAGAGATAAATTAATTAAAAAAGGTCTAACTGTAAATGATAAGGAAAAATTTTTCAAGGAAAAGATTAGATCTTTAGAATCTGACATTAGAGCAATGAAAGATAAAGTCAATCATTCTGTGGCTATCGAAAGAGTAAGTAGTGAAGCTTATTCCTTGTTAGCTAGAAAGTGTGCTACCGTATAAAAGGAACTTGCTGATGCTAGGATAGAAATCTTGGAATTTAAGGCTAAATCTGATTCTGCTAGACATTCTGAGCTTTTGATGCATATGAAAAAGTTTGAAAATTCTTCTTCTAAGAGTTTTGAAATGGCTAAGATTTCTTATAAAGATGTGCCTCCTCCTTTCAATAATAACTATACTCCTATTGAACCTAATATTCCTGAAATCCTTCTTCAACCTAGTGTTGTAGATGATAAACCAAAAGACTCAATTTCTGAGGCAAAGTTGCCTGAGGGAACAAAAGAGTCTAAAGGAGGTTCTTCTCAACCTAACAAGGAAGAGAAATTGAAAGGTGTTGCTTTAAATCAGTCTACTCCTTATGGTCAGAAAGATAGTATTGTACACTTTACACTTCATAAGAGTAATAGGGTCTATACTGAGTTAGAATTCCCATTAGAATCTATTGACCCTAAGAGGATTGATAAAGTTTGGGATGTTGCTATTGAGGATATGAAGAAATTAAGTCAGCAACGTTTCACTCCATTACCTAAGCAGTCTAGGATTAGAAAATCTGAAGACAACTTAGCCGTTAATGAAGAAGCAACTAAGGTTTTAAAGCACATCTTAATGCCTGCACTTAAGAAATCTTCAAGTAAAGATAGACATGAGAAAGATGGTGCTAGGAAGTCTAGGATTTCACCAACTAAACAAGACCCTGAAAAGGAAAATCAAAGAAAAACAAGTAAGTCAGTGCTAATAATGAATCTGTAGGTACCGATAAAAAGGTAGATACAAACAAAAAGTTCAAGGTCCTCTCTTGCTTTGCTTGTCATGAAAAGGGTCATGTTTATAGTGTATGTCCTAATAGACCTTGAAGATCAGGTTCTCCTTCAAAGGCTTCCACTTCAGAAGGAAAAAGGGGGTTGGGTAATAATAAACAGGTTTATGAGGCTAAAGTTCAATCTTCTCCAAAACCGTTTACTATACCTCAACGACGTGAATCTCCACTGAAAGGTTCCTCAGGAAATGTTCATAGGATTTCAAATTGTTTTCAAACACCTCCACGACCTGATTGTTCTGTTCCTAAAAGTCAAAATTCATTTTATGACCAAATTCATTCGAGTGTTCGATCTTCTTATGGCCCTCATTCTCCTAGATCTTCTCCAACGAAAGGTCAGAAGTCTTCTCCTGTGAGAAGACGAGATGAGAATCATGTTCCACCCACGGCTTCTAGCAATGGGTATTGGACTGAACTGATTCTAAGGGATGAGAAGGGACGACCCAAACCTCAGAAGGTTTGGGTCCCCAATGAAAACTAATTTCTCTCATTTTATGTGCAGGGAGTTCCTAGGAAACCAATCCATTTATGGTACCTTGACAGTGGATGATCCAGGCACATGACAGGGGACAGGAAACTCTTGTCCAATTTTACTGGTATAAATGGGTCGTATGTTTGTTTTGCTGGATCCAAGGGCGGCAACATCACCGGTCAGGGAGATGTCGTCAATGGACAACTTACTCTAGAAAGAGTAAACTATGTGGAACAACTTACTCATAATCTAATGAGTGTCTCACAGATCTGTGACAAGGGCAACAATGTTCATTTCACAGAAAAAGAGGCATTCATCTTGAAGCCGGGTTTCATTATTCCAGAAGAATGGATTATGCTCAGAGCTCATAGGAAGAGAGACATCTATGGCTTAGTTTTAGGTGTTGATAATCCAACGGTGCCCCTCTGTTTGTTGAGCAAAGCAAATGAGTCTGAATCACTCCTCTGGCATCGAAGAATGGGACATATTAACTTTCGGAAGATGAATGAACTTGTTAGTCTTGGATTAGTTGATGGTGTTCCAGTTAAGAAGTTTGGGATGGAAGATAAATGTGTACCATGTTTGAAAGGAAAGCAACACAAGAATCCTCATAAATCAAAGGTGCACAACACTATATCCAAACCATTCGAACTACTTCATATGGATCTCTTTGGTCCTGTGAACGTAAGAAGAATTGGAGGGATGTTCTACTGTTTGGTGATCACTGATGATTACTCAAGGTATTCATGGGTATTTTTCTTGAATGTAGATCAACCTCAGGGGTTTGAGGATCCAGATTTCCCCAATAGAGTATATCGTCTTGATAAGGCTCTATATGGTTTACATCAGGCTCCTCGATCATGGTATGAAAAACTGTCTACTCATTTGCATGAAAATGGTTTTACTCGAGGTTCTATTGACAGCACGTTGTTCATCAAATGGAAAGGGAAGGACTACTTGCTTGTACAGGTTTACGTTGATGATATCATTTTTGGTTCATCTGATAAGAACATGTGCAAGGAGTTTGAGGATCCAGATTTCCCCAATAGAGTATATCGTCTTGATAAGGCTCTATATGGTTTACATCAGGCTCCTCGATCATGGTATGAAAAACTGTCTACTCATTTGCATGAAAATGGTTTTACTCGAGGTTCTATTGACAGCACGTTGTTCATCAAATGGAAAGGGAAGGACTACTTGCTTGTACAGGTTTACGTTGATGATATCATTTTTGGTTCATCTGATAAGAACATGTGCAAGGAGTTTGAGCAGAGCATGAAGGCCAAGTTCGAAATGAGTGCTATGGGGGAATTAACTTTCTTCTCTAATTTCTCCATACAAAAAGGCACTCTTTACGTCAAGTTGATACACCTTTATACCTTGATAACTAGCAAATGCCAGAAATAATCGAATAGCTTCTAGTCTAGCTACAGGTGCAAAAGTCTCATCGTAATCAAAACCTTCTTGTTGTTCAAATCCTCTAACTACCAACCGAGCCTTATTGCGAGTGACAACACCTTTGTCATCCTTTTTACAACGGAAAACCCATCACGTAGATAAAGGAGATTCACCATGAGGTAAGTCAACTAACTTCCATACATCAAGCTTCCGAAACTGAGCCAATTCGTCTTGCATCGCCTCAACCATGACGGATCTTTAAGAGCCATTCCAACATTTTTAGGCTCAACCTGAGAGATGAAGCAAAAGTACAAGTACCAAGTAATTGCCCCAGAATCCTTAACTTCAGCAAACATACTTGACAAATTTTTCCTATTCTGATTCCTCGTGCGAACAGAGGAAGAAGCATCACCAATGATTTGCTCTACTGGATGATCCTTGTTGACTCTTGTTTGAGGAACCGAGTCGACTGTAAGATCATTCCCCAAGTTAGTCTGGACATGTTGTTCTGGAGTTTTAGGCTCTTCCTGATTTTCACCTTCTGTGTCGTCAGTATCATAGAAAGGATCATCAGGTAGCGGTATATGTAAAGGATCAGTAAGAGTTTTAGGAGCAGTCTCTAAAGTAGAGTCTGCTTCTTTGGTCCCACTTGACTCTCCAGATTTAGAAGCAGGCTTAATGAAAGGTGAAGAAACAGGAGAAGAAACAGGAACCGGACCGCCTTCAAGTGGATCATGAAGAGTAACTACATCTTCCACAATCGGAACACCTGTAAAAGAAACAGGACCACGAAAAGAGGTGAAGACACCATCATAATCGAAGTCATTAGCAGGACCAATGTGTACAGCAGGTTTATGACTGACAATTACCACATTTGTACCAAAATTTACTTTGCCAGTTTTCTGATTGTACACACGCCGAATTGGTGTACTAGGTACATAACCTAAAAAGAAACCCTCCTCTGATTTAGGATCAAATTTACCCTGAGGAAGTACCGTAAGAAAAGTACAAGGAACACCAAATGGCTCAACATTTTGCAAATTGGGCTTTTTGTCGTGCAAAAGTTCATAACAAGTTTTCTTGAATCGTTTAACTGTTAAAACCCGATTTAAAATGTGACAAGCTGTATTCACTGCCTCCCCCAGAAAGTAACAGGAAGCCCTGAATCAGCAAGCATCGTCCTAGCTGTTTCTATCAAAGTCCTGTTTTTCCTCTCAGCTACTCCATTCTGCTGTGGCTCATACGGTGCACTAAATTGATGTTGAATACCCTTGGTCAAGCAAAAAACCGTAAGAGTATTGTTCTTGAACTCAGTGCCATTGTCACTCCTGATTCTCTTAACTTTAACTTCATGGACATTCTCAACTTGTTTAACAAAATCCATAAACCGGTATGCGGTCTCGTCCTTTGTCTTCAAGAAAAAAGATGGGTGGATCAACTGAAGGATGGGTTCTTTATTCATCAGAGCAAGTATGTTCAAGATCTTCTTACCAGGTTTCGAATGACCGATGCTAAAGATGCAATTACTCCCATTCAGACTAATCATGGGCTGTGTCCTGATAAGACTAATGATCCAGAAGTCGATGCAACTCAATATCGGGCTATTATTGGTTCCTTGATGTATCTGACGGCTTCACGTCCAGACATTACCTTTGCTGTTTGTATGTGTGCTAGATATCTGACTAATCCGAAAGAGTCACATATGAAAGCTGCGAAAAGGATTCTTCGTTATGTGAAGGCCAAGCCTCGTCTAGGGCTTTGGTATCCCATGCATGGTTCCTTTGAATTCAAAGCATATACTGATTCGGATTATGGTGGCTGCAGTTCGGATAGGAAATCAACGTCTGGTGGATGTCAACTTTTAGGGGGGAGAATTATATCGTGGCAGTGCAAAAAGCAGACATCTGTTGCACAGTCTACCTGTGAAGCAGAGTACATAGCTGCTGGTCAATGCTGTTCTCAGGTACTTTGGATACAGCAACAATTGCGCGACTATGGTATGGATATCTCAGACTCTCCTATTTGTATTGATAATAAGTCTGCCATAGATATTACTAAGAATCTGAAAAACTTTAAAGTCACCAAGCACATAGATATAAAGCATCACTTTTTGCGTGACTGTTTTGAGAAAAAGCTTATTCATATGGAAAAGGTTGTTACTGATGATAACCTTGCTGATCTTTATACTAAAGCTTTTGATAGACCTCGTCATGAGTTGTTATATCAACTCAATGGTATGAAGAATGCCGAGTAGTTTCTCTCAAAGAACTTAAATTTTTCTTTTTGTGTTTTAGTAGTTTAAGTCGTACATAGATAGAGTCAAAAATAAAAAAATAAAAAAAAAGTTGTCTTAGTATAAGTCTGTATATATCTAGTGTCAGAAAAATACAAAAACATCTGAAAATAGAAAATCCAAAAATATAATAAATAAAGTAAGGTTACTGCACTACATGATAAGACGTGACGATACTTTAGCTTTTAAGCCTACTTAATTGTATTTTAAAATGCTCAGTTCAGTGATACCATTATATGATGTATCGATAGGCACAAAGTACCAAGGTTTCCTTATAATCTGAACTTAACTGTATACAATGTTCTTATGGGAAACGTATTCAGATATATGGCTGAGAATACTTGTTCTTAAAATAGGCAAGTCCTTTAAATCTTATGAAAGATCTTGCATTATAATTATGTATATTTGGTTTTTTATAAAGAAGGTCTCGGGTACATATATGTGTATGTATTGCTTTTTGGATGTATATTTGTGACAAAATATTCAAATTCAAATATCAAATAAATCTGTTGAAAGTATGAAGCTAATGTGGCCTTTGAGATTCGAACAAGTAAGTCCTTGGGGTGTCTTTGTATACCTAGCCTACCTAAAGTTTCCAACTTGGGATAGGTTGTCAGAAAGTTCGCTACACGGGTCTCATAGAAAGTCACGGGTTTTCATAAGTGCTTTAAAGTAAAATTAATGTCACAAATATGCAAGTACTTGGCATTATGCAATGTTAAGTATATTTCCGTACGTGAGTCAAGTTATGTCGCTTTCCGCGTGAGGAATCACCGACCTGTCACCGCTGACTTGATTCTTAAAGACTTTCTCACTTTAATCACCAAATGTCTTAATCTTAGTGCTTGTTTCGATTATGAGAGTGTATCTGAATATGGGGCACATAAGTTCGCAAACTAAAATTGTGGCATGAGTAACTTACTAGGTTACATGGTGACTGTCCTTGGCTCAAGTAATACGAAAGTGCCACAAACCAAAAAGGAGACTGGAAGTACCGAGTGTTTAAGAGGACAAACATATTGGTAATCGTTTTTGGATCACTGTTCATAACTAATAATAAGAGAATTATTTCTCGCTGGTAGGCTTATGTAAATGCTAATCTGATCTGATCAGCAGTACCCTAGTCACTTGTAAATAATGAATAAATTAAGATAACTATTGTGTATAGACTAGTTTATTATTCTGTAATTTTTATTCTAATTTATTTTTCTATTTTATTGAGTCAAAATAAGTATTTTCATAAGTTCTTATTGCACGAGAGATTCTACTTAAATTCTGTTGAGTATATGTTTTGCTGAATTCATTCATTTGAATTCTTGATGAGGTTATGTGTTTAGTTCAAAAGAAGATTTTCTGATATGGACATTAATTTGTTTAAGTTTAGGAAATGATCTTTTAAATCTTTTGTGGTAAGTCAATGTTATTTGAATTCTCACAAGTTTCAGTGTTTACAAGTTATGAATTTAATTAATAACTTGGTGATCTTTAGGGTTTGACAATGGAATGACCTCACTTGATCTTTTATTAGAATCTTGAGTATTTCGTAATTGTTAATCCTAATTTTTGTGTGTTTTCACTTGAATTTTCTGCATTATTGTGCCTTTGCTCTTGTTGCGTTAATGAGTTTTGGTAAGTGTGCAGTGTTCAGGTTAAGAAGATAAAGTTGGAGTGCTGATCTTTGTTGCGATACTGTGTTATTCATACTGATGATAGTGTTGAGACAAGATTTTTGGTATGAAATGACAATATTGTGATGCAAATATGAGCACGTGAAGGAAGAATACATGAATCTGTATTTAGAGTATTTATTTACTTTACATTTCAACTATTTGATTTTGGAACCAACAGTCTGTTCAGCATGTCTACGAACTTCTTGTTCGTTTATTGTCTACGAACTTAGATTCTCAAAAAGGGCTTACGAACTTACACTTCGTCATCTCTACGAACTTAGGTTCTCAAAAAGGACTTACGAACTTAGACTCTTCTTTCAACTAACGAATTTAGAGGTTTTTTTTGTGACAAACGAATTTAGTATGCTTCAGAGCTATCTTCGTTCATTGTTAACCAACGAACTTAAAATCTATTTTCGTTTATTGTTCTCTAACGAATTTAAAGTCTATCTTCGATCATTCTTAACAAACGAACTTAAGGTCTATCTTCGTACATTTTTACCTTACGAACTTAAAGACTAATTTCGTACAGTTCCAACTTATGAGATTATTGATTAAGTTCATCTTAGACTGCTATTCATTTCTTGTGCTAATCCTATAATTGTTTTTCAATTATGATTTGTTTTTGCAGAAATGGCTCTTGCTCCACGACAGTTCTTTAAGAAGCACAATTTGGCCTTAAATCTGGACCCCGATCAGCATAATTCTGAACGCTACCATGAAATGTTTGACTTTATTGCTCGATCTAGGCTTTCCTTTGCATTTTGTGATTCACCTAGATTGGTGAGGCAGTATATCGATGACTTCTGGAGGACTGCTCATCAGGTCATGGTTAATGGTCGTAGCTATGTTAGAGCAACTGTCGAAGGAATCACTTTTGATTTTAATGCTGCGATACTTCGTGAAATTCTACATTTGGGTGAAGAATCTGACGACGCAGTAGAATTAGCTTACGATTTGGACCTTATTCGTCGGTGTTTTCAAAGAATGGGATATGTTGGTCAAATAAAGCTTCCTTTTGATAAGAGTGGATTTCAAGGACGTTGGAGATACCTTGCTTACGTGTTGTTAGTAAGTCTAAGCAATCGTAAGGCTGGATTTGATCAGCTTTCTGCTCAGATTTCTTCGCAGATGGTTGCTTTGGTATATAATAGACCTTATCCGTTTTCAACATACTTCTATCATGCGTTTGTTGATCAAATCAATGCCAAGGCGAAGAATAGGTTTCTGTTGTATCCTCGTTTTGTTGTGGCGATAGTTAGACATTTTTGTCCGAACTTGGTATTTGATCAAGGTCCACGCTATGTACCACATGCTTGGCCTTTACGTATATTTGCTGATTTGGATGCCAATACTCGAAATGTAGCTGGTTTAAATAATCCACCATTGTTTGGTCATTTGATTAATCCAAATTATCGATCTCGCTTTGAGAATGATATGTTGGTGGATGATGAAGACAACTCTGATCATGAGGATGAAGAGAGTTCAGATGATAGTTCGGATGGTGATTCTGATGATTCAGATAGTAAGATTGATGGTGATGATGATGTAGTTGAAGCAGACACAGATGAATACGATAGTGTCGCTGCTGATTCTGGTAATGAGCATCGAACGAAGATGGCTCATGATGTACCTGCTGCTTCAGGAAGTGATAATTCATATCACTTTTCTCGAGAAGATGTATCTGGTGCTTTACGCCGTGAGCGTCGGAGTAAGGCTTGTCATTCTTCACCGGTTCTTTCTGAAACGAATCAATCTGTTCAAGAAGAAGTTAATCTGAATGAGAATGTTGGTGCTGAACAAGAGGTTGTATCTGATTATCAAGAACAACTGAACGATTAAAGCGTGAAGTTAGGCAAAATTTGGACATGACTATAATACCGAAGAAAATGCTTTTCATTCTGTATTTGATAACTTATTAGATAAACAGCAAGAAGCAGAAACTGAAAGAGAAAAAGAATTACAGATTCAAAGGCAAACAGCCTTGGAATCTGATTCTGATTCAACTTATGATTTTGATAAAGATTGATAAAGTGTATATTAGGTTGCATGTAATAAGTTTACGACATGTAAATGTAATTTATCTTATTTCAATGCAATTATATTTCATCTTTATTATTATTATTATCATGATTATTCATTGTATTCCGGTGTTCATTTTGTGTAATCTTAACAGATGATACAGAATTACTCTTCGATGGCGATGAACTTGAGGAGGGTGAGCTTGTTCCTGAACCGGATATGAATATATTCAAGAAACCTTATGGGTTTGATGATGTTTGGGACTCAACTCCTGAAGACCCATCAGTGGAAGAAAGAAAAGAGTTGGAGATAAAGAGGAAAGAAGTTAAGGAAAGAATGCTTCAAACTTCAATTAGTAGCTCCGCTAAAGTTTTAAACTTTGTGGTATATGCTAGGATTGATGATGCATTGATTCCTTTTCACTGGGAAATCAATTTGACAAGACCTTTTAATCCAAATAATTATCCTGTACCTCTCAGAGAAGATGATCCACTACATGAGATTGATAGACTTGTGCCTGGTCAAAGAATCAATGATTATATAGTCACATGGGATACTTTGAAACCCATCATGTATTGGACTCATATATCAGATAAAGATGCTGCAAGATATAAGACAATAATCTGGAGTTGGTTTTATGATGAAGAACTGAAGCTGTTTGTTCTTAAAAGACCAAAAGGTTGTCAATATCTAGCATGGCGTGAGAGACATTTCAGAAGTTTGTGTGAAGAAGACTTACATGAACTAGGAAATAACAGGATTATCAATCCAAGTAGTTATGGTCTTGCAGATGTGATTGGTAAGAACCTTCATGAAGATTTCAAGTTAAGGTCGAATATGAAAAACTCTGAAAAACCAAAGTTTCATATTGAACCAAGACGAAAGAAGAAGGTGGTGAAGCCAGATAAAAGTGTTGAGTATATTCAACGTGATATCAAATGTATGATCAAAGTCCCTGCCAAGAAATGGGCACAAGATGTCTTGGATAAACTGGATAATTGGGAGATTGATCAAAATTCTGGTGAAGCTAAGATGTATGCAGACTCAAAGAGGAAGATTTTGTTGAGAAGGATGTATGATCCAATGCAGTTGGTGAACTTCTCAAGAAATGATCAGAGAAAACTGTACGATACTGAATGCTCATTTTTACCATTCTAGAAGAATGAAGAAGATAAATATCGTAAGATTCTCCAAGTTTGCTTACATGAAAATATCCATGCAAATAGCAAACGATTGTTATTTGATGGATGATGAAGATTTTTTGAAGACTGAAGAAATCGAAGATGCTGCTGTCAAGAGGGAGTTTGTTGATGCATGTTGATGTGACAACAGCAACTTAGATTTGATTATGTCTTATTCATCTATATGTAATTGATAGATTATAGACTTTGTGTTTTAATAATGATTGATTACATGTTTTGGTGTTATTTATATGTTTATATATGATGTTTGTTATGTATATCATACAAGTACAAACATAATATATGTTAGGTTCTTGTACATAAAGTACTTGGAAAATAACAAGGCATAGATATTGATGGTAAGTTGTACTAACGAAGATGATCTTCGTTAGGAACGAACGAAGATAATCTTCGTTTGATGGGCTGGGCAGCTAAGTTTGTAAGAACAAAGCCCAGCAGGCCCAATATCGATCATAAACGTATATAAACGATTGGAAACCCTAAATTGAGTATTCCAGTTGATAATACACACACACCAAAGCGACTAAGTTCGTTGCTAAGCTATAGCTAACGAAGATAGATCACATAAGGCTGATTATATTGATATAATTAGCAATATATACGATAACTAATCAAACTAGTTATCTCGTGAGGATTCCGCACTCACGACATAACAATAGACGATCTCGAGAGCGTTCCGTAGCTATCGAGGGACTCTCATATATGTATTTGTGTATGTATTATAAGGTAAATTGTGTTAGTTTGTAGTATAAGTTAATGTTTATTCTAGCATGTGTATATATGTATATATGTCATGTATATATGCTTGTATGTATACATTTTTGTGTTTTTAATTTGTTACATGAGCCTTTGATTATAAACTTGTATTTATTTTAAGCATATATGTATATATACCTATATACTTATTATGATTTAAATGCTTTTATGCGCATACGAACTTATAACATATTTTGAAATAGAGATTTTATTTTTGTGACCGAATTTACTTTAATTAGCTAAATGATTAAGTTATTGGACCTTCGTAAGGATTTTTGATGGTTATCTCAACTTGTGAGACTTACATTATTATTTAGATAATCTGATTGATCATCAATAAAATCTTGTTCAATGGTACTTTTATAACTCACATTTAGAATTGAACAATAGCTTTAGATTGCTAATTTTAGGGCATTATCTACTAGCTTCTAGTATAACTATGGCTTGCGAGATCATAGGCAACATAGCTAGTTCATATATAATATTTAAAAAGTAGGGTTGTTACATCCTTACCCCCTTAGAAGAATTCCGTCTCGGAATTTGAATTTGCTTAGGGAGTAAGTGCGGATATTTCTCGCGTATAAAGTCCTCGCGCTCCCATGTAAACTCTGGTCCGCGTTTCGTATCCCATCTAACTTTAACAATAGGGATCTTGCTCCTCTTTAGGCGTTTCTCATCGCGATCGAGAACTTCTATTGGCTCCTCACGAAATTGGAGCTTATCCTCCACACGTAGTTCTTCAAGTGGGACCACTTTCGAGTCATCCGCCACACATTTCTTCAAGTTTGACACATGGAATGTGTCATGAACATCTCCCAATTCTTGGGGTAATTTCAACTTATAGGCTACGGGGCCTATTCTAGCAACAATTTCAAATGGCCCGATGTATCGGGGGCTCAGCTTTCCTCTTTTGCCGAACCTTACGGTTCCCTTCCATGGCGACACCTTTAATAGTACTTTGTCGCCAACCTCAAATTCTAGGGCTTCCTCCTTTTATCCGCATAACTCTTTTGCCGATCTCTCGCGGCTTTAAGCTTTTCTTTAATGATCGCCACTTTGTTCGTTGTCTCTTGGACAAAATCAACGGTAGCTAGGCTTCTTTCGCCCGCCTCTATCCAACACATGGGTGATCTACATTTACGTCCGTATAGAGCCTCAAACGGCGCACACTGTATGCTAGAGTGATAACTATTGTTGTAAGTAAATTCTGCGTATGGCAAGTGTTCATCCCAACTTCCACTAAATTCTAATGCGCAAGCTCTTGGCATATCCTCCAATGTTTGTATTGTACGCTCA
>CM067172.1:101278912-101303736 GCA_034093135.1 Erigeron breviscapus | reverse complement strand
TATATATATATATATATATATATATATATATATATATATATATATATATATATATATATATATATATATATATATATATATATATATATATATATATATATATATATATATATATATATATATATATATATATATATATATATATATATATATATATATATATATATATATATATATATATATATATATATATATATATATATATATATATATATATATATATATATATATATATATATATATATATATATATATATATATATATATATATATATATATATATATATATATATATATATATATATATATATATATATATATATATATATATATATATATATATATATATATATATATATATATATATATATATATATATATATATATATATATATATATATATATATATATATATATATATATATATATATATATATATATATATATATATATATATATATATATATATATATATATATATATATATATATATATATATATATATATATATATATATATATATATATATATATATATATATATATATATATATATATATATATATATATATATATATATATATATATATATATATATATATATATATATATATATATATATATATATATATATATATATATATATATATATATATATATATATATATATATATATATATATATATATATATATATATATATATATATATATATATATATATATATATATATATATATATATATATATATATATATATATATATATATATATATATATATATATATATATATATATATATATATATATATATATATATATATATATATATATATATATATATATATATATATATATATATATATATATATATATATATATATATATATATATATATATATATATATATATATATATATATATATATATATATATATATATATATATATATATATATATATATATATATATATATATATATATATATATATATATATATATATATATATATATATATATATATATATATATATATATATATATATATATATATATATATATATATATATATATATATATATATATATATATATATATATATATATATATATATATATATATATATATATATATATATATATATATATATATATATATATATATATATATATATATATATATATATATATATATATATATATATATATATATATATATATATATATATATATATATATATATATATATATATATATATATATATATATATATATATATATATATATATATATATATATATATATATATATATATATATATATATATATATATATATATATATATATATATATATATATATATATATATATATATATATATATATATATATATATATATATATATATATATATATATATATATATATATATATATATATATATATATATATATATATATATATATATATATATATATATATATATATATATATATATATATATATATATATATATATATATATATATATATATATATATATATATATATATATATATATATATATATATATATATATATATATATATATATATATATATATATATATATATATATATATATATATATATATATATATATATATATATATATATATATATATATATATATATATATATATATATATATATATATATATATATATATATATATATATATATATATATATATATATATATATATATATATATATATATATATATATATATATATATATATATATATATATATATATATATATATATATATATATATATATATATATATATATATATATATATATATATATATATATATATATATATATATATATATATATATATATATATATATATATATATATATATATATATATATATATATATATATATATATATATATATATATATATATATATATATATATATATATATATATATATATATATATATATATATATATATATATATATATATATATATATATATATATATATATATATATATATATATATATATATATATATATATATATATATATATATATATATATATATATATATATATATATATATATATATATATATATATATATATATATATATATATATATATATATATATATATATATATATATATATATATATATATATATATATATATATATATATATATATATATATATATATATATATATATATATATATATATATATATATATATATATATATATATATATATATATATATATATATATATATATATATATATATATATATATATATATATATATATATATATATATATATATATATATATATATATATATATATATATATATATATATATATATATATATATATATATATATATATATATATATATATATATATATATATATATATATATATATATATATATATATATATATATATATATATATATATATATATATATATATATATATATATATATATATATATATATATATATATATATATATATATATATATATATATATATATATATATATATATATATATATATATATATATATATATATATATATATATATATATATATATATATATATATATATATATATATATATATATATATATATATATATATATATATATATATATATATATATATATATATATATATATATATATATATATATATATATATATATATATATATATATATATATATATATATATATATATATATATATATATATATATATATATATATATATATATATATATATATATATATATATATATATATATATATATATATATATATATATATATATATATATATATATATATATATATATATATATATATATATATATATATATATATATATATATATATATATATATATATATATATATATATATATATATATATATATATATATATATATATATATATATATATATATATATATATATATATATATATATATATATATATATATATATATATATATATATATATATATATATATATATATATATATATATATATATATATATATATATATATATATATATATATATATATATATATATATATATATATATATATATATATATATATATATATATATATATATATATATATATATATATATATATATATATATATATATATATATCTATGTACATAAATTAATAAAAAATGTTATATTTTATATATATATATATATGCATAAGTAATAAGTATACAAAAATTTATATTAATAAACATGTCATAAAACGTAATGATAGGTCGTGAACATTGAGGATCTCGAGACGTTCGTAGCTTGTCGAATACTTATAATTTTGATATAACTTTGACGATACAAGGCAAAGGTGAGTCTCGTAGCCCCTACGTTTATATTATTTGGGGTGGAAAGTGTACTCGTTATTAAACGGTTGTCGGTTGATTCACTTGTTATGATATGGAACGAGACGTTGAATGCTTACTTGTTTTGCTTGTTCACGTGATTTTATGTGTTATGTTTACGCATTATTTATTATGTAAGTCGTGCCAGAAACGTATTTTTACGCATTGTCTATCATGTAAGTCGTGTCGGTTTATTACGCATTATTTATTATGTAAGTCGTGCCAGGAAACGTATTTTACGCATTGTTCATCATGTAAGTCGTGCCGGTTATCGCATTCTAGATTGTCTCTACTTAATTTCCATGTCGTGCTGTGCTTAGTATGTAACCCTCATGATTCCGCCTTGTTGGGGTGTTACACAAACCTTGTTAGACATGGTGAGATCAATGATGAACCTTACTACTCTCCCAATTTTCATTTTGGGATTATGCTCTAGAGACTGCTGTTTGCATTCTCAATATGGTTCCAACCAAGAAGGTTGACAAGACACCGCATGAATTATAGCATGGAAGTGTCCCTAATTTGTCTTACTTAAGAATCTGGGGAGGCACTTGTGAAGCGAGATACGCCTGATAAACTTCAACCTAGATCAGTTAAGTGCATCTTTGTTGTAACACCCCGACTATAGCGGAAACACGAGATGCCACAGAACGACATGGTACAAAAGATTTAAGTAACAAACATCAACATAAAGTTTCAAAAGCCATTCGAATTCAAAAAGGTAACAAGTTCAAGTGGAGTTTAATAAACATTACATAACCAAATTCATAATCAAAAGATCAAATGTTTGCGTTACTAGTCCAACATGCAACAAATAAACACATCGTCCAAGGAGCGGTCCAAAAGCTAACTTACTGCCCTAGACCTGAAAAGCATGAAGAAAAAGTGTCAACTACGAGAGTTGAGTGAGTTCATAGGATTATGCTAACAACACACATGTATTTAATCCAATTCAGGAAAGAATATGTCATAAAATTTCCAAGAATTCCATCATACTGTCCATACCCAAACCGTATGTTCAAACAATAATTGCCATCCATAATATAATATCAATACCTCTGGGTCAATGGTAAGACTACCATGACATAATTTGATGAGATTGTTCTTGAGCCACTACTAAGACCGGTTATGTCCCAATAATCAGATATAATGTCCCAAATGATAAGATAATGATAAGCACATGCTGTCAATCACGTGCATAAAGATAACCAAGGGTCGTGCCATGGAGACGCCCATAAATATATAGTAGTTAGAGCACCGCGAGGCCAGACTGGCGATGAAGGTGGCCACCAAGGCAGACCAAACATCCCACCGTTACCTATAATAGTGGATGAGGGGACAAGTCCTAGTTGCGCAACCCTCTAACTACAGGCCTCAAATGAGTTAATAGTAGTGTACAGGGGACCACCGTTTGACAGTACTCAAGCTCATCATATAACATATAACACATTGAACATACAATATAATTCCCATATCATTATCATTATTTCAAAGAATCATTTCATAAGTGAAAGTCATTTTAATTAATCATGCTTTTCACCCCGCAAGTAAAACATATAAAAGAGTTTGAAAGGGGGCTATGACTCACTTGATTAGAGAGTGAATAGGGGCTGATCAAACGTGATTCCTTCGCTTAGATTTGTTGCGCCTCAAGCAAGCCTAAACCATAACGTATATATTCGCGGCGTAAGTTCGCGTGACATGAACTAGTGAGCTAGATCATGAGATGTATACTAGTAGACTTGCCCATCTTTGGTTGTTATTAGATTATGGAATTTAAGTGCATTATGATGTTCTCATTGTTTGGGTATAAGGGATTTGGTGGTAAGAGTCGTTTTCTCATTATACGTTTTTGTACGTTTATTGGAATTTCGGTAGTTTGGCTTGGATTTATATGATTTCCATTGCACACTTTGCTTAGTAATAATATTTGACATTAGTGGTCTTATAATATTAATATTTTATGTATATTTTCTGATTTGTAATTATATATTTTAATTTAATATTATTTAATTAATTATTTATTCATTTTATTGATTTATTAATTAAATAATTCCTTAAAAATACTTTTAAGTGTCATAATTGCCTTTGTAATTTATGGATAATTTCATTTGAATTATCTACTGATATATATACTCCTAAATTTATAATTTCATGATTTATACTTTTATTTGTGTATTTTCCATTTATTTTAATAATAATATTTAATTAATTGTTTTTACTTAATTATTTATCTTTAAATTATGTAACACATGTCTCTTGCCTTTTAGCTATTTTTCTCCAGTAGGTTTTAGTTATTTTTATCAATGGTTAAGATGATTTAACTTCATTCTTGATTTACATAATTTATTTATTGATTTTTATGTCTTTTAATTACCATTTAAATTCAATAATTCATGGAAATTCTTAGAAATCATCACCAAACATTTTGGTCAAAAATCTCAGGCCTTTTAGGCAACTTTTATTCATACAAAATCATATCCATTCAACCTCTCTTGTGTCTTGCTTATTTTGAGGGTTTTATGATTAAAAATCGTTTACCGAAATAGTGATTTTAGCCTCATTTCTTGAGCAATTAAAGTGCTTCAAAATGGATTTTCATTCTTGTTTCATTATTTCCAGAAAGTTCATCATATTTTGGTGTCCAAAATCGTGAGAGTGGTGGTGGTGTGATATGTGCAATTTAGTGCTTTCGGTTAGTGATTATTTGACCCGAAAAGGTGGTTTTTGAGCTTGTTGTTGTCATGAACCAATAGATCTAAGTTTTATGCTTTTATTTCAACATTTTTCCAGTAGGTTTATCATATTTTCTTGGTCATAAGATTATGGTGCATGTGTGTGCTCAAAATGCATTTTTGCGTGTTTTCGGTTTGTGATTTCTAGCTTATTTTAACATGTTTTGATTCAAGCTTTATATCCTTGATATTTTATCAATTTTTCCAGAATATTAACACTAATATTAACATATTTTTCACTTATAACAAGTCCATATCCATCTCATAATCCAACAAAAGATTCAACTTTCTTAAATCTAGCATATATGCATTCAAATCAACACTTTTTACTATCAACTTTTATAGATCTAACTTTCAACAATATAAAAACATCTTTCATATGAAAAATCTCAGAATATACTCTTCAAAAATATACATTTTTTTTTTTTTTTTTTTTTTTTTTTTTTTTTTTTTTTTTTTTTTTTTTTTTTTTTTTTTTTTTTTTTTTTTTTTTTTTTTTTTTTTTTTTTTTTTTTTTTTTTTTTTTTTTTTTTTTTTTTTTTTTTTTTTTTTTTTTTTTTTTTTTTTTTTTTTTTTTTTTTTTTTTTTTTTTTTTTTTTTTTTTTTTTTTTTTTTTTTTTTTTTTTTTTTTTTTTTTTTTTTTTTTTTTTTTTTTTTTTTTTTTTTTTTTTTTTTTTTTTTTTTTTTTTTTTTTTTTTTTTTTTTTTTTTTTTTTTTTTTTTTTTTTTTTTTTTTTTTTTTTTTTTTTTTTTTTTTTTTTTTTTTTTTTTTTTTTTTTTTTTTTTTTTTTTTTTTTTTTTTTTTTTTTTTTTTTTTTTTTTTTTTTTTTTTTTTTTTTTTTTTTTTTTTTTTTTTTTTTTTTTTTTTTTTTTTTTTTTTTTTTTTTTTTTTTTTTTTTTTTTTTTTTTTTTTTTTTTTTTTTTTTTTTTTTTTTTTTTTTTTTTTTTTTTTTTTTTTTTTTTTTTTTTTTTTTTTTTTTTTTTTTTTTTTTTTTTTTTTTTTTTTTTTTTTTTTTTTTTTTTTTTTTTTTTTTTTTTTTTTTTTTTTTTTTTTTTTTTTTTTTTTTTTTTTTTTTTTTTTTTTTTTTTTTTTTTTTTTTTTTTTTTTTTTTTTTTTTTTTTTTTTTTTTTTTTTTTTTTTTTTTTTTTTTTTTTTTTTTTTTTTTTTTTTTTTTTTTTTTTTTTTTTTTTTTTTTTTTTTTTTTTTTTTTTTTTTTTTTTTTTTTTTTTTTTTTTTTTTTTTTTTTTTTTTTTTTTTTTTTTTTTTTTTTTTTTTTTTTTTTTTTTTTTTTTTTTTTTTTTTTTTTTTTTTTTTTTTTTTTTTTTTTTTTTTTTTTTTTTTTTTTTTTTTTTTTTTTTTTTTTTTTTTTTTTTTTTTTTTTTTTTTTTTTTTTTTTTTTTTTTTTTTTTTTTTTTTTTTTTTTTTTTTTTTTTTTTTTTTTTTTTTTTTTTTTTTTTTTTTTTTTTTTTTTTTTTTTTTTTTTTTTTTTTTTTTTTTTTTTTTTTTTTTTTTTTTTTTTTTTTTTTTTTTTTTTTTTTTTTTTTTTTTTTTTTTTTTTTTTTTTTTTTTTTTTTTTTTTTTTTTTTTTTTTTTTTTTTTTTTTTTTTTTTTTTTTTTTTTTTTTTTTTTTTTTTTTTTTTTTTTTTTTTTTTTTTTTTTTTTTTTTTTTTTTTTTTTTTTTTTTTTTTTTTTTTTTTTTTTTTTTTTTTTTTTTTTTTTTTTTTTTTTTTTTTTTTTTTTTTTTTTTTTTTTTTTTTTTTTTTTTTTTTTTTTTTTTTTTTTTTTTTTTTTTTTTTTTTTTTTTTTTTTTTTTTTTTTTTTTTTTTTTTTTTTTTTTTTTTTTTTTTTTTTTTTTTTTTTTTTTTTTTTTTTTTTTTTTTTTTTTTTTTTTTTTTTTTTTTTTTTTTTTTTTTTTTTTTTTTTTTTTTTTTTTTTTTTTTTTTTTTTTTTTTTTTTTTTTTTTTTTTTTTTTTTTTTTTTTTTTTTTTTTTTTTTTTTTTTTTTTTTTTTTTTTTTTTTTTTTTTTTTTTTTTTTTTTTTTTTTTTTTTTTTTTTTTTTTTTTTTTTTTTTTTTTTTTTTTTTTTTTTTTTTTTTTTTTTTTTTTTTTTTTTTTTTTTTTTTTTTTTTTTTTTTTTTTTTTTTTTTTTTTTTTTTTTTTTTTTTTTTTTTTTTTTTTTTTTTTTTTTTTTTTTTTTTTTTTTTTTTTTTTTTTTTTTTTTTTTTTTTTTTTTTTTTTTTTTTTTTTTTTTTTTTTTTTTTTTTATAAAAAGTTGTATATAAAGTGTATATAATTTAGGTGTAAGTGTGTATATATTTTGTAAGGTTAAATGTGTTAGTTTGTAGTTATAAGTTAGTGTTTGTTCTAATATGTGCATATGTATATATGTCATGTATATATGCTTGTATGTATACATTTTTGTGTTTCTAATATATTACATATAGCCTTTGATATATATATATATATTGTATCATTTTGTTATTAGATGAAGTTTTAAATGCATTAATTTATATATATATATATATATATATATATATATATATATATATATATATATATATATATATATATATATATATATATATATATATATATATATATATATATATATATATATATATATATATATATATATATATATATATATATATATATATATATATATATATATATATATATATATATATATATATATATATATATATATATATATATATATATATATATATATATATATATATATATATATATATATATATATATATATATATATATATATATATATATATATATATATATATATATATATATATATATATATATATATATATATATATATATATATATATATATATATATATATATATATATATATATATATATATATATATATATATATATATATATATATATATATATATATATATATATATATATATATATATATATATATATATATATATATATATATATATATATATATATATATATATATATATATATATATATATATATATATATATATATATATATATATATATATATATATATATATATATATATATATATATATATATATATATATATATATATATATATATATATATATATATATATATATATATATATATATATATATATATATATATATATATATATATATATATATATATATATATATATATATATATATATATATATATATATATATATATATATATATATATATATATATATATATATATATATATATATATATATATATATATATATATATATATATATATATATATATATATATATATATATATATATATATATATATATATATATATATATATATATATATCTAATATGTTACATAGCCTTTTATATATATTATTTATTTATATTTATATATATATGTATATATATATATATACTTATTATGATTTAAACGCTTTTATGCGCAAAAGAACTTATAACATGTTTTGAATTAGAAATTTTATTTTCGTGACCAAATTTTACTTAGATTAGCTAAATGATCAAATTGTTGGACCTTCGTAAGGATTTTTGATGGTTATCTCAACTTGTGAGACTTACATTATTGTTTAGATAATCTGATTGATCATAAATAAATTTTTGTTAAATGGTACTTTATAATTCCTATTTAGAATTGAACAATAGCTTTAGATTGCTAATTTAGGGCATTATCTACTAGCTTTAAGTATAACTATGGCTTGCGAGATCATAGGCAACATAACTAGCTCATATATGATATTTAAAAAGTAGGGTTGTTACATCCTTACCCCCTTAGAAGAATTCCGTCTCGGAATTTGAATTTGCTTAGGGAGTAAGTGCGGGTATTTCTCGCGTATAAAGTCCTCGCGCTCCCATGTAAACTCTGGTCCGCGTTTCGTATCCCATCTAACTTTAACAATAGGGATCTTGCTCCTCTTTAGGCGTTTCTCATCGCGATCGAGAACTTCTATTGGCTCCTCACGAAATTGGAGCTTATCCTCCACACGTAGTTCTTCAAGTGGGACCACTTTCGAATCATCCGCCACACATTTCTTCAAGTTTGACACATGGAATGTGTCATGAACATCTCCCAATTCTTGGGGTAATTTCAACTTATAGGCTACGGGGCCTATTCTAGCAACAATTTCAAATGGCCCGATGTATCGGGGGCTCAGCTTTCCTCTTTTGCCGAACCTTACGGTTCCCTTCCATGGCGACACCTTTAATAGTACTTTGTCGCCAACCTCAAATTCTAGGGGCTTCCTCCTTTTATCCGCATAACTCTTTTGCCGATCTCTCGCGGCTTTAAGCTTTTCTTTAATGATCGCCACTTTGTCCGTTGTCTCTTGGACAAAATCAACGGTAGCTAGGCTTCTCTCGCCCGCCTCTATCCAACACATGGGTGATCTACATTTACGCCCGTATAGAGCCTCAAACGGCGCACACTGTATGCTAGAGTGATAACTATTGTTGTAAGTAAATTCTGCGTATGGCAAGTGTTCATCCCAACTTCCACTAAATTCTAATGCGCAAGCTCTTAGCATATCCTCCAATGTTTGTATTGTACGCTCACTTTGCCCATCCGTTTGTGGGTGGTAAGTCGTGCTTAATGATAACGTAGTGCCCATTGCTTCTTGCACAAGACCCCAGAAACGTGAGGTAAACCTACCATCCCTATCGGATATGATGGATAGAGGTACACCATGCAATGTCACAATCTTTTCAACGTACAAATGTGCTAAACGTTCAGTGTTCCAGTCTTCTTTGATGGGGATGAAATGGGCTGATTTCGTAAGACGATCAACAATCACCCATATAGCATCATGACCTTTCTTTGTCCGAGGCAATTTCGTTACTAGGTCCATTGCTATTTGCTCCCACTTCCATTCGGGTATTTCCGGCTGCTTTAAAAGTCCAGCTGGCTTCTGGTGCTCAGCTTTGACCATCGCACAAGTCATGCATCGGCTCACATATAGAGCTACATCACCTTTCATCCCAGGCCACCAAAAGTCCCTTTTTAGACCTTGGTACATCTTATCTGCTCCTGGATGAATCGAGTATTTTGAATTGTGAGCTTCATTCATTAACACCTCTCTCAGCCCGTTGATATTTGGGACCCAAGCTCTTCCCTTGAAATACAAGATGCCTTCGTCATCCTTATCGAACCTTGTTTCTACTCCACTCAATGCCTCTTCTTCAATGTTCTTCCCTTCAAAAGCTTTGGCTTGATCTTCTAAGAATCTGTCCCTTAGAGACATTTTCACCTGTAAGTGATAAATTCTAGTCTTCGACACCCTAGTGCTCACCTTCCTACTAAGGGCGTCAGCAACAACATTTGCCTTTCCTGGGTGGTACTTAATTTCGCACTCGTAATCGTTAAGTAGCTCCATCCACCTTCTTTGCCTCATGTTTAACATCTTCTGATCGAAGATGTGTTGTAAGCTCTTGTGATCAGTAAATATGGTGCACTTGGTTCCATAAAGATAATGTCGCCATATCTTCAAGGCAAACACTACGGCTCCTAGCTCCAAATCGTGTGTTGAATAATTCTTCTCATGTGGCTTCAATTGCCTGGATGCGTACGCAATAACCTTGTCTCTTTGCATTAGTACGCACCCTAGCCCTTTATTCGACGCATCACAATATACCACAAATCCTTCCATTCCATCCGGCAACGCTAGTATTGGTGCTTCACACAACATGTCCTTAAGCGTTTGAAACGCTTGCTCTTGTTCTTCACCCCATTCGAACTCTCTTGCCTTTTGGGTTAATTGGGTTAAAGGTACCGCAATCTTAGAAAATCCCTGAATGAACCTCCTATAATAACCCGCCAAGCCTAGGAAGCTACGCACTTCCGTTGGTGTCTTGGGTGTCTCCCATTTCTTGATTGCCTCTATCTTAGACGGATCTACATGAATCCCTTCTTCGTTCACAACGTGTCCCAGAAATTGGACTTGACGGAGCCAAAATTCACACTTAGAAAACTTAGCATATAGCTTCTCGTCCCTAAGTAGCTGCAAGATTATCCTCAGGTGCTTCTCGTGCTCCTCCTTGCTTCTAGAGTATATCAGAATGTCATCGATGAACACTATGACGAACTTATCCAAGTATGGCCTGCAGATCCTATTCATTAGGTCCATGAAAACGGCTGGTGCATTTGTGAGACCAAAGGGCATCACTAGGAACTCATAGTGCCCATAGCGAGTTCTGAAAGCCGTTTTAGGTACATCTTCTTCTCGTACCCTCAACTGATGATAGCCGGACCTAAGGTCAATTTTCGAGAAATGCGACGCTCCTTGCAGTTGATCGAACAAATCGTCTATTCGCGGCAGCGGGTATCTATTCTTGATCGTCAATTTATTCAACTCTCTATAGTCGATGCACATCCTCAAAGATCCATCCTTCTTCTTGACAAAGAGAATCGGCGCACCCCAGGGTGAAGAACTAGGTTGGATTAAACCTTTATCAAGCAATTCTTGCAATTGCTCCGAGAGTTCTCGCATTTCGGAGGGCGCTAGTCTATATGGTGCCTTAGCCACGGGGGCTGCCCCGGGAACTAAATCGATAGTAAACTCTACTTGTCTCGCTGGGGGAAGTCCAGGTAGTTCGTCCGGAAACACATCTAGAAAATCTCTAACCACTGTTACCTTGAGAGGATCCTTATCTTTCACTCGCTTATCCACTACTTGTGCCAAGTATGTGTGGTATTCCTTCCGTAGGTACTTTCTCACCTTCATGGACGACACCAACTTAGGTTGGACTCCCGCCTTATGGCCTTGAACTATTAGCACCTCACCGCTATCTAAGGGAATTTTAATGATCCTTTCATGGCAAAGTATTTCAGCACGCATTTTCGACAACCAATCCATTCCTACTATCACATCAAAACTTCCTATTTCTATGGGAATCAAGTCTATACTATAGTCCTTTTCATCTAAAGTTAACTTACAATCAGCAATAATTTCCTTAGCCTTATACTCGTTTCCATTGGCATATTCAACATAATAAGTTTCCTCCAGTTCACTAGGTTTCTTATCAATCAGTTCTTTAAATTCAAAGGAAATAAAACTTCTTTCGGCTCCAGAATCAAACAACATAGATGCATAAACATTATTTATTGGAAACGTACCTACGATGACATTAGGGTCATCACGTGCCTCATTTGCTCCCATGGCATACACCCTTCCTCGGGCTTGACCTCCTTGATTGCCACGATTTCCTTGGTTAGCGTTGTTGCCTTGATTCCCAATATTAGCTTGATTCCCAACATTTCCTCGATTGACTTGATTTCCATTGTTTCCTCGGTTTGCTTGGTTCCCGCGATTTCCAACATTCCTAAAGTTACCACGGTTACCATTTCCATTCCCACGGTTGCCTTGCGCTCTTCTCAACCTAGGACAAGCATTTCTCCAATGATCTGTACTTCCACATTCGTGACATCCTCCTCGTTGTCCTTCATTCCTTGGCCCGCTTCGGCAGTGAGTAGCAAGGTGACCCATGCGGTTGCAAGTTGTGCAACGCTTGCATTCACCCAAGTGACTATAACCACATCGGTTGCACCTTGGGGGCATGCCACGATATGGATTGGGGTTAGCATCCACAACCCCATAGTTTCTCACAATCTTTTGCCTCTTATCCGGTCCATTCCCTTTTCGATCGCCAAACCGATTTCCTCCACCTTGTCTCGAACTTGATTCACCTCTTGTATACTTCCCACGCCTAACCAAATCGTTCACTAGCCTGGTTGCCAAGCTTATAGCCTGCTCCAGAGTGGTAGGACTTGCTGCAGTGACCATCAACCTAACTTCAGGTGCCAATCCATAGATAAACCTCTCGACCTTCTTAGCCACAGGGTTACCATCTCTGGCACCAACACGCTCAACTCGTGAAAGCGGATCACATAGGCCTCCAATTCCAGTCCTCTCATGGCGTGGTTCCAGAATTCCATCTCTAGTTTTTGTACCTCTTCTCGTGGACAATACTCACGCTTCAACTCATCTTTAAACTGCTCCCAAGTCAAAGCATTGACTGCTGCAGGACCTCTAGTAGTCGCTTGGAGATTCCACCAAGTAAGAGCTCTTCCCTGAAGCTTACTAGCAGCAAACTTAACACGGTCAGCCGGTGCACAGGTAATGATGTTCAAGTTGGCTTCCATGCTTTGGAACCAAGTAAGCAATGCAACAGGACCTTCTGTCCCATGAAACTCCTTGGGATTGCAAGACGTGAAAGCCTTGTAGGCATTCCTGTCAATAGCATTCTCTCCTCCATCTTGTCTTCTAGCCGTGTTGAGTGTAGCGGTTACATTCTCCGCTATTTGGGTGGCAATGTTTGGCATGGCGGCATTGATCTGTTGAGAGATAAGCTCGGCTAACTCGGCTCTTCGCTGGGCCTCTTCACTCGTTTCTCCGCCGGTCCTTCGTGGTGCCATGTCTCTACAAAGGATAATATAGTTTAGTTATTCGTTCATTGAATCATACTACATAAACTCGACTCACGACTTCTTGATCTCACACGAGTATATCTAAAGTTATTTAGTGCATAGAGGGTTCGTTTGCACACATATGTATATGTATATCCCGACTCATATTCCTTTTTATAATCACGGCTCACTTGTCATTATGAGTAAGTAATGGTTAGGAAATTTCTAAAATTAATCAACCATGCTTTCTAGGTTAATTAAGAGAAATACAGAATCTGTGTACGAACTTGGAGCACGTAAAAGTGGCTTAAGATGGACGATCTGGGCAAAACTCATAAAATATGAAACGTAGCCCTATGAGTTAAGTTTCACCTCCAATTGGAATCAGGTCAAAAGACGAAATAGAACTCCAGATATGGCCGTTCTACTAAAAGTGGTCAGAACTGATTTCCTGCTGTAACTATAACTTTTATAATAGAGATAACTTCATCACCACAAGGATAGCACATCATGTAACCATAGAGAGGCATTAAGCATACATATATATCATTCAATATGAGTTCACAAAATTGCTACATGCCAAATACTATGTGATCATCGTCACACAAAAGCTAGAAAGTTCAAGAAAGTGAAACAAGTACAAACGTTCATACATCGAATAAGTTCATAAATAAAGTAGCTCTTAGGTTTACTTCCTAAGCATGAGAGCTATTACGAGAGTGCAAAGAGCCGTAAGCACACATCCCATAATGAATATCACCTCATTAACTCGTCGGACTTCTGATATCGCCAAGCTCGCATAGTCTCCCGTTCGATCCATAACTCCTAAGGCCCTTTCCATCATCACCTCTTGAGTCCTCACCCTTACTCTAGCATCCCTTAACCCGTTAGCTATTCCCCACACCCTCTCCCTTTCTTCACGAGTCATACCAATGGGAGGTGGAGGGGGTACTCCATAGACTGGGCGGTGTGGCTCCTCTCCTTGACGCCTATGTCCAAGATGGTACCAGGGATGATCACGAGGAAGACGCGGCTGAAAGTAGGGATCTTGGGCTGGAAATCGCCCATCGCTTAGGTTCATAGGTGCATCTTGCCTCGGCGGAGTAGGTGCTCTAGGGGCAGGTGGTGATGGTGGTGGCGAGGGTGAGCGACGTTCAGGTTGGCTAGGGGCAACACTCCTAGCATTATCGTCTTCCGATGGGTCTTCCATTGGATCGGTCTCTTCTTCCTCTTCTTCTGGGAGTGGTTGGGGAGGTTGCTCTTGCTCTAGGCTTCTCCTTTCTTCCTCTTCTTCTGGGAGTGGTTGGGGAGGTTGCTCTTGCTCTAGGCTTCTCCTTTCTTCCTCTTCCAAGTAGTCCACAAATCCGTACAAGTTCCTTGGTCTAAGGGCTGATCCGGAAGCTCCACTTGCTCGTGACATGATGTTCCTACACAAGTTTCACAAAGGCGTGAGATGACGACTTGACTCGACGCTTAGACGACCATGGACGACCGACTTGACCTTTGACGACCCATATGGCAACTTACGGACAGCAAGACGACTCGACGGACCATGAGACGACCTTAACCATTTGACAAGCAACCAACCAACTCGACCAACGACTCACAAGCTTAACAACCGAACAACGACATGACCATTCACAACCGACGACCAACTCGACTCGCACGACCGACATAACCATTTATAATTAAAGTAATGACTAGAATTCAACTTGTGCATAGCTCTCATGTATTACACCTAAATGGACAAAGTAATGCTAGCCAAGTGGGGGTATCAACTAAGGGTTCTAATAGGTAATGCAAACATTGGATTTGGTTATGTATCTTTTGCACCAAGAATCGTTTTTAAAGCTTATTTTCAAAAGACTCATTTTGAATATCCCTTAGACAATCATTTCGATCATTCCATATTAAATTTTTAGTTAGGCATAGTTGATCAGGCTATGCATAAGTAAAACGAGAATACTTTATGATCGACTCAACTGTTTAAGAAATATTCGACTCGTTTTGAAAATACGTAGGTTATAGCAAAAATTCTCTATAACCTTGATCTCTGATACCATTTTTTTCTGTAACACCCCGACTATAGCGGAAACACGAGATGCCACAGAACGACATGGTACAAAAGATTTAAGTAACAAACATCAACATAAAGTTTCAAAAGCCATTCGAATTCAAAAGGTAACAAGTTCAAGTGGACGTTTAATAAACATTACATAACCAAATTCATAATCAAAAGATCAAATGTTTGCGTTACTAGTCCAACATGCAACAAATAAACACATCGTCCAAGGAGCGGTCCAAAAGCTAACTTACTGCCCTAGACCTGAAAAGCATGAAGAAAAAGTGTCAACTACGAGAGTTGAGTGAGTTCATAGGATTATGCTAACAACACACATGTATTTAATCCAATTCAAGAAAGAATATGTCATAAAATTTCCAAGAATTCCATCATACTGTCCATACCCAAACCGTATGTTCAAACAATAATTGCCATCCATAATATAATATCAATACCTCTGGGTCAATGGTAAGACTACCATGACATAATTTGATGAGATTGTTCTTGAGCCACTACTAAGACCGGTTATGTCCCAATAATCAGATATAATGTCCCAAATGATAAGATAATGATAAGCACATGCTGTCAATCACGTGCATAAAGATAACCAAGGGTCGTGCCATGGAGACGCCCATAAATATATAGTAGTTAGAGCACCGCGAGGCCAGACTGGCGATGAAGGTGGCCACCAAGGCAGACCAAACATCCCACCGTTACCTATAATAGTGGATGAGGGGACAAGTCCTAGTTGCGCAACCCTCTATCTTCTGATATATATACTCCTAAATTTATAATTTCATGATTTATACTTTTATTTGTGTATTTTCCATTTATTTTAATAATAATATTTAATTAATTATTTATTCATTTTATTGATTTATTAATTAAATAATTCCTTAAAAATACTTTTAAGTGTCATAATTGCCTTTGTAATTTATGGATAATTTCATTTGAATTATCTACTGATATATATACTCCTAAATTTATAATTTCATGATTTATACTTTTATTTGTGTATTTTCCATTTATTTTAATAATAATATTTAATTAATTATTTATTCATTTTATTGATTTATTAATTAAATAATTCCTTAAAAATACTTTTAAGTGTCATAATTGCCTTTGTAATTTATGGATAATTTCATTTGAATTATCTACTGATATATATACTCCTAAATTTATAATTTCATGATTTATACTTTTATTTGTGTATTTTCCATTTATTTTAATAATAATATTTAATTAATTATTTATTCATTTTATTGATTTATTAATTAAATAATTCCTTAAAAATACTTTTAAGTGTCATAATTGCCTTTGTAATTTATGGATAATTTCATTTGAATTATCTACTGATATATATACTCCTAAATTTATAATTTCATGATTTATACTTTTATTTGTGTATTTTCCATTTATTTTAATAATAATATTTAATTAATTATTTATTCATTTTATTGATTTATTAATTAAATAATTCCTTAAAAATACTTTTAAGTGTCATAATTGCCTTTGTAATTTATGGATAATTTCATTTGAATTATCTACTGATATATATACTCCTAAATTTATAATTTCATGATTTATACTTTTATTTGTGTATTTTCCATTTATTTTAATAATAATATTTAATTAATTATTTATTCATTTTATTGATTTATTAATTAAATAATTCCTTAAAAATACTTTTAAGTGTCATAATTGCCTTTGTAATTTATGGATAATTTCATTTGAATTATCTACTGATATATATACTCCTAAATTTATAATTTCATGATTTATACTTTTATTTGTGTATTTTCCATTTATTTTAATAATAATATTTAATTAATTATTTATTCATTTTATTGATTTATTAATTAAATAATTCCTTAAAAATACTTTTAAGTGTCATAATTGCCTTTGTAATTTATGGATAATTTCATTTGAATTATCTACTGATATATATACTCCTAAATTTATAATTTCATGATTTATACTTTTATTTGTGTATTTTCCATTTATTTTAATAATAATATTTAATTAATTATTTATTCATTTTATTGATTTATTAATTAAATAATTCCTTAAAAATACTTTTAAGTGTCATAATTGCCTTTGTAATTTATGGATAATTTCATTTGAATTATCTACTGATATATATACTCCTAAATTTATAATTTCATGATTTATACTTTTATTTGTGTATTTTCCATTTATTTTAATAATAATATTTAATTAATTATTTATTCATTTTATTGATTTATTAATTAAATAATTCCTTAAAAATACTTTTAAGTGTCATAATTGCCTTTGTAATTTATGGATAATTTCATTTGAATTATCTACTGATATATATACTCCTAAATTTATAATTTCATGATTTATACTTTTATTTGTGTATTTTCCATTTATTTTAATAATAATATTTAATTAATTATTTATTCATTTTATTGATTTATTAATTAAATAATTCCTTAAAAATACTTTTAAGTGTCATAATTGCCTTTGTAATTTATGGATAATTTCATTTGAATTATCTACTGATATATATACTCCTAAATTTATAATTTCATGATTTATACTTTTATTTGTGTATTTTCCATTTATTTTAATAATATTATTTAATTAATTATTTATTCATTTTATTGATTTATTAATTAAATAATTCCTTAAAAATACTTTTAAGTGTCATAATTGCCTTTGTAATTTATGGATAATTTCATTTGAATTATCTACTGATATATATACTCCTAAATTTATAATTTCATGATTTATACTTTTATTTGTGTATTTTCCATTTATTTTAATAATAATATTTAATTAATTGTTTTTACTTAATTATTTATCTTTAAATTATGTAACACATGTCTCTTGCCTTTTAGCTATTTTTCTCCAGTAGGTTTTAGTTATTTTTATCAATGGTTAAGATGATTTAACTTCATTCTTGATTTACATAATTTATTTATTGATTTTTATGTCTTTTAATTACCATTTAAATTCAATAATTCATGGAAATTCTTAGAAATCATCACCAAACATTTTGGTCAAAAATCTCAGGCCTTTTAGGCAACTTTTATTCATACAAAATCATATCCATTCAACCTCTCTTGTGTCTTGCTTATTTTGAGGGTTTTATGATTAAAAATCGTTTACCGAAATAGTGATTTTAGCCTCATTTCTTGAGCAATTAAAGTGCTTCAAAATGGATTTTCATTCTTGTTTCATTATTTCCAGAAAGTTCATCATATTTTGGTGTCCAAAATCGTGAGAGTGGTGGTGGTGTGATATGTGCAATTTAGTGCTTTCGGTTAGTGATTATTTGACCCGAAAAGGTGGTTTTTGAGCTTGTTGTTGTCATGAACCAATAGATCTAAGTTTTATGCTTTTATTTCAACATTTTTCCAGTAGGTTTATCATATTTTCTTGGTCATAAGATTATGGTGCATGTGTGTGCTCAAAATGCATTTTTGCGTGTTTTCGGTTTGTGATTTCTAGCTTATTTTAACATGTTTTGATTCAAGCTTTATATCCTTGATATTTTATCAATTTTTCCAGAATATTAACACTAATATTAACATATTTTTCACTTATAACAAGTCCATATCCATCTCATAATCCAACAAAAGATTCAACTTTCTTAAATCTAGCATATATGCATTCAAATCAACACTTTTTACTATCAACTTTTATAGATCTAACTTTCAACAATATAAAAACATCTTTCATATGAAAAATCTCAGAATATACTCTTCAAAAATATACAAAAACATATAGATCTATCAACAAGAAAGTCACTTTAAAAGCTACTAATCTATAACCACACTTTTGGGTCTTAAACTTGTTGAATCCTTGGATCTTTCTTATTAGATTCGACATGCATGAGCATGGAAAGAAAGATCCTATCAACTTTGCCCTCATTAAGTGTATATTACAAAGAAAACAAGAAGAAAGTATGAGTTTTTGATAAAACCTTTGAATATAAACAAAACAAGATTAGATCTAGTAAAAAGGATGAAGATTATACCCTCTTGAACTTGGTTTTGAAGATGAAAAAGATGCAGATTTTCGTGGCCTCCAAACCCCTATAATACCTTGAATCTAAGCCTAGAACAACCCTTGAACCTTGCTTGTATTAACCCTTTGTTAATCTAACTTAAAACCCTTATTATTAGTAAGTGTTAATTTGATTTTTGATGGTGTTTTCTTTGTTCTTTTTTTTTTTTTTTTTTTTTTTTTTTTTTTTTTTTTTTTTTTTTTTTTTTTTTTTTTTTTTTTTTTTTTTTTTTTTTTTTTTTTTTTTTTTTTTTTTTTTTTTTTTTTTTTTTTTTTTTTTTTTTTTTTTTTTTTTTTTTTTTTTTTTTTTTTTTTTTTTTTTTTTTTTTTTTTTTTTTTTTTTTTTTTTTTTTTTTTTTTTTTTTTTTTTTTTTTTTTTTTTTTTTTTTTTTTTTTTTTTTTTTTTTTTTTTTTTTTTTTTTTTTTTTTTTTTTTTTTTTTTTTTTTTTTTTTTTTTTTTTTTTTTTTTTTTTTTTTTTTTTTTTTTTTTTTTTTTTTTTTTTTTTTTTTTTTTTTTTTTTTTTTTTTTTTTTTTTTTTTTTTTTTTTTTTTTTTTTTTTTTTTTTTTTTTTTTTTTTTTTTTTTTTTTTTTTTTTTTTTTTTTTTTTTTTTTTTTTTTTTTTTTTTTTTTTTTTTTTTTTTTTTTTTTTTTTTTTTTTTTTTTTTTTTTTTTTTTTTTTTTTTTTTTTTTTTTTTTTTTTTTTTTTTTTTTTTTTTTTTTTTTTTTTTTTTTTTTTTTTTTTTTTTTTTTTTTTTTTTTTTTTTTTTTTTTTTTTTTTTTTTTTTTTTTTTTTTTTTTTTTTTTTTTTTTTTTTTTTTTTTTTTTTTTTTTTTTTTTTTTTTTTTTTTTTTTTTTTTTTTTTTTTTTTTTTTTTTTTTTTTTTTTTTTTTTTTTTTTTTTTTTTTTTTTTTTTTTTTTTTTTTTTTTTTTTTTTTTTTTTTTTTTTTTTTTTTTTTTTTTTTTTTTTTTTTTTTTTTTTTTTTTTTTTTTTTTTTTTTTTTTTTTTTTTTTTTTTTTTTTTTTTTTTTTTTTTTTTTTTTTTTTTTTTTTTTTTTTTTTTTTTTTTTTTTTTTTTTTTTTTTTTTTTTTTTTTTTTTTTTTTTTTTTTTTTTTTTTTTTTTTTTTTTTTTTTTTTTTTTTTTTTTTTTTTTTTTTTTTTTTTTTTTTTTTTTTTTTTTTTTTTTTTTTTTTTTTTTTTTTTTTTTTTTTTTTTTTTTTTTTTTTTTTTTTTTTTTTTTTTTTTTTTTTTTTTTTTTTTTTTTTTTTTTTTTTTTTTTTTTTTTTTTTTTTTTTTTTTTTTTTTTTTTTTTTTTTTTTTTTTTTTTTTTTTTTTTTTTTTTTTTTTTTTTTTTTTTTTTTTTTTTTTTTTTTTTTTTTTTTTTTTTTTTTTTTTTTTTTTTTTTTTTTTTTTTTTTTTTTTTTTTTTTTTTTTTTTTTTTTTTTTTTTTTTTTTTTTTTTTTTTTTTTTTTTTTTTTTTTTTTTTTTTTTTTTTTTTTTTTTTTTTTTTTTTTTTTTTTTTTTTTTTTTTTTTTTTTTTTTTTTTTTTTTTTTTTTTTTTTTTTTTTTTTTTTTTTTTTTTTTTTTTTTTTTTTTTTTTTTTTTTTTTTTTTTTTTTTTTTTTTTTTTTTTTTTTTTTTTTTTTTTTTTTTTTTTTTTTTTTTTTTTTTTTTTTTTTTTTTTTTTTTTTTTTTTTTTTTTTTTTTTTTTTTTTTTTTTTTTTTTTTTTTTTTTTTTTTTTTTTTTTTTTTTTTTTTTTTTTTTTTTTTTTTTTTTTTTTTTTTTTTTTTTTTTTTTTTTTTTTTTTTTTTTTTTTTTTTTTTTTTTTTTTTTTTTTTTTTTTTTTTTTTTTTTTTTTTTTTTTTTTTTTTTTTTTTTTTTTTTTTTTTTTTTTTTTTTTTTTTTTTTTTTTTTTTTTTTTTTTTTTTTTTTTTTTTTTTTTTTTTTTTTTTTTTTTTTTTTTTTTTTTTTTTTTTTTTTTTTTTTTTTTTTTTTTTTTTTTTTTTTTTTTTTTTTTTTTTTTTTTTTTTTTTTTTTTTTTTTTTTTTTTTTTTTTTTTTTTTTTTTTTTTTTTTTTTTTTTTTTTTTTTTTTTTTTTTTTTTTTTTTTTTTTTTTTTTTTTTTTTTTTTTTTTTTTTTTTTTTTTTTTTTTTTTTTTTTTTTTTTTTTTTTTTTTTTTTTTTTTTTTTTTTTTTTTTTTTTTTTTTTTTTTTTTTTTTTTTTTTTTTTTTTTTTTTTTTTTTTTTTTTTTTTTTTTTTTTTTTTTTTTTTTTTTTTTTTTTTTTTTTTTTTTTTTTTTTTTTTTTTTTTTTTTTTTTTTTTTTATAAAAAGTTGTATATAAAGTGTATATAATTTAGGTGTAAGTGTGTATATATTTTGTAAGGTTAAATGTGTTAGTTTGTAGTTATAAGTTAGTGTTTGTTCTAATATGTGCATATGTATATATGTCATGTATATATGCTTGTATGTATACATTTTTGTGTTTCTAATATGTTACATAAGCCTTTGATTATAAACTTGTATTTATTTTAAGCATATATGTATGTATATATATATACTTATTATGATTTAAACGCTTTTATGCGCAAAAGAACTTATAACATGTTTTGAATTAGAAATTTTATTTTCGTGACCAAATTTTACTTAGATTAGCTAAATGATCAAATTGTTGGACCTTCGTAAGGATTTTTGATGGTTATCTCCTTGTCTTTATGTTGATGACATATTGATAATAGGAAATCACATTCCAATGTTGCAAGATGTAAAATCCCATCTTGGAAAGTGTTTTGCTATGAAAGACTTGGGTGAAGCAACATTCATTCTTGGAATCAAGATCTACAGAGATAGAACTAAACGGTTGATTGGACTAAGTCAAAGTGCTTATATTGATAAGATCTTGAAGAGATTCAAGATGGAGGATTCCAAGCGTGGAAGGACTTGGCTTATCTAGCAAACAAGGTGCCTCTACACCTGAGGAGGTGGAGCGTATGCAGAGGGTTCCTTATGCTTCGGTTGTGGGATCGATTATGTATGCGGTGAGATGCACTAGACCTGACATAGCGTTCGCGCAAAATATCGTTAGCCGATATCAACAGAATCCAGGTGAAGGTCACTGGACTGCTGTGAAGAACATTCTTAAGTACCTGCGGGCTACTAAAGACTTATTTCTGGTGTATGGAGGAAATCCTGATGCAGAGCTCAAAGTGACTAGATATTGTGATGCTGGATTTCAGACTAATAGAGATGATACAAAATCTCAGTCGGGATATGTCTTCATTTTAAATGGAGGCGCGGTGGATTGGAAGAGCAAGAAACAAACCACAGTTGCTATGTTTGCGACAGAGTCTGAGTATATTGCCGCCTCAGAAGCCGCCATGAAAGTCGTCTAGATTAGAAAGTTTATTTCTGGGCTTAACGTGATGTCCTCAAATGTGACACCCCACAAATTTCAGGTTGGCTAAACAGACTATTACATGTATTATTAAATATGTGATTTATTTATATTCATGTGCAAATAAAACAACGTGAACAAACATTCATCGGGTTGATGAACATGATATGGACAAACTGTATTGCATGCTCTATCTATGATTAATTATTATAGATTGCTCAAATAAGACATTATACATATTTAGATTGTATATATTGTCCACCTCACCATCTTTGATTAAATATTAATAATAGATTTATAAACCATATATTAAATAAATATTATAAACTGCATTATTAACAACAGATCCCAACACCACACGTGTTTTTGGAGTTAACAATATGATCATACAACTAATGAATCATTGTCCATTATGAGTCACGGATAAAATAAGCATTACTGTAGTTTGTTAGATAATTCATCCTATATGTGACAAAACTTTGAAAAGTATGAAAAGGAAATAAAACATCAATATATTATACATATATCTGAATATGTAAATAATAATAATTTCAACAAACAATTGAAATTCAATTTATTTATTTTACTTAGACTAACCTTCAGAAAAATGTAAAATTCAAATAAAGGAACTGATTTATATTTAGAATCAAAATAAACTTTGTAAAATTTAAAAATCTACTATTCATGTTACTATTCATGCAGGCCCACGCCAATATCAACTTTGAGAAAATCTAAAATTTACTATTTATG
>CM067172.1:101221897-101277912 GCA_034093135.1 Erigeron breviscapus | reverse complement strand
TTAGAAGATGTTTAGTTAGAGTATCATACCAGGCTCTTGGGGCTTGTCTTAGACCATACAATGCTTTGTTCAGTCTATAAACCCAATGAGGATGCTTCTCATCGATGAAACCTTGAGTCTGCTTAACATAAACTTCTTCTTCCAATGTTCCATTAAGGAACGCACTTTTGACATCCATCTGGAAGACTTTGAACTGCAGATGGGGTGCATAAGCCAGAAATATTCTGATGGCTTCAAGTCTTGCAACTGGAGCAAAAGTTTCATCAAAGTCAACGCCTTCTGCTTGACAATAACCCTGGGCAACTAATCTGGCCTTGTTTCTTACAACATGGCCATCTTCATCCATCTTGTTTCGGTAGACCCATCTGATACCAATGGGTTCTTTCTTTAACCCTGGTGGACAGGGAACAAGCTCCCAAACATTGTTCCTTTCAAACTGGACGAGCTCTTCTTGCATAGCTTCCACCCAGCTGGGTCTGCCATAGCCTCGTCAATCTTCTTTGGTTCAATTAAAGATAAGAAGGTGACATTTAAGCATTGCTCACTGGTGGCTCTTCTAGTCTGAACCCCACTAGTTGGATTACCCACAATTTGTTCAATTGGGTGGACTTTAGTCCATCTAGTGTATTGACTAGGTTGGTGAACTACAATATCAGTGCAAGTTACCTGGAGATCTTCTTCAGTTGCAACAGCTTCTGGAGGAGGATCGGTCCAAACTACTTCTACATCCTCATCAGAGTCAATGAGGTCACGATTTGCATCGTGAAATTCTTCATTCAAAGGCATTTCTTGAAGAACTGGAGAAGTTGGAGTTTGAACTAGTGCTGATATTGTAGTGGCACGTACATCAGATCCAATCACCAATTCTTGTGGTAAGTTGAAATTGATGGAGGGATAGAATGATGTGTCACTGGTGGTGTTCTTCTTCTTAACTAGTTCCAATTTGTTGTAACTGGAAACATCTTTTGGTGAAACAACTGACGGATGAACTTGGTCAGTTTCACCAAAATTGATTGGAATGACTGGAGTAATATCAAGGCTTGGTCTCTTGTTGATTGCTTCAGTTGATTCATCGAATGTGACATGAATTGTCTCATGAACCTTTTGGAGTCTATAATTATAAACTCTAAAGGCCTTTCGAATATCTGAATAACCTAAAAATACCCCTTCATCAGCTTTTGCATCAAACTTTCCAAGCTGACTGGAATCGTTTAAGATGTAAACTGGACAACCAAATACATGAAAGTATCCAATATTTGGTTTACGATTCCTGAGTACTTCATAGGCAGTCTTCTTATGTCTCTTGATGTAGACTGACCGGTTTTGGGCGTGACAAGCAGTTGCAACTGCCTCAGCCCAAAAACTGGTGGGAAGACTTGATTCAGATAGCATACTTCTGGCTGCTTCTATCAGTGTGCGATTCTTTCTTTCCACAACTCCATTCTGCTCTGGAGAGTGTGCTGATGAGAAGTTTTGAGAGATGCCAGTGTCATTGCAAAATGTTTCAAGTACCTTATTTCGAAATTCAGTACCATTATCACTTCGCAACTGACAGACTTTTCGAGTATACTTGAGTTCAATTCTCTTGATGAGAGAGATGATTTCAGCAGGTGCATCACTTTTGGATCTGATGAATACCACCCAGCAGTATCTGGTGAATTCATCAACCACAACTAGAGTGTACTTCTTTCCAGCTCTAGTTTGAACATTCACTGGACCAAAGAGATCCATATGTAGCATGTGAAGAGGTTCAGTGATGCTAAAGTTTTGCCTAGTTTTGAAACTGGCTCTTTTCTGCTTGCCCATCTCACACCCTGGATATGGCTTTTCTTTATTAAAAGAAATCTGAGGTATCCCATCAAACAGTTGTTTGCGAGACAACTTGTTAATATTTTTGAAATTAAGATGGGATAATCTTTTATGCCACAGTCAGTTGGTGTCCTCATCAGCCTTGGTATAGAAACATTGCTCTTTTGGAGCTGGTTCCATAACCATAATGTACACATTTCCTTTTCTTGGTGCAACCATCACCACTTTCCAATCCTTGTTAAATATGGTGCCTTGAGCAATATCGAACAAAACTCTGAAGCCATCATCACAAAGTTGGCTTGACACTGATCAGGTTGTATTTTAAACCATTCACAAATGCAACTCTTTTGAATTTGACTTGTCCATTATTGAGCACACCATATCCTTCAGTCTTTCCAAATTGATCATTACCAAACGTCACTGTCTGTCCATCTTGGACAGTGAACTCTTCAAGCAGGGGCTTACATCCGGTCATAGTCCGGCCAGCAGCGCTGTCCAGATACCAGATATTCTTCTTTCGATCGCCCTGCACACCCACAAAAATCATTAGTTATTTTTGTGAACCCATCTTTTCTTGATGGGTTCACTGGACTTCTCTACAGAAGTCACAGTTGATTGTTGAGGTGTTGAACTGGAGGCTGCATCTGGACCTTTTTCACCAGATCCAGGTGCAGGAGTAAAAATGATTGGTATTTGATACCTACTCCCCTTTTTCTTATCAGATTTTGTTCCAGATGGAACATACTTTTGTTTTGGTTTTAAAGGGGGTTTAATATTTTGTTTGAAAACTGGAGGTGATGAACCTCCTTCCAGATTTTTAATCCGGGCAGTACAACTCTGAACCTGTCGAGACAAAAGTTGGAGTTAACTGTCCAGATTAAACAAAATATTATTTTCATCAGGCAGCTGAACCTTGGACCTTGGTTCAACTGGAGCTTTAGTATGTCGGGTCTTGGGCACCTTAGACTTTTGAGGTAAAGGCTTGTTACCAGTGGCCTTTTTGACTGGAGCTTTAGCCTGTTTGGCTCTAGTTTTAACCTCAATGGGGGTGGTCTCAAAGGGTTCAGTTTCAACAGCTTCAGGTTGATCATAAGAAGTTTCAACCCTGAGAGCTGGAGGCAATGCATGAAGATCTGGTATGAGAGCTGCTATCTCCAGATCTCCAGATTTCCATGCATTCTTCTGGGCATCGATAGTTCTAGAAAATGAATCATAGTTCTTACCAGATGCTTTTACCCATGACTTGATAATCTTTTGTTCTTTTTCAAGATCAGAAAATAATTTTTGATTATCAAGTTCCAAAGCCTCAATTTTTAAAACTGACTCCTTGAGAGCCAACTGGACACTTTGTAAATCATTCAGTTGTGGTTTAACATTGTTCAGTTCAATTAAGATAGTGTCAAGATATCTTTCACTATCAGCTCTTATAGTTTCCACAAAAGCTAAATCACCACTTAATGATTCAGCCAGGTCCAGTTTCAGTTCTGGGTCAACTTGGTGTCATAATCACATACCTTTTTCAAGATGATGTCCACCCATCTTCCAGTGATGACATCTTCTTTTGCCACATGCTGCTGTTGATCTTCCAAGGCCATGAAACACATGTCCCTTTCCTCTTCTTCATTAGCTGATGAGTTATCAGAGTACTCCCATTTTCCCTCAGTTTGTGCCATTAAGCACTGATCCTTTTCCTTTTCCATGGACAGGAGGGCAATCTGGTCCTTAAGCTTCTTGTATTTAGCTTTGTAGCTATCATCAGGCCGATTGTGATTAGGGACAGAGGGGCCAGTTTGGTTGTTCAACTGACTAGATCTGCACTCCTTCATAAAGTGACCTTTCTTACCACGCTTATAGCAGGTAAGATTGGTTTTATCCAGAGAGCTGGAGCTGGAAGCATTGTTTGGGCCATTAAATCTTTTAGATTTATGCTTAAACCTGTTAAAGGTTTTAGCAATCATGGCTACCAGATCATCATCGTCAGTTTCCTCACAACCATCACTGATTTCAGTGGTCAGACCAGAGTTCAAGAAACTGTTTAACATCTCCTTCATTGAGTGTACCTGGACACTCTCTGCAGACATTAAAGCAGCACAAGGTCGCTCAGGTACACTAGCAACCTTGGAACTCTGGGCATGGTTCATGGCATCCTGCTCAGCCACCAGTCTTGCAACATTGTTATCTTCAGTGAATCTGAAGGCTCCATAGAGCGATGCAAGAGTATGGTTGTGCAAGGTTTTACCTTGTCTCAAGACAAGAACCATGTTTTCCCATTTGGAAGGAAGAATATCACAAAACTTCTCAAGAAGAATATCCTTATCCTTCTCTACACCCAAGCCTCTCAGCTGATTAATGAGGCTAGAAAATCTGGTGTATGTACCAGTTAGACTTTCATTGGGTAAGGCAAAGAAGGATTCATACTTCTTGTTCAAGGCAACTTTTCTGGTGACAATAGTGTCATCACCTCCTTCAAACTGAATAACTAATTCATCCCACATTGACTTTGCACTGGGGAACAACACAAGTGTTGGAATTAGATCTTCAGGAACAGCTCCAAGGATCATGTTCTTGAGTCTGGTGTCCAGATCAACAAGTCTACGATCCTCATCAGACCAATGGTCTTCGAGCTTTTCTCTTGAACCTCTTCTTCAAGTTGGATCTAGAAGAGGACTTACCCCAAGAGACATGGGTATATATGGTCCATCCTTAAGGATTTTCAACATATACCTCTCTATCCCACCAAAATGCAAAAGCATTCTAGCCTTCCATGTACCAAAAGTCTCACTGTTTCCATCAAATTTTGGAACAGGAGTGTTAGAATAATGTACATGGACGTTATTTGGGGTAGTAGGAGGAGGAGGGTTAGAATTAACATTTTGAAAAGGTTGTGCATTATTATTCAAAGGGTTTTCACCTGAACCAGAACCATCTCCACCTTCAGTAGTGTTCATTTTAAGCAGATCTAGGCAAGTTTATTAGCCTTCTGCTCTGATACCACTTGTAAGTCCCAACTCAATAGATGGCACTACCTGAAGACACCTCAATGTCGATAGTGGAGTTACTTTAAAATATATGCTCTGAACTGGAGATGACCAGTTACAGAGAGTATATACCAAGTTCTAGATAGATTACTTATTAAGTGACAATAAGTAAAGAACAATGCAATAATACAAATAACTTGTAAAGTAAATTGGTGAGACAATATGTAATTTTCAAGTGTAATTTATTTATTGATGTTAAATAAATTACAAGGTTGTTGCGGAACCAAGATAATACAATAATGTAAATATCCTAACAACCTATGAACTACAATTGATCTACACTCGGAATTTCTCTAAACAATTGAAACACTTAAAGTTGTGAAATGTTCCTTTTAACGATTGAGAGAATATTGCACAAGTTCACCAAGAATATTGCAGGTATGCAAAGTGTGAAGTGTTTTCACTATGTGATTTCACTTGAATATTCTTGTTGTGCAATGACTTGTATTTATAGGCAAAGTTAACATTGGGATGTTAACTTTGGCCGTACAAATGTGGTTGAGAGCATTTAAGGAATAACATTTAATTCCTTAAAAAGCAGTATAAAGTTGCAGAATAAAGTAACTTTATTCAACCAGCTTTATGTACCTTTTGTATTTAAATAATAAGATAAATCTTATTATCCGGGTAAAAGGACATAAAGCACAAAAGTCAATTCCTCGTAATCAGTGTAAAGCTTTGTAAGAGCTTTCCACTGATGGTCTCCAGTTTGTAACTGACTAGAATGTCAACTAGGCTTCGCTGCCATTGCCATTCTCTATCTTCCATTTGTTTTCTTCGACTTCAACTGGAATGATTCTTCAACTGGTCAGTTCTCAACTGGAGGAAGTCTTCAGTTGCGTTGACTGTACGGTGCAACTGGACTTCAATATATTTCTGGACAAATCATCTGGGTCTCCAGTTCACTGGACAGTTTCACTGGGTCTCCAGGTGCAACTGGAGACTGGCCAGTTTACCAGTAAACTGGTCCTAACAAAGACCACTTCAGCGAACTCTATATCATGAGTGGGATAATTCTTCTCATAAGGCTCCATCTGACGTAAAGCGTAAGCAACGACTTTGTCTCAATGCATATGATTACAACCCAAACCCATAGCAGAAGCATCACTATACACAACCAAATCATCTATGCCCTCGGGTAAGAATAAAACAGGTACTTCAGATAACTTCTTTTTTTTCATACATCTTTTCCTTCAAGCCCAATGTAATGGTGCGGTTGTTCACCAAGAATAAGCATTCATGGACAACCTTGTAACACCCCGAGCCAGGCTCGAAATATTACCAAAAAGATATAACGTATGCATGGGATTATCGTAGAACATGGACTATATGAATAAAAAGGGATTCGGTGAATCCAACATCAACAACAAGAACATAATGCATAAGGCAAAATAAGGGGCAAATGAATCCTGGATCCATGTAAGTCCAAGCCCAAGTTCTAGCACAAGCATCAATCAACCATCACATCTTGAATTCACTTGATTTCCTGAAAAGTGTACTAAATAAAGTCAACACTAGGTTGGTGAGTTCGTAGTAATGGATCACAAGGAACCATCGTCAAATAAGCACAATATGAACAAGATAAAGGCAAGTAATAACTTACAAGTAGCCCTTATACAACCATGACACGTAATATAGGTTCGCTCATGGCAAAAGCTCATCATACACAAGTAATCGTACAAGTAACTATACCATATAGTCAGAAAACGTAAATTGAACATATACAAGTGATATCAATACAAGAGTGTACCAAATGCGTGTCAATGTCAAGAAGTATGCTAAATGCATGTCAATAACAAAAGTGCAATCATATGCGTGAAATGAGTATGCATCAGAGATGTCATTATCAATATATGTGTCGTAAGCAAATCGATGTCATAATGCATATCATAAGTGTGACCATCAAGTCAACAATGCAACGATACTCACATGTCATCCCAATGAACAATGTGGCATCTCAAAATCATCGGTGTATACGTCTATATACCCGGAGTCATGTACGTTTCATCAATTCAATACAAGTGTATACGTCTATACACTCGGATGTACTTATTCATCAATTCAACACAAGTGTATACATCTATACACCCGGATGTACTTATTCATCTCACCATCATTCATGTCATTACATATGCGTGCTTATTTCAATCACAAGCCCATCAATCATCAAACCATCAAACCAACCAAAACAATACGTATTACACTTAGGAGGATTTTACTTTCAACGAGTCCTAGATGCTTATATATAGGGTCACCCGCATCCTTCCCACCACATCTAAAACCCTTTGAAGGCATAACCAACTTCCATGTATGTACGGCTATCCTAGATAATCACAATGTCACAATCATATGCGTAAACTACCAAACAATCAATCAAACCATTCCATCAATCAAACAATCAATAAGTACAAAGGCATGTCCTCAAGTGTAAGACACTTGGAAGTACGTCAAACCAATCAATAGGTACAAAAATAAGCAATCTCAATCACAAGTCCATCCATTACCACTAAACAACATGTATATACACTTCGGAGGGTTTTACTTTCATCAAGTTCTAGATGCTTATGTATAGGGTCACCCGCATCCTTCCCACCACATCTAAAACCCTTTGAAGGCATAACCAACTTCCATGTATGTACGGCTATCCTAGATAATCACAATGTCACAATCATATGCGTAAACTATCAAACAATCAATCAAAACATCCATCAATCAAACAATCAATCAAAACCATCCATCAATCAACAATCAATCAAAACCATCATCAATCAAATCAACCAAACAATCAATCAAGCACGTATGTGCACACTTTTCAGCCCGAATCTCAATTGAGTAGGGAGCTACAAAACTCACCTTGATCATCAAAAGAAGCTAATATCGAGTTAAGATGAAGTTATAAATGTTCAATGAGCTCCACGCGTCCACAACCTATAATATATATATCACATATGCATTAATACTTACACATATATTATTCACGTCTTTAACTTGTCTCAAAACCCTACTTCCTGTTTTAATTGTGGTTCAAGCCATTTGAAAGTTTCCCGAGACTTGATAAAGTCGTTAGAGAAGTCGGAAAGTAGTTTGCAACTATTTTAAGTCGTCCACAAGTCACTTCGTGACAAAAGTTATTATTGTACAATTATATAGTTTTAAGTTAAAACCCAATTAGGTTTTTATATGTGACTCGTGACTTAGATTAGTTCTCGAGGCCCGCACACGACTCAAGAGAGTTCAAGAAATAGTTTGGAATAAATTAAAGTCGTTCAAGAATCTTCTCGTGACCAAATCTCATTATTATTTACAATGTAAAACTATTGCATTACTCTATCGAAATCATATGAACTTTACTTTGATTAATTAGCTTTGAGTGGTTAATATGACACTACTACATCACCAAAAGAGTTAAGGAAAAACCCCATGAAAACTCCTAGATGAATTGGCTTCAAAGTAGAAAAATAGAAAATGAATAAATGGGGAGGGGCGTCTGGTACAGTACATGCCACCGTATGTTACGGTGGCCTCAAAATTCAACTTTTTGCATAATTCTAGCATAAAAAAGGACCAATCAGCGTACATCATTTAGAAGGCACCGTAAGTTACGGCCTGTGGGCCGTAGAAGACGCCACAAGTGAATTTCCAGTGCATGTTACGCCCCAACGGGCCGTAGGGTATGTCCAGCAAGAAGATCCCAGCGTGGGCTACGCTATTTTGGGCCGTAAGCTACGCCGGAGCCCAGGAAAGCAGATCGGCAGCAGCAGCAGCAGGTGGCCCAATTCCAACCTAATTTCACTTAAACTTCATTTTGCAACTCAAAATCGGTCTGGGAGGCTTCCAAACGAATTTTTCTCCAATAAAAGACCAAGTTTAACATAATTATTCATAATCCATTTCATAAATACATTTCTTTATCCTCAAATCATTATAAAATCATTTTAACCTAAATAAATTCATATAAACCCTAATTTATTCAAAAATTAGTTTTAGCTTTAATTTTGATCCAAGAATACTTACATACAACTAGATACATGTTATTAAACGTAAAATGATTACATTAAGATGAAATTAACTCACCAAAAACTCCACCAAAACCAAATCCGAATTTGAGCTATATTATGAATTTCCTTGCACCATGAACTTCAAACTTTTGATATAAGGATTAGACAACGATAATGATGATTATTTTATCTTAGTTCTTGTCTAAAACACCATAAATGAGGTAGTAAATTAGAGAGAGAGATGGAGTGTAAGAATGTGTGTTCTTGGATTGAATAGAGAGAGAGAAAGGAAGATAAGAGAATGAGTGGTGAATGGGGATTGGGTGGAAGAATTGGGAGGATAGGGTTGGGTCAATGGGTATGGGTTGTGGGTTGTAGGTTGACCCAACACAATTAATTAGTTAAATCACAAGTCGTCATGCATCGAATCACAAAATTAGTCGGTCAATCGACCCGCCAAACACCTTATCTAGTCGTTTACTCACAAAATGAACTCAACTAAGTCGTTAATTAAATTTGTTAGTCAATTTATGCGTAAAGTCAAATGGTCAAAAGTCGCGGATGTTACATCATTCCCCAGTTAAAAGAATTTCGTCCTCGAAATTGCAACGATTCTCACTCTCATCAAGGTTCAAATCTCGTTAATGTTATTCACTCTCATCACTTGTAGCACGTGGCTCCGTTTAGTATCATAGGACAGCCCAGGTTTCCATTCACATGTCGTTCACAGTCTGATCTTTCCATCTCACACACGTCATGGTTGATTCCCCAGTTAAGAGGGAATCCTCCTCGACCGAGATCTTACTTTGATGCCTTGGGGAATTCCCCAGTTATAAGAATTCTCTTTCACTTCCGAACTTTGCTTTCTAAATCCGATTTGTATGGCTTAAATGTTTACGTTTACCCTTGTCCGTATTCATTTGTTTTTAGATTTTTGTTCGTTCTTAGTTATCATCACATTGTTTTGTTCAAACGGGGATTTTTAACGGTTCTTATCTTGTCACTCTTAACTTAACATTTGCACACTCTATAAGTTAAAACCGGTTCTCATATAAAATCGAGAATCCTCAAGCTTTTGGAATATAATGTAACTAATAAAAATCTTTTCATAAGTTATAATTTGTTACACATTTGATTTTGAAAATCACCCAAAGACATTTACCAAGAATTCATTGGTCATTTTCATTAAAATTCCTCACATACGTCTCAAAAACATCTTACTATTATATTAGCATAATTCATACGATTATAGGAGCCGTATTATGTAACAAGTTTTTAATTTATAACTCGTTAGATTATTAAAACCGGGTGACGTCGTACGCATCCTTCATACCAAGTGTTAGAATCTTTCGTAGTAATTTATTATTTATTATTATTATATATATACATGCATATCGCGGTTAACATTAAGTGCAATTAGTTGTAAACAGGTAACACTTATTATGACGATTTGACTTATAGTCAGCGCACTCGTGACGTGTTTCACCCATTGGTTGGCGGCTCATTCGCTGAAATCACGTGTTTGCTCCCACTTCTGGCCATCTGTCTGACAATGGGAGGGATCCTATCCACGACATCCAATCCTGACGGCACCTCATTCGTGTGATAGACAACGATCTAGCGATCCGTTTAAGGTCGAGAAGATTTGAGAATCGCACACTATAAGCACTCGAGCTTCTTACATCTTACGTGTGACTCGCACTATGACACTCAACTGGCTCATCGTTCCCATGTTTATGAACTCTCGGTTCCACGTTAAGCTAGGCGTTCAATTAGATCAACTTTCACCAATTGTATTCGTGTATATCTACCACCCAATACCGTTTACACCTCAACTCCATCTCTGCGACGTTCGTGTTTGCGAAATTTTTACGTGCTGGATAGACTTGTAGATTTCAAATTATTTGTTCAAATTTATGGTTAGCCTAACCCATGTCGTTCCTCCTCACTCAATAAAGTTTATAGTTGTATGACAGCTCAAAATGAAATCATTACGTCCCGTTGTCGCCATCGGTATGGACTCCGCAGTTAACCCCACTCTTATTCGTTTATTCTAATAACCCACCTTAGTTAACTCAGGCATTTTCCTAAAGTTCAATCTTAGGGGCGTATAATACAATGAGGTTCTCATAATCATAATACAACTATACTTATAATCTCTACGTTGTTGACTAAGTTATAAAGTAACAGGAGGGGGAAATAACTCAGCCAAGGAATCTTTAATCGCCCTACTAATTTATATATACAAATGTTCACGAAACCATTTACATTTATGCGTGCATCTTCAATTCCTAACTCTATATTCAATAAGTAAGTTAGGCAACAAGATTCCGACATATTCAAGTAATTAGGCTAGCATGGCAACCTATACACACAATTGCCCAAGATTTCAATTACCTTTACGCATGTACTATCAAGTCCTAATGATTTATTTCACCAAATTAGTTAGGTAACGAAATTTAAGCATATTCAACAATCAGAATATCATGACAATCATATTTGTTCTACCGCATATTCTAACAATTCATCAACATAATTAAGTTAGGAGGCAAGATTTTTGTATGCCTATCAACTAATCTCGCATACCAAGTCGTACATACGATCTCTCATGCGTTGGGGTAACTATGCCTAGATTCTCAATCATTACGGATTCGTACCTATGAATAAGTTAAGAAATAAAGTTTTGGGCATAGTCAAATTACTAAACGTGTCTACCGTTCTTATTCATATAATTGTCCATTCGGTAAATATTAATACATGCATCACCGTATTCGTTTATTCTAATAACCCACCTTAGTTAACTCAGGCATTTTCCTAAAGTTCAATCTTAGGGGCGTATAATACAATGAGGTTCTCATAATCATAATACAACTATACTTATAATCTCTACGTTGTTGACTAAGTTATAAAGTAACAGGAGGGGGAAATAACTCAGCCAAGGAATCTTTAATCGCCCTACTAATTTATATATACAAATGTTCACGAAACCATTTACATTTATGCGTGCATCTTCAATTCCTAACTCTATATTCAATAAGTAAGTTAGGCAACAAGATTCCGACATATTCAAGTAATTAGGCTAGCATGGCAACCTATACACACAATTGCCCAAGATTTCAATTACCTTTACGCATGTACTATCAAGTCCTAATGATTTATTTCACCAAATTAGTTAGGTAACGAAATTTAAGCATATTCAACAATCAGAATATCATGACAATCATATTTGTTCTACCGCATATTCTAACAATTCATCAACATAATTAAGTTAGGAGGCAAGATTTTTGTATGCCTATCAACTAATCTCGCATACCAAGTCGTACATACGATCTCTCATGCGTTGGGGTAACTATGCCTAGATTCTCAATCATTACCGATTCGTTCTTATGAATAAGTTAAGAAATAAAGTTTTGGGCATACTCAAATTACTAAACGTGTCTACCGTTCTTATTCATCTAATTGTCCATTCGGTAAATATTAATACATGCATCACCGTATTCGTTTATCTCATGTATACAGTTTAGCTTAACACGAAATTTATACATGCTAAAAGCTTCAAACTAATACACTAATCCATTCATGAAAATACTCGTCGATTAACATACCTACACATGCATTATCTATTTCCGTTACACCTTGCATAAAATCACGCTTAACAACATAGTTTCTCATACTCATGCAATAAAACTAGTGTGTTAAATCGATCCTTATAATTCTCCATTGATTAATACATTTTACGCATGCATCACCAAATATCTTATATTGTGCTTACAACCAAGTTTAACCATGTCTCACACGTGTTCAAGTTCACATACCATTAAGCAACATATCCCCATTGTTCACCAATTACAATTAACATTGTTAGTGTTGGGATATTAACCGTTTATAATATATGAGAATTAGGATACTTACAACATTGACTTTCTCTAAGGGTGCATATCTACACATTCATCACATTGTATCCTAACCGTCTATCAACACGTTTAAGTCAGACAACAACGAAAACCATTTACATTTATGCGTGCATCTTCAATTCCTAACTCTATATTCAATAAGTAAGTTAGGCAACAAGATTCCGACATATTCAAGTAATTAGGCTAGCATGGCAACCTATACACACAATTGCCCAAGATTTCAATTACCTTTACGCATGTACTATCAAGTCCTAATGATTTATTTCACCAAATTAGTTAGGTAACGAAATTTAAGCATATTCAACAATCAGAATATCATGACAATCATATTTGTTCTACCGCATATTCTAACAATTCATCAACATAATTAAGTTAGGAGGCAAGATTTTTGTATGCCTATCAACTAATCTCGCATACCAAGTCGTACATACGATCTCTCATGCGTTGGGGTAACTATGCCTAGATTCTCAATCATTACGGATTCGTACCTATGAATAAGTTAAGAAATAAAGTTTTGGGCATACTCAAATTACTAAACGTGTCTACCGTTCTTATTCATATAATTGTCCATTCGGTAAATATTAATACATGCATCACCGTATTCGTTTATCTCATGTATACAGTTTAGCTTAACACGAAATTTATACATGCTAAAAGCTTCAAACTAATACACTAATCCATTCATGAAAATACTCGTCGATTAACATACCTACACATGCATTATCTATTTCCGTTACACCTTGCATAAAATCACGCTTAACAACATAGTTTCTCATACTCATGCAATAAAACTAGTGTGTTAAATCGATCCTTATAATTCTCCATTGATTAATACATTTTACGCATGCATCACCAAATATCTTATATTGTGCTTACAACCAAGTTTAACCATGTCTCACACGTGTTCAAGTTCACATACCATTAAGCAACATATCCCCATTGTTCACCAATTACAATTAACATTGTTAGTGTTGGGATATTAACCGTTTATAATATATGAGAATTAGGATACTTACAACATTGACTTTCTCTAAGGGTGCATATCTACACATTCATCACATTGTACTCATCATACATTCATCACATTGTACTTAAGTCACAACATAACACATTGTTCATCTCGTACACATCCTAAAACAACACGTTGTCCAATCGTATTCATATTGTCACATAAATGGTCTTGTTTACGAACTCACAATGCATACTTTTCAGGGTTCATACAATTTCACGTTGCACACAAAATTCCTAACCATGCATGCTATATGAAGAGTTTTAACTTAAGCCGTAGTCTAGGTCAAACCGCCTAATTCTCTACGACCTCGCATGGGCCACCATTCTGTAACACCCCGAGCTAGGCTCGAAATATTACCGAAAAGATATTGCGTATGCATGGGATTATCGTAGAACATGGACAATATGAATAAAGAGGGATTCGGTGAATCCAACATCAACAACAAGAACATAATGCATAAGGCAAAATAAAGGGCAAATGAATCCTGGATCCATGTAAGTCCAAGCCCAAGTTCTAGCACAAGCATCAATCAACCATCACATCTTCAACTCATTTGATTTCCAGAAAAGTGTACTAAACAAAGTCAACACTAGGTTGGTGAGTTCGTAGTAATGGATCACAAGGAACCATCGTCAAATAAGCACAATATGAACAAGATAAAGGCAAGTAATAACTTACAAGTAGCCCTTATACAACCATGACACGTAATATAGGTTCGCTCATGGCAAAAGCTCATCATACACAAGTAATCGTACAAGTAACTATACCATATAGTCAGAAAACGTAAATTGAACATATACAAGTGATATCAATACAAGAGTGTACCAAATGCGTGTCAATGTCAAGAAGTATGCTAAATTCATGTCAATAACAAAAGTGCAATCATATGCGTGAAATGAGTATGCACCGGAGATGTCATTATCAATATATGTGTCGTATGCAAATCGATGTCATAATGCATATCATAAGTGTGACCATCAAGTCAACAATGCAATGATACTCACATGTCATCCCAATGAATAATGTGGCATCTCAAAATCATCGGTGTATATACGTTTATATACCCGGAGTCATGTACGTTTCATCAATTCAACACAAGTGAATACGTCTATACACTCGGATGTACTTAATCATCAATTCAACACAAGTGTATACATCTATACACCCGGATGTACTTATTCATCTCACCATCATTCATGTCATTACATATGCGTGCTTGTTTCAATCACAAGCCCATCAATCATCAAACCATCAAACCAACCAAAACAATACGTATATACACTTAGGAGGATTTTACTTTCAACGAGTCCTAGATGCTTATATATAGGGTCACCCGCAGCCTTCCCACCACATCTAAAACCCTTTGAAGGCATAACCGACCTCCATGTATGTACGACTATCCAAATCAAGTCACAGTATCACAATCGTATGTGTAAACCACCAAACAATCAATCAAACCATTCCATCAATCAAACAATCAATCAAACCATTCCATCAATCAAACAATCAATAAGTACAAAGGCATGTCCTCAAGTGTAAGACACTTGGAAGTACGTCAAACCAATCATATGCGTAAACAATCAAACAATCAATCAAAATCATCCATCAATCAAACAATCAATCACACCATCCATCAATCAAACAATCAATCAAAACCATCCATCAATCAAGCCATCAATCAAATCAACCAAACAATCAATCAAGCACGTATGTGCACACTTTTCAGCCCGAATCTCAATTGAGTAGGGAGCTACAAAACTCACCTTGATCATCAAAAGAAGCTAATATCGAGTTAAGATGAAGTTATAAATGTTCAATGAGCTCCACGCGTCCACAACCTATAATATATATATATCACATATGCATTAATACTTACACATATATTATTCACGTCTTTAACTTGTCTCAAAACCCTACTTCGTGTTTTAATTGTGGCTCAAGCCATTTGAAAGTTTCCCGAGACTCGATAAAGTCGTTAGAGAAGTCGGAAAGTAGTTTGCAACTATTTTAAGTCGTCCACAAGTCACTTCGTGACAAAAGTTATTATTGTACAATTATATAGTTTTAAGTTAAAACCCAATTAGGTTTTTATATGTGACTCGTGACTTAGATTAGTTCTCGAGGCCCGCACACGACTCAAGAGAGTTCAACAAATAGTTTGGAATAAATTAAAGTCGTTCAAGAATCTTCTTGTGACCAAATCTCATTATTATTTATAATGTAAAACTATTGCATTACTCTATCAAAATCATATGAACTTTAGTTTGATTAATTAGCTTTGAGTGGTTAATATGTGTCACACCCCATAATAATGCGGAACGGTACGAGGTGCAACATTCATGAAATCACAACACAAGGCATAATGAACGACTATAAAGGAGTCGTTTTGAAAACATTTCATTTAACATAACTTCATTGTCTTGAAACATTGGAAATACATTAAGGAAAAACATTACAATAATTTAAAGAGTATTTTTAGGAATCTAAATCCTCGATAGGTGGTGCTAACATTGGTTTTGACAACAATGATAACTTGAACAAAAGTAAAGTCTTTTCCATGATAAAAACGAAACATCAACTCCAAGTGGTGGAATAGCCTTTTGAGAATCCTACCGTGCATCTTACGGACCTGAGATACATGCTAAAATGGGTCAACAATAATGTTGGTGAATTCATAGGTGTAATTAAATAAACTTTGCGTGAAACCACAAGATTTAAGTGTGACCATTGCAAACCCGCAATGTCGTGTAGCCATTGTTCAAAAACAATGCTAGGAAAAATATAATGTATATATTGTGCTAAGCTCATGAATTGAAACTCGACGGTAGTAAGTAACATTGTGCCTCGGCAAGTATTTGATCCATAATACTTGGGAATCCAAATATGCATGCATTCGTTCGACCATCATCGGTCAAGTTGGTGCGACCAACCCGAATGGAGGTGTCAACCCAAATAGTACTATTCATCATATCACGTTTAAATCCATAACTAACAATTCATGATGGGAGGCCTTTAGTGGGATCAAGCAACTTAGACAATCATCATATACATAGTTTGGTACTTGTGTTCCACATGTAAAATATAGAGCATGCATCTCACCCAAAATAGTAAGAAAGTGTGGGCTATGAACTCACCTTAGTTTCAAGTAGCAACAATTAGCAAGTAGAGGATTTTTTGAATGTGTCAATCTATAGAGATAAAATATAACTTGTCTTATCAATCTATGCTATTATGTTCCTAATGAATTTCCCTCATTCTTCCAAATAATATTGTTATAATACATTTTCTTAAAAAAAAATTTCTTATGTGATAATCGTTAGGGTTGTCCACGTGCTAGTTGGAGTTGGTCTTTCATGGGTTTATATATATTAATATAATATAATAGTAATAATAATAATAGCGATATTATGACTATTCTCCCACACAACCTATACACGTGAAATGGCAAAGAAGTATGGTTGCGTGTTGAAATAAATCATAACATGGCATTCGTGATCATTCTCCCTCACAACCTATACGAGTGCACCGTTTTCCATAATAGGAGATGGGCAATTGTCAATTAAGTATGGTTGTGAGTTGGAATAACCACGAATTATAAATGTATAAATATAAATACGTCACCGCACAACTTTGCACCAACATTCTAAATAGAAGATGGGCATGGTGGGTCAATATATAAATATAAATATATTAGTATACGTCATGAGAGCACCCGAAGCGTGCTAAGTTACCGCACACTTTGCACCGACGTCCTAAATAGGAGTTGGGCATGGTGGGAATAGTACATATACATATATATACGTATATAATATATATAAATATATATATACATAGTTATTTAGTGGGCATTTAACTAGCACGTTTTCCAAACTTCACCAACATAGATTATCACACTAATGATTATACTCAAAGCATGCTTGCATATTTCCAAGAAAAAGGTTAATCATTATGCATGTTGGGATTATTGTCATAAAGGTATTACTTGGAAGAGGGAACATTCACCTAGGAAATATACAATTATTTAATGCAAGTAATGATTATAATCTAAACCATTAATTAATTTAATTAGTTATTGTGATTTCCAAAAAAAAGAAAATAAATACATAATAGGTAAAGGGGAATTTAATATTTCAAAAGAAATCTGATTTCAAGAATTTCAAAGGTCATTTGCACGACTACCATGCATTAGGAGTTTGAAAAGTTGCGTTAGGGATTTCGGTGGCTTATCCCTCGGTCGAGTTTTATGGACAAGGAAAAATGGTTTTTGTTTCAACACAGCCCATGACCGATTTTTAGGACCTTTAAACAGTATCATAACTATGGTGTTTCATGGTGGTGATGTAAGGTGGTTAAAGGTGGCGGTTCATGGCGGTTTTCGAACCGAAACATAGAGAGAGAGAGAGAGAGAGAGAGAGAGAGAGAGAGAGAGAGATAGAGAGAGAGAAGAGAGAGAGAGAGAGAGACAGAGAGAGAGAGAGAGAGAGAGAGAGAGAGAGAGAGAGAGAGAGAGAGAGAGAGAGAGAGAGAGAGAGAGAGAGAGAGAGAGAGAGACAGACACAGAGAGAGAGAGAGAGAGAGAGAGAGAGAGAGAGAGAGAGAGAGAGAGAGAGAGAGAGAGAGAGAGAGAGAGAGAGAGAGAGAGAGAGAGAGAGAGAGAGAGAGAGAGAGAGAGAGAGAGAGAGAGAGAGAGAGAGAGAGAGAGAGAGAGAGAGAGAGAGAGAGAGAGAGAGAGAGAGAGAGAGAGAGAGAGAGAGAGAGAGAGAGAGAGAGAGAGAGAGAGAGAGAGAGAGAGAGAGAGAGAGAGAGAGAGAGAGAGAGAGAGAGAGAGAGAGAGAGAGAGAGAGAGAGAGAGAGAGAGAGAGAGAGAGAGAGAGAGAGAGAGAGAGAGAGAGAGAGAGAGAGAGAGAGAGAGAGAGAGAGAGAGAGAGAGAGAGAGAGAGAGAGAGAGAGAGAGAGAGAGAGAGAGAGAGAGAGAGAGAGAGAGAGAGAGAGAGAGAGAGAGAGAGAGAGAGAGAGAGAGAGAGAGAGAGAGAGAGAGAGAGAGAGAGAGAGAGAGAGAGAGAGAGAGAGAGAGAGAGAGAGAGAGAGAGAGAGAGAGAGAGAGAGAGAGAGAGAGAGAGAGAGAGAGAGAGAGAGAGAGAGAGAGAGAGAGAGAGAGAGAGAGAGAGAGAGAGAGAGAGAGAGAGAGAGAGAGAGAGAGAGAGAGAGAGAGAGAGAGAGAGAGAGAGAGAGAGAGAGAGAGAGAGAGAGAGAGAGAGAGAGAGAGAGAGAGAGAGAGAGAGAGAGAGAGAGAGAGAGAGAGAGAGAGAGAGAGAGAGAGAGAGAGAGAGAGAGAGAGAGAGAGAGAGAGAGAGAGAGAGAGAGAGAGAGAGAGAGAGAGAGAGAGAGAGAGAGAGAGAGAGAGAGAGAGAGAGAGAGAGAGAGAGAGAGAGAGAGAGAGAGAGAGAGAGAGAGAGAGAGAGAGAGAGAGAGAGAGAGAGAGAGAGAGAGAGAGAGAGAGAGAGAGAGAGAGAGAGAGAGAGAGAGAGAGAGAGAGAGAGAGAGAGAGAGAGAGAGAGAGAGAGAGAGAGAGAGAGAGAGAGAGAGAGAGAGAGAGAGAGAGAGAGAGAGAGAGAGAGAGAGAGAGAGAGAGAGAGAGAGAGAGAGAGAGAGAGAGAGAGAGAGAGAGAGAGAGAGAGAGAGAGAGAGAGAGAGAGAGAGAGAGAGAGAGAGAGAGAGAGAGAGAGAGAGAGAGAGAGAGAGAGAGAGAGAGAGAGAGAGAGAGAGAGAGAGAGAGAGAGAGAGAGAGAGAGAGAGAGAGAGAGAGAGAGAGAGAGAGAGAGAGAGAGAGAGAGAGAGAGAGAGAGAGAGAGAGAGAGAGAGAGAGAGAGAGAGAGAGAGAGAGAGAGAGAGAGAGAGAGAGAGAGAGAGAGAGAGAGAGAGAGAGAGAGAGAGAGAGAGAGAGAGAGAGAGAGAGAGAGAGAGAGAGAGAGAGAGAGAGAGAGAGAGAGAGAGAGAGAGAGAGAGAGAGAGAGAGAGAGAGAGAGAGAGAGAGAGAGAGAGAGAGAGAGAGAGAGAGAGAGAGAGAGAGAGAGAGAGAGAGAGAGAGAGAGAGAGAGAGAGAGAGAGAGAGAGAGAGAGAGAGAGAGAGAGAGAGAGAGAGAGAGAGAGAGAGAGAGAGAGAGAGAGAGAGAGAGAGTAGAGTAGAGAGAGAGAGAGAGGTAGGAGAAGATGGATGGTCTTTTGTTGGTTTGTTTGTATTTGTCTTTTGTTTGGTTTGTCTTCTTACTAGTGTTTTTAATTGCAATAATATATGTGTGTCACGTGTGGGTAAAAGGAGAAAATGGCAGGAACATTTCTAGCAATTTATAAGGCTAGATAGGTGGGCTTGGGTCATGGTTTGGGGCTTGGGCTCATGAATCCGAAAATTACATGGATTGAAGGTGTGTGGGCTTATTTTTGACTAGCAATTCTTATTAGCCCTTTAATTGTTTTATTTAGTTAGTCCATGTACTTTTATAAATAATTTACATATTATTTTGTATAAATTTTTAGTTAGGAAACTAAAAATAATATGTCATGTTTTTATAATTCATGTTTTTATAAATTGTGTCAATTATTATTATTGCATAAGTGCGTTCTTTAATCATTTAGTAAATACATAACGACATATATTTCATATGGCACTTTACTACGAAAATGGATCTTAACTAGATACATTCAAAACGTGTATTTTGGAAGGAACACGCTAGTCCTTGGTACTTTGTACCTAGCTTCCCCACCCTGTAAGGGGTCACTACCGGGTGAAACTCCTGTTCGTGATAACCCACTGGTTATTGGGAGCGAATGAGATTCGAACCCGCGACCATTTATTCAATAGGTCACCCCAAGGGTCCCACATGTGTGCGGAGACAGGTACCACTGGGCTACAAGCCCATATGTATCTTAACTAGATACATATTGTCACATAAAAATCATATATCACAAAGATGCATATTATGGAGGTCCTTCTTGACTGGTTCATCAACTCGATGAATGTGTGTCGGCATCGTTATTTTCTAACGACGTCTGATCATGTTGACACATAGGAATTTAAATATCACATATTTAAATTTAACTTTCTATAAATAGCGCATGAATAGTAAACTTTCTAAGTTTAGCTAACCTCAAATTTGGCGGTTGTCACATTCTCCCCGTGTTAATGGAAGTTTCGTCCCGAAACTTTAGGTATTATGCGGAATTTTGGGCATTACGGAATAAATGGGGGTATTTTTGTTTCATTTGATCCTCACGTTCCCACGTGAACTCGGGTCCTCGTCTTGAGTTCCAACGAACCTTAACGATAGGAATGCGACTTTGTTTTAATTGCTTAACTTCGCGGTCCATGATTTCAACGGGTTCTTCTACAAAGTGCATGCGGTCATCTAGTTGAATCTCTTCAAGCGGAATGATTTGCGTTTCATCCGATAAACACTTCTTTAAGTTTGAGACATGGAAAACATTGTGCACTCTGCTCAATTCTTGAGGCAATTCTAGTCGATATGCGACGGGACCTATCTTTTCTACGATCTTGAAAGGTCCAATGTACCTCGGGTTTAACTTTCCCCGTTTCCCAAAACGAATGGTTCCCTTCCAAGGAGAGACTTTTAACATGACTCTATCTCCTACTTGGAATTCTAACGGTTTTCGCCTAACGTCGGCGTAGCTCTTTTGACGGTCACGTGCGGCCTTCATTCGGTTTTGGATTTGAAAAATCTTCTCGGTAGTTTCATGAAGAATTTCGAATGTGAGGGTTAAGATTGGTGTGAATGGTCATACCCAATGCTTGAACGCGAAGCGGCTTGACTCGTTCCTTTCGGCTTAAGGTGTCGGCTACAACATTCGCCTTGCCGGGGTGGTACTTAATCTCACAATCTTAGTCACTAAGTAACTCCACCCATCTTCGTTGTCTCATATTCAAGTTCTTTTGGTCAAAAATATGTTGGAGGCTTTAATGGTCGGTGAATATGGTACACTTTGTGCCATAAAGATAGTGCCTCCAAATCTTAAGAGCGAAAACTACCGCTCCTAACTCCAAGTCGTGGGTAGTGTAGTTTTTCTCATGCACCTTGATTTGACGTGAAGCATAAGCTATCACCTTGTCCTTTTGCATGAGAACGCAACCTAACCCTTGATGGGAAGCGTCGCAATACACCACAAAATTATCGGTTCCTTCGGGCAAAGCTAGAATTGGCGCACTACAAAGCTTCTCTTTTAGTAATTGAAATGCCTTTTCTTGCTTGTCTTCCCAAGAAAACTTCTTTTCCTTTTGCGTCAAAGCGGTCAAAGGTTGGGCTATTTTCGATAAGTTCTCGATGAATCTTCTATAATAGCCGGCGAGACCTAAGAATTGACGTACTTCCGTTGGGGTTCTCGGTGCGTCCCAACTCTTGATGGCTTCGATCTTTGAGGGGTCTACGTGTATCCCTTGACTATCAATCACATAGCCTAAGAATTGTACCGTTCGAATCCAAAATTCACATTTTGAAAACTTCGCATACAATTCTTCCTTCTTGAGTAGCTCCAAAATCATCCTCAAATGCCCCTCATGTTCTTCCTTGGTTTTCGAATAGATTAGTATGTCGTCAATAATGACAATCACGAACTTATCTAGATATGGCTTGCACACGCGGTTCATGAGGTCCATGAAAACAGCGGGTGCATTCGTCAAACCAAAAGGCATAACTTGAAACTCGTAATGACCATAACGAGTTCGAAATGCCGTCTTAGGGATATCTTCTTCTCTTACCCTCAATTGGTGGTATCCGGATCTAAGATCGATTTTTGAGTAGTAACTCGATCCTTGTAATTGATCAAACAAGTCATCGATCCTAGGTAGTGGATATCGGTTCTTTATAGTAAGCTTGTTCAGCTCACGATAATCTATACACATCCAAAAGGATCCATCCTTTTTCTTGACGAAAAGAACCAGAGCTCCCCATGGCGAAGAGCTTGGTCGGATGAATCCTTTATCTAAGAGTTCTTGCAATTGAGTCGAGAGCTCTTTCATTTTGGATGGAGCTAAACGGTATGGAGCACGTGCCACCGGTGTAGCACCGGGCACCAAGTCCACTTGAAATTCTACTTGACAAACCGGAGGAAGTCCGGGCAAGTCCTCGGGAAATACTTCGGGAAATTCCCGTGCAATGGGCACATCTTCAAGTCTTTTCTCCTCGGGTTCCTTTGTCGTCACATGAGCTAAAATCGCGTGATACCCCTTTCGTAGGTATTTTTGAGTCTTCATACAGGAAATGAGATTAATTCCTACACCACACCTTTCTCCTTGAATGATCAAAACGTCTCCGTTCTCTAACGGAATGCGAACAACCTTTTCATGACATACAATCTCGGCCTTATGTTTGGATAGCCAATCCATGCCGATGATGATGTCAAAGCTTCCTATTTCGATGGGGATTAGGTCTATGTGAAAGGGTTTGTCGGCTAAGGTCAAAGTACACTCACGTACTATGCTATCGGCTTTGATTTCTCATCCGTTAGCAAGCTCTATAGAATAGACATCGTCTAACGGCACGGGGAAAATAGATAATAATTGAATAATTCTATTTCATATAAAGCTTAAATCTGCACCGCTATCAAATAAAACGGAAACTAGCAGGTTTTCAAGAAGAAACATACCCGTCACAATGTTCGGGTCTTGGCGAGCTTCTCCCGCTTGAATCACAAAAGCTCTCCCACGGGCTTGATGGTTGTTGTTGTTGTTGTTTTGGTTTCTAAGTCTTGGACAATCCCTCTTGATGTGCCCCTCGTTTCCACATTCATAGCACCCCTTCTGCACCACATTGTTGTTATTAGCCACGGGGTTTGGAGCTCTACAATTTTGAGTCGTATGACCAGCCCTCTTGCACCTCCCACATGGCGGCATACAAGGTCCGCGATGATGAGAGCGACACTTGTTGCAACAAGGGCTAGCCCCATTGTACCTCTTCTTCGCACTCGGCCCCGCGGTATATGCCTTAACCGCCTCGACCCGCTTTGCTGGCTGATGAACTTGGTTTCTTGACGACCCTTCATCCCACTTCCTCTTGTGATCAAATGCTCTTGGAGCAGCAACTCTATCTTCCTTGGCTCCTTGCCTCTTCATTTGATCAGCCAAGCTATGTGCCATCTCAACGGCACTCTCGATGTCAGCGGGATTGGAAGAGGTTACCATTCCTTGGATTTGAGGTGGGAGTCCCCAAATGTACCTCTCAATGAGCTTGAATGCGGGTTCCACCATAGTTGGGCACACTAGAGCCAACTCGTGAAACCGAGTCGTGTACGCGGGTACACCAAGGCCCTTAGTAGTCAAATTCCAAAACTCGGCCTCCAACTTTTGGATCTCATTCCTTGGGCAATACTTTCCTTGCATCTTTTCCTTTAGTGCCTCCCAAGTGAGTGCATATGCCGCATCAACTCCTACAGAGTGAGCATACAAGTTCCACCAAGACAAAGCTCCACCTTGGAAAACTGACTCCATCTTTTCACACCATCGGAGTAATCCAATGGTTCCTTCGGTACCCTCAAAGTTCAGCGGTTTGCACAAGGTAAAGTCCCTATAGGTGCAAACCTTTGGGGCATTTGTTTGTTCTCCACCATTGCCACTACCTTCGGCTTCACCGGTGTTTCGGTTTGCCTCATAAGTAGCGATGGCAGCCGCAACTCGTTGTGCTACGAGCCTTTCGATTTGGGCCGAACTCAAGGTTTGTGACTTAGTTGTTCTCTTTGGCGCCATTTCTTTAAGAAAGGAAACAAAAGTGTCATAAGTTTTTCTTCATTAACTTATGAATAATTAACAACATTTAGTCATGTCATAATGCATATCACTAAATCATCAATCATGCAAATACATCGTCAATATAACACTACCATGCCATAAGTATACTAAAATGCCAACATAGTCATAGACAAAATTATTGTAACTAAAAGAAACATAAAAATTTGGATAAAGTAATAGATTTCATTGCTTCAAAATAAAGACAACCATGCGAGAAGTAACTTCGCAAAATCCATAGATTCATCATAATTCAAAGTTTCCGGGCACATCCCGCCCTAAATAGGAACAATAAAAATGTAAAGATAGCATCTAGCTAGATCCGCTAGGGGGTGGCATAGTAATAGCAGCAGCAATGGTCTGAAGTGCCTCCACGATCCTCTGAATTCTCACCTCTTGAATCCCAAGCCTCCCCTCCAATAGTAGACGGTAGTCTCCAAGTCTTGAATCCTTGCACGTGTCATAATGCTCTCGTCTCGCACTCCAATCGTCAGCTCAGCAGTGCCCCTCAATCCCAATCCAAGTCCCACGACATAGTCCTCAATCTCATCCACACGATCATGAGCAAACTCGGTCTGAGCGGTGGTCTGGGTAAGCTCCACGTTAATCGCGGAAACTTGGCTATGAAGATGTAACACCCGTCGTTTAAAAATATGGGTTTTCAAAAACTTTTCACCTAACGGTGTCATATTGCGGAAGAAAGGACCTTAAAAGTCAAAACCAATAAAACATTTTGGTTTCTGCATTTAGTTGGTGTTACTTGCGACATCATAAAATAGTTCAAAGGAAAACCCAACAGTTGCCCAACATAAAACAACCGTCCAAACGTCATTACATAAATTCGACATTAAGTACTGAATGTAAACGAATGTCTAAACAAGCGTCTATAGGGTAGCTAAGGCTCCTGCATTGCATCTACCCAAGCCTCACTCGTTCTGCATATAGTTCCTTCAAGCTAAACCTGAGGGAACAACCACATTAAAAGAAACAAGTGTTAGCTATTAAAATAGCTAAGTAAGATAACACATAATTTAGAAGCATTTGTCCAATTAAAACAATCTTCATTATTAGACAAGTTCTTTAGGCACATCACACATCACACAAATCTGCATAACAACTTCATATCAAATAGGATAATCATCCTAAATGTGCCTATCCTGCATTACTTCATTAACCACGTATCTGCTTTCTACATTTCTGCTTTACTACGTTATTAACTGCATTAAGTGTGCTCTACATTGCCCCCGACTTGATGGTTCACCAAAAGGCCACCCATCGTATGTCGTTAAGGAATGGCAAGCCAATCCGAGAGTAATCCAAATCCTGAGGGGGTCAATCCTCCGTTAATTACTCAAACTGCGTGTGACCACGTTGCTAGGAGCCACCCAAGCAACAACTGCGTTAGCGTACTCATCCGGCTAAGACTTGTACGGGTTAAGCTTAACACTTTACTGCATCAAAGTTTAACGAGCTCGAACCTACGTTATTTAGTTTAGGTGACTGCATTACCTAAACATTCACTGCGTTACTGCTTTTACGTTTTGGGCCCTTAAACGTGCAAGTGACATGGCAACCTAGCAAGTCTAGTGCACTAGGTGTTCAAGCCATACAAACATGCACACAACATACATCAACTTCATTTCGACATTTCTTGCATAATACAATACTTCATTAGACTACATCAACTGCATAGCATCATACTACATTAAGCAATACTTCATTATACTACATAACTGCATAATAGATCACTACATTAGGGACTGCATTTCAGGTCTCATGGTCAACTACGTAATCCCATAACACCTCCCAAGTAACCCCATAAGTCCACATGCATTATAAGTTACCAATTGGAAGTATGTAAGTTTGAAACCTGCTTTTAGTTGATCCCCCAGCGTGACAAAAGTAGTGTATCTTACCTGATTGTAGTACACGCGCACAAACAAGTAGCTAATACTGCTTATCAGTAACCTCCGACACCTATCGTACATTAACATAATGAATATAAGTCATTTAGGACCTTAAATAGACCCTCGTACGAATTTAAGACTGGCTACGTAAAATTCCAGAATTACACCTAACGAATTTAAACTTCGTACGAACTTTATCTTCGTTTCAATTGTTCTTACGAACTTAACATTATCTTCGTTACTTAGTTCTTACGAACTTAACCTTTAAATTCGTTGGATTTAAACTTACGAACATAGACAACGAATTTGATCATTAACTTCGTTTGATTCACTTTACGAACTTAACTCAACCTACGAAAATAGTCATAAACGAATATTAACTTCGTTTGAACGCTGGTTCGCCTGCTTTTCAAAAACGACTAAGTTCTTCAATTTTCCAGAAAACGATCCATCTAGGCTTCACCCAAAACATGTATTTGACATCAGTAAACACCTTTTGATCAACCAAATCGGCTAAGGACTCGATTGACCCATTTTGAACGTTAATTTAATCAAAACACCAATAAACACTAATTCTTTGAAAACTCCTTTAAAAATCAGATTGATTCCTAAATAATCAACCTTCAAATCTGAAATACAATCAATGATTCAATAATTACCTGCTTGACTCGATGATTGATCAATTTCCAACACCAAAACGTTTGATCAAAACTCAATTAACGGCTTTAGGACTCCAGGAAGGGTTAATTACTTTGTTAATTGCTAATGGCTGCCAATTACCACTAGATTAGGGTAATTCTAACCTAAACCCGTTTTTCACTTTCCACCTATGTCAAAATCAGTCCCCGGACTTCTAAACCCTTCATTATTGGTCACAAACTGCATTATTGACCATATACAACATTAGTCCTTCATTAAAAGGCACTACATAGCCTTTAAGCGACATTAAACACACTTTTTATTCGTCATTAGTATTTAGGCTCTCAAACCTAACTACCTTATCTACGTTAATCACACATAGCTACATTCAAATATTAAGTAAAGACTTAACGACACCCCAAATTGACTTAACGGCATTAGTCAAACATTACATAAAAGTTCGGGATGTTACAGTTCTTTTGATAAGTCTTTTAGTTGTGAAGCATTAGCCGATCTAGGGCTAGCATTAATTTGATGCCTTATTCTGTTTATCATAAGTTATCTTTAGAGGCATTGAAACCAACTCAGATGAGCATTAGGCTCGCCGACCATTCATTTCAGTATCCCATGGGGATTGCTGAAAATATGTGTGTTAAAGTAGGTCATATAGTTTTTCTGGCCGATTTTGTGATCTTGGAAATGGAAGAGGACACCAAGGTGCCTCTAATTTTAGGCCGACCATTTTTGTACACAGCCGATGCTATCATCCGTGTTAAGGATAAGATCATTTCATTAGGAATAGGAGATGATAGAGTTACTTTTGCCATTGACAAAGCATTAAAACACCCTTACTCTTACGATGATTCTTGTTTCAGGATTGATGTGATTGAAGATGCTTTGGAGATGGAAATTCTGGAAATTTTAGGGATGGAAATGAATGAAGCTCTAGTGGCAAGTAGTGAAGAAGTTCATGAAATGGAAGAAGAAGAAATGCAAGAGATTATGGCACTAAGTATGGATGAAACACCACCGGAAGATGAGACTTTTAAGGAGATCGATAGGGATGGCTTGAAGATGGAGACCTCGGTGGAGAATCCACCAACTGATTTGGAGCTTAAGCCTCTTCCCGAGCACTTGGAATATGCATTCCTCGAAGGTAAGTGTTTTCTTCCAGTTGTAATTTCATCACCACTTTCGGATGATGAAAAATTTAGGTTAATGACTATCCTTAGGTCTCATAAAAAGGCCTTTGCTTGGCGTACAACGGACATACCCAGAATAAGCCCCGAATTTTGTAAGCATAAAATCAACCGGTTGTTCAAAGACAAAGGAGGCTTAATCCGAATATGAAAGATGTAGTCAAGAAAGAGATAATTAAGCTTTTAGATGCAGGAATAATTTACCCTATCTCTGACAGTCCATGGGTTAGTCCGGTACACTGTGTACCAAAGAAAGGGGGGATGACGGTAGTGACCAATGACCGAAATGAATTTATTCCAGCTAGAACAGTTACCGGGTGGAGAGTTTGTATTGACTATAGGAAGTTAAATGATGCAACCCGTAAGGACCATTTCCCTTTACCTTTCATTGATCAAATGCTCGAACGGTTAGCCGGTAATGAGTATTTTTGTTTTCTTGACGGTTTCTCCGGGTACTTTCAAATACCCATTGACACCAATGATCAAGAAAAGACCACTTTTACATGTCCCTTTGGTACCTATGACTATAGTAGAATGCCTTTTGGATTATGTAATGCACCCGCCACCTTCCAAAGGTGTATGATAGCCATCTTTCAAGACATGTTAGAGACTTCCATGGAGGTTTTTATGGACGATTTTTCTGTTTTTGGAAATTCTTTTGATGCATGTCTATCCAATTTAGATAAGATGTTGGAAAGATGCGAGCGGGCTCACCTAGTGCTTAATTGGGAGAAATGTCATTTCATAGTAAGAGAAGGAATTGTTTTAGGGCATAAAGTGTCTAGTTTAGGTATTGAGGTAGATAGAGCTAAGATTGATGTAATTGCTAAATTACCTCCTCCCACCAATGTTAAGGCCGTAAGAAGTTTTCTTGGACATGCCGGGTTCTACCGTAGGTTTATTAAGGACTTTTCTAAGATTACCCGACCCATGACCCGTTTGCTTGAGAAAGATGTGCCATTCGAGTTCAACTCGGATTGTCTTAAGTCATTTGAACTTCTCAAAGACCGTTTGACTCACTCACCCATTATGGTTTCACCCGATTAGTCTCAACCTTTTGAATTAATGTGTGATGCTAGTGATTATGCTGTAGGGGCTGTTAATAGTGCCCATTTCTGACCCATTTACTTTGCTTGTAGGACTCTTAATAGTGCCCAACAAAACTATACACCACCGAGAAAGAGTTACTAGCGGTTGTTTTTGCTTTTGATAAGTTTAGGTCGTATTTAGTGCTTAGTAAGACCATAGTTTTTACCGACCATTCAGCCCTTAAGTACTTGTTTTCTAAACAAGATGCTAAACCTCGTCTCATTCGTTGGATTTTGCTCTTGCAAGAGTTTGACATTGAGATAAAGGATAAGAAAGGGGCTGAAAATTTAGCGGTCGACCATTTAAGTAGACTTGAAGATCCTCACCGTGAGGAACTTCGGGAAGGAGATATAGATGATGCCTTCCCCGATGAGTATTTAATGAGTATTGATGATGCTAATCTTCCATGGTATGCAGATTTTGCTAATTATCTTGTTGCAGGTATCATTCCTAAGGGATGGACGCATCAACAAAAGAAGAAATTCTTTTCTGATGTGAAGAACTATTTTTGGGATGACCCGTTTTTGTTTAGAATGTGTGCAGATGGAATGATTAGGAGATTTGTTTCCGGAGCTGAAACCCGGAAGATCTTGGATGATTTCCACTATGGACCCACCGGAGGACATTATGGACCATCCATTACCGGTAAGAAAGTGTTTGATGCAGGTTTTTAGTGGCCAACAATCTTTAAGGAAGCTCAAACGCTTGTGGATACTTGCAAGATTTGTCAACGCCAAGGTAACATTTCTAAGAGAGATGAAATGCCTCAACAATTTATTCAGGTATGCGAAGTTTTTGATGTTTGGGGTATTGATTTCATGGGACCTTTCCCGCCTTCACACAAATGTCTTTACATTTTAGTGGCGGTTGATTATGTGTCGAAATGGGTCGAGGCAAAAGCCTTGCCAACTAATGATGCCGGGGTAGTTATAGGTTTCTTGAAGCAATTGTTTAGTAGATTTGGAGTCCCTAAGGCCTTAATAAGTGATCGTGGAACTCATTTCGCGAATCACCAACTTGCTAAGGTGTTAAAGAGATATGGTGTTCATCACCGTTTCTCGACTTCTTATCACCCGCAAACGAGTGGCCAAGTAGAGAATACCAATAGAGCTTTAAAGAGAATTCTAGAGAAAACTATAGGAGATAACCCAAAGAATTGGTCTAAGAGGTTAGATGATGCTTTGTGGGCATTTAGGACCGCCTACAAAACTCCCATAGGAACTACACCATATAGGTTGCTATATGGTAAGACTTGTCATTTGCCGTTAGAGATAGAGCATAAAGCTTATTGGGCACTTAGGAATTGCAATATGGATTTGATTGAAAGTGGTGAATTGAGATTTTTGCAATTGCATGAACTAGATGAACTTAGGTTGCAAGCATATGATAGTTCAAAACTCTATAAGGAACGCACTAAGGTTTGGCATGACCGTAGACTTCGTAAGAAAGAATTTAAGGTAGGTGATAAAGTGCTTCTGTTCCTTTCCAGATTTAAGTTGAAACAACCTAAGTTGACCTCTAGATGGACTGAACCGTATGTCATTAAACATGTTTATCCATCGGGGTATGTCGAACTGTTTAAAAAGGATGGAGATTCGTTCATAGTGAATGGCCATAGATTGAAGTTGTTCAATGAGGAAGAGAATGCCGAGGGAGCTGTCGTAGAGGAGCTCCCATTCTTTGAGTTCAATCAATGATTTAGGATCGAGTCTAGCTAACGACTCGTTAATAAATTAAGCGCTTCTCGGGAGGCAACCCGTGTGTCATTTCTGTTTTTCTTTGTTTTGTTACTGTTATTTTTCGTTTTTATAGCTTTTTGTTGAGTAATGCAGGTCTGGAGACACCCACACGCGTTACGGTAAGTCAAAACGAGCCAAGGTAAGTTTTAAGTGTGGGGGAAGTGAAATATGCGCCGCATATCGAGTTGTTTCAGCTTTGACTTTTGTTGACTGGCTTTTAAATTGGATTGTGATTGTGTTTGAATAAGTGGGGCCCACGAAAATCTGCACTCTTTTACCCCTCTTGTTCTTTTCTCCCTTTCTCTATCATTCAAAGTTTTTCAAAAACATAAAACACACACAAACACTCCCTAAAAACCGACCCCCCCCTCAATTCTCGAATTTTTCTTCTAGTTATCTTGTTATTCCATCATGTTTAGATCATCAAGGGTACGTATTCTTCCCATTCTTTTATTTGATTGTTCTTGCAATGATGGTGAGGTTAGGTCCGATTTTTTCATTGATTTTTCAATTAAGTTTCAATTAAAACGAAATTACTTGATTTTATGATATGGGTTTTGTGTTTTATGATGATTACAATCGGTTTTAACAAGTAATTTGGGTTTAATTTGAAATTTTCGGATCTAGGGTTCATAAGGAAATCGAAATTGATTTAGGGCTTTTGATTGTTTATGCTTGGGGATGGTTTATTTGTGCCTTAATTGGTTGTATCTTGTTTCAATTAGGATTAATTGCATGTTTAAGGTCCGAATTTGAAATTGGGGTTCATGATTATGAAAGTGAATTAGGGGTTTTTGTTGTGGTGATTGAATTGAGGTATTGTTGGTTTGGTTTTGTTTAATTCGAGTTTAATTTGTGTTTAACATGATCAATTGTGTGTAATTGAACTCGAATTTGATTTACAGATTGAAAAGTTGACTTTGTTTGACTTGGAATTGTGATTATGATGTTGACCTATGTTCAAATTTTGGTGGGAAGTGATTTAATTGTGTTTTGAAACAAAAAGTTTTCTGGAAATTGAATTTATGCGACGCATGGATGTGCCATGCGCCGCATATCGGGCTGTTTGTAATTCTGGAAATTCTGAAAAATGGATCTATGCGCCGCATGGGGGTTCCATGCGCCGCATAGACTGTTCTGTTTGAAACGTTTTTGATTTTTAGCTCGATTCAATTTTGTTTGAGATATGATTGATGTTTCAGTAGGTTCTTAAGAATGTTTAATGTGTTTTTGTAGAGAGGAAAGGCAGTAGCAACCTCAAGTGATAATGAGTTTGTGCCAGGCATTCCTCGAGGGTATGATTTCACGGACCCTGAACCAAGTGACACCTTTAGGTATAAGGATTTTCCGTTAGATGCTGGTGCACAGAATATGCCTGGTGAAGCCCATGATTGGCTTAAGTTTCCAGGTGTTACAGGTCGTGAAAGGACGACGTATTTGAACAAGTTGCAAGAAATGAGATATGATAATGTGATGCAACCTAAATTTGTAAGTTGGCGAGATTTTGCTAGTATAGGCATTGCTGGGGATATTCAAAGGATGTTGATATGCAAATTTAGTAATGAAAATGGGAAAGTTAAGACTTTTAGAATGTGGGAAAATATCTTTGGTTGTTCGCAATTACCGGTTAGAGAATGGTGTCTTGAGTTTTTAAGTACTTTAAGAGTTGATACTAGTTTACGGGCGAGTGAGTTCAACGAAAAGAAATTGATTCATTTTAGAGCTGGAGGTGTTCAGAGGCACTGTTCTGTGCCAGAGTTTGCTTACTTGGCAGGGATAGTTAGTAGAGAGGAGTTGGAGGATATTGATACTTATGACTTTTTATGTAATGGAGTGTTGGATAAGAAGCGTTCTGGTTTTGATGATGACAAGAGTTTGGAAGAATTCTGGCATGAGATTGGAGGCAGTGGAGATTTGCAGATGTCTAGTAGTAAGCATGTTGAGATTGTTGATCCGTTGTTGAGGGTATTGCATAAGATGATCACCCATTGTTTCTTAGTTAGGGGTGACCACACGGATAAGGTTTCACCATTGGATGTTTGGCTCATTAGATTGTTTCATGAGGGAGCACCTTATAGGTATGTGATGTGTCTCAATATATACATATTTCCCACATCTTATTTGGACGTTTTAGACACATTTGATAGCCGTTTATACATGTTTTGTGGTGCTTTATGGTATTTGCTAGTGATTTCAGGTCTAAAGCAGGTATTTCACTTACAAATGGTAGAAAACAACTTAGGAATGGTCCATGTGCACTAACGGATGAAGCTCGATGAAGAACGAAGCAGAAATGCCAAAATCTGGCAATCCTCGCGGCGCGACCAGCATTGCTCGCGGCGCGACCCTTCATAAAATCGCCTTCGCGGCGCGACTAGGGTATCTCACGACGCGACAAAAAGCTCTGTATGAAAACGTCCCAGTTTTAGCACTCCTCGCGGCGCGACTAGGGCACTCGCGGTGTGACTCGTTCCTGACCTGACGGATTTTCTCTCTCCTGGGTATAAATACCAACCCCTACTCAACCCTAAACCTAATCTTGGACACTCCAGCCTCCACACTTAGTTCCCAGCCGATTTTGAAAGGTTTTCAAGGGTTTTTCATCATTCTAACTATTTTGAAGACTTGAAGATTAATTTGGTGATTGAGTTGATTTTACAAACAGAGTGCACCCGGTTGTGTTTTTGTCTTATCACGATTATTATCACCAACATATATGAATTTTGAGCTTAACCCATATGCAACCTAGACTTTTTGTGTAGCGGATTCGACATAGATGGCCTTTTAATTATCTGTTTACAACTCAAACTCTTTTCGTGTGCTCTCGATTAATACTGGTTGAGTACTTTATTTTACTTGTTGATTACATAGTTTTCAGAAACGCAAAGTGACAATTCGGTCACACCAAACTTTTTACTTGTTTCACATTTTTACAACCTTTAGTACAACAATCAGTCCTTGTGTTCGATCCTGATCTTGCCAGTTAGCTATATTACATACGAACGGGTACACTGCCCGTAAGTGTGTTGTAGTCAGTTAGCGGTAGATCTTGTTATAAATTTTAAACTAGATTTCACACATCAAGTTTTTGGCGCCGCTGTCGGGGATTGATTTTAAGTACTTTTGGTTGAGATTCTGTGAATCGATCCTTTTTCGTGATTGCACGGAGAAGTTACTTGCCTTAGTTATTTTAATTTGCTTTAATTGTACCCCAGGTGCTATTAAGGTTTTTGTTTGTTGTGTTGTGTTCGCAGATTATGTAACACCCGTTTCGTAAAAATATGGATTTCCAAAAATTTTGCCTAACGGCGTTAAATCATGCGGAAACGATTTAGGAAAATACTCAACTAAAGAAAACAGTTGAGAAACATAAGTGGTGTTACTAATAGCATCAAATCAGTAATAAAAGAAATCCATAAGATTGCCCAACATAACATATCATATCATAAACATATCATTAACCACCGTTCATCATAACATATCATATCATAAACATATCATTAACCACCGTTCATCATAACATATCATATCGTAAACATATCATTAACCACCGTTCATCATAACATATCATATCGTAAACATATCATTAACCACCGTTCATCATAACATATCATATCGTAAACATATCATTAACCACCGTTCATCATAACATATCATATCGTAAACATATCATTAACCACCGTTCATCATAACATATCATATCATAAACATATCATTAACCACCGTTCATCATAACATATCATATCATAAACATATCATTAACCACCGTTCATCATAACATATCATATCATAAACATATCATTAACCACCGTTCATCATAACATATCATATCATAAACATATCATTAACCACCGTTCATCATAACATATCATATCATAAACATATCATTAACCACCGTTCATCATAACATATCATATCATAAACATATCATTAACCACCGTTCATCATAACATATCATATCATAAACATATCATTAACCACCGTTCATCATAACATATCATATCATAAACATATCATTAACCACCGTTCATCATAACATATCATATCATAAACATATCATTAACCACCGTTCATCATAACATATCATATCATAAACCACCGTTCATCATATCATATCATAAACCACCGTTCATCATAACATATCATATCATAAACCACCGTTCATCATAACATATCATATCATTAACCACCGTTCATCATATCATATCATTAACCACCGTTCATCATAACATATCATATCGTAAACATATCATTAACCACCGTTCATCATAACATATCATATCGTAACATATCATATCATAAACCACCGTTCATCATATCATATCATAAACCACCGTTCATCACATATCATAACATAAACCACCGTAATCATCATATCATATCATAAACCACCGTTCATCATATCATATCATAAACCACCGTTCATCATATCATATCATAAACCACCGTTCATCATATCATATCATAAACCACCGTTCATCCTAACATATCATATCATAAACCACCGTTCATCATAACATATCATATCATACACCACCGTTCATCATATCATATCATAAACCACCGTTCATCCTAACATATCATATCATAAACCACCGTTCATCATAACATATCATATCATAAACCACCGTTCATCATAACATATCATATCATACACCACCGTTCATCATATCATATCATAAACCACCGTTCATCCTAACATATCATATCATACACCACCGTTCATCATATCATATCATAAACCACCGTTCATCCTAACATATCATATCATAAACCACCGTTCATCATAACATATCATATCATACACCACCGTTCATCATATCATATCATAAACCACCGTTCATCCTAACATATCATATCATAAACCACCGTTCATCGTATCATATCATAAACCACCGTTCATCATAACATATCATATCATAAACATAACTACGGGGAAGCATCATAGGCATCGTCATCATTATTCCCCGAGTACCTCCCATATCAACCCAACCACATTATAGGTTATACATTACCGTTATGGAGGTTATAGTTTATGAAACCATTTATGTTGCACCCTCAGCGTGACAAAAGTAGTGTATCTTACCTCGTAGTAGTGTATGCGCGTAAACAACAGCTAGTAGTGCTTAATAGTAATCCCCCGACACCTATCGTTCATTAACATATGAAGTATAAGTCATTTGGGACCTTAAATGGACTTGAAAACGAACTTAGATTGGTTCTTACGAACTTAATTCCATAAAACGAACTTAACTGTTTTCTGATCAAAACGAACTTTAAATTCGTTTGCCAAACGAATTTAATCATCCACAAACGAATTTAGACATCTCAAACGAACTTAGATTTCCAGAAAACGAATTTAAGCTTCAGGAACGAATTTAAACTCAACTTCGTCCAGAATTCAGAAAACGACCCTTTTCTTCATTTTTTCCAGAAACGAACGACCAAGGCTTCTTCCAAAACACATTTTTGACATAATTAAACATCTTTCGATCATCAAGATCGTTTATACACCCGTTAAACACCATTATGAACATCAATTAACCAAAACATCCTTTAAACTCTAATTAATTGCAAAACCCTTTTAAAATCAGTTTTGAATCAATATTAAAACATCTTTTGATCTGAAAATACAATTAACAACCCATTGATTACCTGATTGCTTTGATAGCCAATTGAAAGTAATCCAAAATACTCAATCAATTCAACCAAAACTTGATCAATTGCTTAGAAATCGGTTAAGGAATTGGAGGAACTGTATATGTGTTTAGGAAATGTAATTAGGCTGCAAAACAATGAGATTAGGCTTAACCTAATCCCTAATCCCGTTTTTCAAGTTTCACTTATGTCAATTTTAGTCCCTGGACTTCATATTAGCTTTATTACACCTTTAAACACCTACTGGGGATATACATAACACATGGAAGCACTTTCGCACACTACATAGGCCATTTACTCATCATTAAGTCCACTTTATTGTCACTCATTAAAGACATTTAAGTCTTACAATTAGGGCACATAAACATATAAACACGTATTTCCACGTAAACATATCATTAACCACCGTTCATCGTAACATATCATAACATAAACCACCGTAATCATCATATCATATCATAAACCACCGTTCATCATATCATATCATAAACCACCGTTCATCATATCATATCATAAACCACCGTTCATCATATCATATCATAAACCACCGTTCATCATATCATATCATAAACCACCGTTCATCATATCATATCATAAACCACCGTTCATCATATCATATCATAAACCACCGTTCATCCTAACATATCATATCATACACCACCGTTCATCATATCATATCATAAACCACCGTTCATCCTAACGTATTTCCATGTAAACATATCACGGACTTATAATTTGACCTAACGACGTTAGTCAACATATACGTTTAAGTTTTGGGATGTTACAATTACCTCCCCCTTAAGAGGATTCCGTCCCCGGAATCACTTCAACATCAAAAAGGTGGGGATAGGTCTCCCGCATTACGGACTCGGTCTCCCAAGTCATACTTTCGCCGTGATTGTGTTTCCACTTTATGAGAACTAGATCGATAATCTTTCGTCGTAGCTTCTTTTGTTTCCTTCCCAATATAGCAACAGGTTCATCGACAATCTGCTTGTTGGGATTAATACTTACGTCCTCGAGTGGAATGACATCCGTTTCATTCGCATAGCACTTACGTAGGTAACACACATGAAATGTGTTGTGAATTCCATTAAGTTCTGGAGGTAAGTCCAGCTTAAATGCCTGTTCATTAACCTTCTTAATGATCTTAAAAGGTCCAATGAATCTGGGGCTTAACTTTCCACGTTTTCCAAACCGTAATACACCTTTCCAAGGCGACACCTTGAGTAAAACCATTTCGCCTTCTTTAAAATCGAACGGCCTCCTTTTCTTATCAGCATATGACTTTTGCCTTTCACGAGCAACACGTAAGGCTTTCTTTGCTACGTTAACTTTATCGGCCGTGATTTGTACTACTTCGGGTCCAGCAAATTGCTTTTCCCCGGGCTCCAACCAACAACTAGGAGTCCGACACTTTCTACCATATAACATCTCATAAGGTGGCATTCCAATGCTCGCATGATAACTATTGTTATACGCAAACTCAATAAGAGGTAGGTGTTTATCCCACGAACCACCATAATCCATTACACAAGCTCTGAGCATATCTTCGAGCGTTTGAATAGTCCTTTCACTTTGCCCATCGGTTTGCGGATGGTAGGCTGTGCTCAGACGAACTTGCGTACCAACTTCCCGTTGAAAACTCTTCCAAAAGTTGGAAACGAATCGAGCATCACGATCTGACACAATCGATATCGGAACACCATGTTTAGAAACCACTTCATCAATATACAACGTAGCGAAGTTCTCCATAGGAGCAGTCTCACGAACTGGGAGAAAGTGAGCACTCTTCGTTAATCGATCGACAATAACCCATATCATATCGTGACCACGAGGCGTCCTCGGAAGTTTGGTCACAAAATCCATCGTAATGTGATCCCATTTCCACTCAGGGATCTCAAGTTGCTGAAACTTCCCGTAAGGCTTTTGATGTTCAGCTTTCACCTTCGCACACGTCAAACATTTCTGCACATACATCATCACATCGTTCTTAATACTGGGCCACCAATAAATAGGCTTCAAATCTGCATGCATCTTTGTGGCACCAGGGTGTACAGAATACTTAGTTTTGTGAGCTTCATCCATTACTAACTCACGATTGCCTCCATAGAGAGGAACCCATATTCTACCTTTGTAGGTTCGAAGGCCACGACTATTTTCTTCCATTTGGAGTCTGTTCTTCTTCTTTTTCCCAATAGACTCCGCTTTCACATTATCATCCTTTAACGCTTCGATTTGAGCTAATCGAATAGGTTCCAGTAAATTCGACTCAATCTTTGTAATCATCGCACATAATCTACTCTTCGCATATCCTTTGCGGCTTAAGGCATCAGCAACCACATTAGCTTTGCCTGGGTGATATTTAATTTCACAATCGTAATCCTTTAATAACTCCATCCACCGCCGTTGTCTAACATTCATGTCCTTCTGAGTAAACACGTACTGTAAGCTCTTATGATCCGTATAAAGGGTACACTTTCTACCATATAACATCTCATAAGGTGGCATTCCAATGCTCGCATGATAACTATTGTTATACGCAAACTCAATAAGAGGTAGGTGTTTATCCCACGAACCACCATAATCCATTACACAAGCTCTGAGCATATCTTCGAGCGTTTGAATAGTCCTTTCACTTTGCCCATCGGTTTGCGGATGGTAGGCTGTGCTCAGACGAACTTGCGTACCAACTTCCCGTTGAAAACTCTTCCAAAAGTTGGAAACGAATCGAGCATCACGATCTGACACAATCGATATCGGAACACCATGTTTAGAAACCACTTCATCAATATACAACGTAGCGAAGTTCTCCATAGGAGCAGTCTCACGAACTGGGAGAAAGTGAGCACTCTTCGTTAATCGATCGACAATAACCCATATCATATCGTGACCACGAGGCGTCCTCGGAAGTTTGGTCACAAAATCCATCGTAATGTGATCCCATTTCCACTCAGGGATCTCAAGTTGCTGAAACTTCCCGTAAGGCTTTTGATGTTCAGCTTTCACCTTCGCACACGTCAAACATTTCTGCACATACATCATCACATCGTTCTTAATACTGGGCCACCAATAAATAGGCTTCAAATCTGCATGCATCTTTGTGGCACCAGGGTGTACAGAATACTTAGTTTTGTGAGCTTCATCCATTACTAACTCACGATTGCCTCCATAGAGAGGAACCCATATTCTACCTTTGTAGGTTCGAAGGCCACGACTATTTTCTTCCATTTGGAGTCTGTTCTTCTTCTTTTTCCCAATAGACTCCGCTTTCACATTATCATCCTTTAACGCTTCGATTTGAGCTAATCGAATAGGTTCCAGTAAATTCGACTCAATCTTTGTAATCATCGCACATAATCTACTCTTCGCATATCCTTTGCGGCTTAAGGCATCAGCAACCACATTAGCTTTGCCTGGGTGATATTTAATTTCACAATCGTAATCCTTTAATAACTCCATCCACCGCCGTTGTCTAACATTCATGTCCTTCTGAGTAAACACGTACTGTAAGCTCTTATGATCCGTATAAAGGGTACACTTTGTACCATACAGATAATGTCGCCACAATTTCAGAGCAAAAACAACCGCAGCCAGCTCAAGGTCATGAGTAGGATAGTTCCGCTCATGAGGCTTCAGCTGTCGAGAGGCGTAAGCGATAACTTTGTCTCGTTGCATTAATACACACCCTAACCCCGTGATGGATGCGTCACTATAGACCACCAAATCATCTGTTCCTTCGGGTAAGGCTAAGACTGGAGCTTCACACAACTTCTTTTTCAACGTTGTGAAGGCTTTCTCTTGAGCATCGGTCCACACAAACTTCACACCTTTCTTCGTTAATTCAGTCATTGGCTTGGCAATGCGCGAGAAATCCTGAATAAAACGTCGATAATAGCCAGCCAAACCGAGAAAACTCTTAATTTCAGTAGGAGACTTAGGCTGCTCCCACTTCGACACTGCTTCTATCTTCGAAGGATCTACTTTTATACCATCAGAGGAGACGACATGGCCGAGGAAATGAACTTCCTTTAGCCAGAACTCGCACTTGGAGAATTTAGCATATAGCTTTTTCTCTCTGAGGACTTGAAGGACAGCTCTCAAATGCTCTCTATGTTCCTCTTCCGACTTTGAATACACAAGAATGTCGTCGATAAAAACAATAACGAAATGATCCAAAAACGGTCGACAGACACGGTTCATCAAATCCATAAACTTCGCTGGAGCATTTGTCAAACCGAATGGCATGACAAGGAACTCATAATGACCATAACGAGTTCGGAACGCTGTTTTGGCTACACTTTCTTCTTCAACCTTCAATTGATGATAGCCAGACCGTAAGTCAATCTTTGAAAAATAAGAAGCACCTTGAAGTTGATCGAATAAATCATCAATACGAGGGAGTGGATATTTATTCTTCACCGTTCTTTTATTCAGCTCGCGATAATCGATACACATGCGCATGGATCCGTCTTTCTTCTTTACGAAAAGGATAGGAGCACCCCATGGAGAGGAACTCGGACGAATGAAACCTTTATCTAAAAGTTCCTGAATTTGAGTCATTAACTCCTTCATCTCCGTCGGAGCTAGTCGATAGGGAGCTTTGGCTACAGGAGTAGCACCAGGAATAAGGTCAATAGAGAATTCAACCTCACGATCAGGAGGAAGACCTGGAAGATCTTCAGGGAAAACATCAGGAAACTCGGAAACAACTTCGACATCAGAAACTGTAGGCTTCGCGATACGAGAATCGATGACATAAGCTAGAAAATGTGACTTAGTTTGTCGTATACAACGAAGCGCTTTCATCATCGAGATCACCTTAACATTTCCCGGCTTCTTGTCACCATAAACACAGACACCTTTACCGTCGGGAGTAGCGATACGGACTATCTTTTTCGAACATAGGACGACAGCATCATTCTTAGACATCCAGTCCATACCAAGTACAACATCGAAACTAGGAATGGTAGCGGGTAACAGGTTAGCAGTAAATGAACGACCCTCTATTTCTAAAGGACAATCAGAGTAACCTTCCCGAATAATAGACGTTGCACCATTAGCCACTTCTACTTCTATAGGGCACCGTAAAGAACTAGTAGTCATGTCTAACTTAGGAGCAAACAGAGTAGACACAAAAGATTTGTTCGCACCAGAATCAAATAACACATTAGCAGGTTTGGAGTTAACAATAAGGGTAGCAGTAACTACCTGATCATCGTCTTTTGCCTCCTCAGCCGTCATCTGAAAAGCACGGGCTTTGGCTTTGGAAGCTTCTGCCTTCTTTCCCTCATCTTTCTTCATCTGCGGGCAGTCTGCAATACGGTGCTTGGTGTCTCCACATTTATAACATCTAGCCTTGTCAGTGCATTGATCAATGGTATGACCCTGAGTTCCACACTTATTGCACCTGCGGGTCTTTGTAGAACACTGACCAGAATGGATAGATTTGCAGCCAGGGCACCATTTTCCTTCCTTGTCTGCCCTTCCCTTGTCAGAGGACGATGAAGATCCCTTAAATTTCTTTCCAAAACGATTTGATCCACCAAACCTCCTCTTATTGCCAGACTTCTTCTCATCCTCTTTCTTTTCAACTTTCTTATCCGCAGCAAAATCATCATCAAGCTTTTTGGATTCCTTGATTGCTTCCGTTAGGGTCTTATGCTGCCTACAAATACCTCGATAACTTGGAGGTAAACCATCGACATAGCAGGCGACTTGATCTGCATCAGTTCTGAATAGATGACCCACAAATTTCATCTTTTCCATAAAGGAACGAGCATAATCATTAATTTTGCCAACTCCAGCTGTCAAAGCACGGAACTCTTTTTCCATTTTGCGCTGTTCATGAGTCCCGATATACTCCTCAATGAATTTCTGCTTAAAGTCAGCCCACGTAATAGCAGTTACCATAGCCGGAGTCATTGAAATAGTAATGCTCTTCCACCAGTCTCGAGCACCTTCTTTCAACATTCTACTCGCACACAACACCTTTTTATCCTCTGGACAGTCACAAGCTTCAAAGACCATCTCAGTATCATCAAGCCATTCCATACAGCCTACTGCGTTAAGTGTTCCATTGAATTTCTGAGCTCCACACTTCTGGAAACTTTCGAACTTAAATCGAGGAGCTTGAACTACATTAGGAGGAGCCACATCAACATTAACAGGGGGAACGACAACATTATCCACTGGTGGCTCAATGTGGTGAGATGGCACTGAGTAGTTGCCATCAGTTCCTTCAGCATTCTCAGCAAGAGCGTTGTTCAGTTGCTCTTGAGTCTGTGCTAACTGGGCTTGGAGAGTCAGCACAAGATTGTACAGTTCAGCTGCATTAGGGATTTGCTCCACCACTGCTTCGTTAACTCTAGGTGGATTGCCGGGAGGCGGAGGCATAGGACCTAATGGGCTTGGCTGATTTACTTGCTGGGGGTTTCCTCGATTTCCATTCACGTTAGCTGCAGTAGCAGTAGCAGCAGCATTAGTAGCAACTGCACCTGGATGGACAGGTGGAGTAACGCTGGCAGTTGCTCCGTCACGTTGGATGTTGCGGTTGCGAGTGTTAACCATTTTCCTTCCTTGTCTGCCCTTCCCTTGTCAGAGGACGATGAAGATCCCTTAAATTTCTTTCCAAAACGATTTGATCCACCAAACCTCCTCTTATTGCCAGACTTCTTCTCATCCTCTTTCTTTTCAACTTTCTTATCCGCAGCAAAATCATCATCAAGCTTTTTGGATTCCTTGATTGCTTCCGTTAGGGTCTTATGCTGCCTACAAATACCTCGATAACTTGGAGGTAAACCATCGACATAGCAGGCGACTTGATCTGCATCAGTTCTGAATAGATGACCCACAAATTTCATCTTTTCCATAAAGGAACGAGCATAATCATTAATTTTGCCAACTCCAGCTGTCAAAGCACGGAACTCTTTTTCCATTTTGCGCTGTTCATGAGTCCCGATATACTCCTCAATGAATTTCTGCTTAAAGTCAGCCCACGTAATAGCAGTTACCATAGCCGGAGTCATTGAAATAGTAATGCTCTTCCACCAGTCTCGAGCACCTTCTTTCAACATTCTACTCGCACACAACACCTTTTTATCCTCTGGACAGTCACAAGCTTCAAAGACCATCTCAGTATCATCAAGCCATTCCATACAGCCTACTGCGTTAAGTGTTCCATTGAATTTCTGAGCTCCACACTTCTGGAAACTTTCGAACTTAAATCGAGGAGCTTGAACTACATTAGGAGGAGCCACATCAACATTAACAGGGGGAACGACAACATTATCCACTGGTGGCTCAATGTGGTGAGATGGCACTGAGTAGTTGCCATCAGTTCCTTCAGCATTCTCAGCAAGAGCGTTGTTCAGTTGCTCTTGAGTCTGTGCTAACTGGGCTTGGAGAGTCAGCACAAGATTGTACAGTTCAGCTGCATTAGGGATTTGCTCCACCACTGCTTCGTTAACTCTAGGTGGATTGCCGGGAGGCGGAGGCATAGGACCTAATGGGCTTGGCTGATTTACTTGCTGGGGGTTTCCTCGATTTCCATTCACGTTAGCTGCAGTAGCAGTAGCAGCAGCATTAGTAGCAACTGCACCTGGATGGACAGGTGGAGTAACGCTGGCAGTTGCTCCGTCACGTTGGATGTTGCGGTTGCGAGTGTTAACCATTTTCCTTCAATAAAATGGTGGAGTCGATAAGCGCGAAATTACAACATATCATTAACCACCGTTCATCATAACATATCATATCGTAAACATATCATTAACCACCGTTCATCATATCATATCATATCACAAACATATCATATCATAAACCACCGTTCATCATATCATATCATAAACCACCGTTCATCATAACATATCATATCATAAACATATCATTAACCACCGTCATCATAACATATCATATCATAAACCACCGTTCATCATATCATATCATAAACCACCGTTCATCATATCATATCATAAACGTTAATATCATATCATAAACCACCGTTCATCATAACATATCATATCGTAAACATATCATTAACCACCGTTCATCATATCAAATCATAACCACCGTTCATCAAACATATCATATCATAAACCACCGTTCATCATAACATATCATATCATAAACCATTCATCATATCATATCATAAACCACCGTTCATCATAACATATCATATCGTAAACATATCATTAACCACCGTTCATCATATCATATCATAAACCACCGTTCATCATAACATATCATATCGTAAACATATCATTAACCACCGTTCATCATAACATATCATATCGTAAACATATCATTAACCACCGTCATCATAACATATCATATCATAAACCACCGTTCATCATATCATATCATAAACATATCATATCATAAACCACCGTTCATCATAACATATCATATCGTAAACATATCATTAACCACCGTTCATCATATCATATCATATCATAACATATCATATCATAAACCACCGTTCATCATATCATATCATAAACCACCGTTCATCATATCATATCATAAACCACCGTTCATCATAACATATCATATCATAAACCACCGTTCATCATAACATATCATATCGTAAACATATCATTAACCACCGTTCATCATATCATATCATAAACCACCGTTCATCATATCATATCATAAACATATCATTAACCACCGTTCATCATATCATATCATAAACATATCATTAACCACCGTTCATCATAACATATCATATCATAACAACATCATATCATTAACCACCGTTCATCATAACATATCATATCATAAACATATCATTAACCACCGTCATCATAACATATCATATCATAAACCACCGTTCATCATATCATATCATATCAAACCACCGTCATCATAACATATCATATCATAAACATATCATTAACCACCGTCATCATAACATATCATATCATAAACCACCGTTCATCATATCATATCATATCATAAACCACCGTTCATCATATCATATCATAAACCACCGTTCATCATAACATATCATATCGTAAACATATCATTAACCACCGTTCATCATATCATATCATAAACATATCATTAACCACCGTCATCATAACATATCATATCATAAACATATCATTAACCACCGTCATCATAACATATCATATCATAAACCACCGTTCATCATATCATATCATAAACATAACATATCATATCATAAACCACCGTTCATCATATCATATCATAAACCACCGTTCATCATATCATATCATAAACATATCATTAACCACCGTCATCATAACATATCATATCATAAACATATCATTAACCACCGTCATCATAACATATCATATCATAAACCACCGTTCATCATATCATATCATAAACATATCATTAACCACCGTTCATCATATCATATCATAAACATATCATTAACCACCGTTCATCATAACATATCATATCATAAACCACCGTTCATCATAACATATCATATCGTAAACATATCATTAACCACCGTTCATCATATCATATCATAAACCACCGTTCATCATAACATATCATATCATAAACATATCATTAACCACCGTTCATCATATCATATCGTAAACCACCGTTCATCATATCATATCATTAACCACCGTTCATCATAACATATCATATCATAAACCACCGTTCATCATATCATATCATAAACCACCGTTCATCATATCATATCATAAACCACCGTTCATCATTACAACATATCATTAACCACCGTTCATCATAACATATCATATCGTAAACATATCATTAACCACCGTCATCATAACATATCATATCGTAAACATATCATTAACCACCGTCATCATAACATATCATATCGTAAACATATCATTAACCACCGTCATCATAACATATCATATCGTAAACATATCATTAACCACCGTTCATCATATCATATCATATCACAACATATCATATCATAAACATATCATTAACCACCGTTCATCATATCATATCGTAAACATATCATTAACCACCGTTCATCATAACATATCATATCATAAACCACCGTTCATCATATCATATCATAAACCACGTTCATCATATCATATCATAAACCACCGTTCATCATAACATATCATATCATACACCACCGTTCATCATATCATATCATAAACCACCGTTCATCCTAACATATCATATCATTAACCACCGTTCATCATATCATATCATAAACCACCGTTCATCATAACATATCATATCGTAAACATATCATATCATAAACCACCGTCATCATAACATATCATATCATAAACATATCATATCGTAAACATATCATTAACCACCGTCATCATAACATATCATATCACAAACATATCATATCATAAACCACCGTCATCATAACATATCATATCGTAAACATATCATTAACCACCGTCATCATAACATATCATATCATAAACCACCGTTCATCATATCATATCATAAACATAACTACGGGGAAGCATCATAGGCATCGTCATCATTATTCCCCGAGTACCTCCCATATCAACCCAACCACATTATAGGTTATACATTACCGTTATGGAGGTTATAGTTTATGAAACCATTTATGTTGCACCCTCAGCGTGACAAAAGTAGTGTATCTTACCTCGTAGTAGTGTATGCGCGTAAACAACAGCTAGTAGTGCTTAATAGTAATCCCCCGACACCTATCGTTCATTAACATATGAAGTATAAGTCATTTGGGACCTTAAATGGACTTGAAAACGAACTTAGATTGGTTCTTACGAACTTAATTCCATAAAACGAACTTAACTGTTTTCTGATCAAAACGAACTTAACTGTTTTCTGATCAAAACGAACTTTAAATTCGTTTGCCAAACGAATTTAATCATCCACAAACGAATTTAGACATCTCAAACGAACTTAATCTTTGTTTTCCAAAACGACTTTAGCCAACGGATTTAACAAACGAAATTAGTCTTCTTTTAAACGAAAATAGCTTGAACGAAGTTAAACTTCGTTTTGTCAAACGAACTTAATCTTTGTTTTCCAAAACGACTTTAGCCAACGGATTTAACAAACGAAATTAGTCTTCTTTTAAACGAAAATAGCTTGAACGAAGTTAAACTTCGTTTTGTCAAACGAACTTAATCTTTGTTTTCCAAAACGACTTTAGCCAACGGATTTAACAAACGAAATTAGTCTTCTTTTAAACGAAAATAGCTTGAACGAAGTTAAACTTCGTTTTGTCAAACGAACTTAATCTTTGTTTTCCAAAACGACTTTAGCCAACGGATTTAACAAACGAAATTAGTCTTCTTTTAAACGAAAATAGCTTGAACGAAGTTAAACTTCGTTTTGTCAAACGAACTTAATCTTTGTTTTCCAAAACGACTTTAGCCAACGGATTTAACAAACGAAATTAGTCTTCTTTTAAACGAAAATAGCTTGAACGAAGTTAAACTTCGTTTTGTCAAACGAACTTAGATTTCCAGAAAACGAATTTAAGCTTCAGGAACGAATTTAAACTCAACTTCGTCCAGAATTCAGAAAACGACCCTTTTCTTCATTTTTTCCAGAAACGAACGACCAAGGCTTCTTCCAAAACACATTTTTGACATAATTAAACATCTTTCGATCATCAAGATCGTTTATACACCCGTTAAACACCATTATGAACATCAATTAACCAAAACATCCTTTAAACTCTAATTAATTGCAAAACCCTTTTAAAATCAGTTTTGAATCAATATTAAAACATCTTTTGATCTGAAAATACAATTAACAACCCATTGATTACCTGATTGCTTTGATAGCCAATTGAAAGTAATCCAAAATACTCAATCAATTCAACCAAAACTTGATCAATTGCTTAGAAATCGGTTAAGGAATTGGAGGAACTGTATATGTGTTTAGGAAATGTAATTAGGCTGCAAAACAATGAGATTAGGCTTAACCTAATCCCTAATCCCGTTTTTCAAGTTTCACTTATGTCAATTTTAGTCCCTGGACTTCATATTAGCTTTATTACACCTTTAAACACCTACTGGGGATATACATAACACATGGAAGCACTTTCGCACACTACATAGGCCATTTACTCATCATTAAGTCCACTTTATTGTCACTCATTAAAGACATTTAAGTCTTACAGATTTCACAGGTAGTGGATGAACACTCGTACTTCTGGGAAACCATTAGTGAGGGCCACATCTAACCCCGAAAAACTCAAAAAGCGCACCAAAACATAAACATCACAACCGTCAACATCCGACCCATTCTTCATAGACACCACTCCTAGACCAAAATCCGACCACATACTTCACGAGACTTATTACGAGTCAGGAAGTAACGAGTGGAGTTACCATTCTGAAAAAGAAGAACCACTTTCCGATAAAACACCTACTCCACCCGAATCACCGAAAGCAACGTCAACATGGCCGGTCAACAAAATCCTCCCGATCTTTTCAACATGAAGATCGAGGACCTTCCTCGAACTATACCAACATCTCGCCAATCGGCCATCCGAGCCCCCAAAATTGATACTTTCACGGTGAAAGGAAACCATTTGCAAATGGTTAAGGATTTATGCTTTGACGAAAGGCATAAAAGGGACCCTCATGAGCATCTTGACAAGTTTGAGATGATTTGCAACTTATTCAACAATGGAGAAAATCAAGGTGAAAACGTCAAGATGAAGCTTTTTCCTATGTCTCTCATGGGAGAGGCTCACAAATGGTTGAAGGGTTTAGCACCGGATAGCTTGATAACTTGGGGTGCGGTTAGGGAAGCTTTGATTGAGAGATTCTTTCCGGCTAATCGGGAAAGAGAGCTTATACTTGTAATTCGATCTTTTAGGCAAGATGAGGATGAGTCTATTGTTGAAGCTTGGTTAAGAATGAAAGATCTCTTGTGGGAATGTCCCGGGCATGGGGTGAGTGACACCGAAATTGTGGGGATATTCATGGATGGGATGAATAGGGAGAGTTATGAGAAAATGGTGATGACGTGTGGAGGTAGCATTAGTTACAAGACCTCAAGTGAGCTTTGGAAAATGTTCGAGGATATGGTAAAAGCTCAAGTCTCTAGGTCTTCAAATAGAGATAGGAAGTCACGTAAGGTAGTAGCTAGAGTGGATGAAGGTGGAACATCCGAAGTAATTTCTGAAATTCGGGCACTTTCAAACCGAATGGATGAAAGGTTCTCTATGGTGGAGAACAATTTTGGTGGGCTAGAGCGGGATGTGAAGATTATGGCCGGGGGATGTGCTCAATGTGGAGGGCCACACCATCCAGATGAGTGTGATTCAGTAGCTAAGGAAGATGTGAACTTTGTTCAAAACCAACGTCAAGGCCAATATCAACCTCTTTCCAACGTGGTGGCAATTACCAAGGCCGATATCAAGGTAACTCTTCTAACTCTTCAAATTTTTATTCTAACAATCGTGGTGGAAATTTTCATAATAGGGTGCAAAAGGATGATTATCATGGAGCACCTCAACAACAACAAGCACCACCATCACCTCCAAGGCGAGAAGAGGACGAGGGAGAAGGATCACCTCTCATGGCCATGATGGCCAAGTTCCTTGACAAACAAGACAAACGAGAGGAGGCCCAAGAGAAAAGGAATATCTCAATGGAGAATTATTCTAAGCTTTTGAATGACAAGATCGGAGGCTTGCATGACAAAATTGACATAAGTAATCGTAACAATCAAGCTTTGATCTCCAACCTGGAAAAGAGGATTGATAGGATGGGAAATCATCAAAGGCAGCCGGGAACTCTTCCAAGCAACACCCAACAAAACCCAAATCAAGACAAGGGCTCATGGAAGAGTGGGGATGACAAATACAAAGGACCTCAACACCGGAATGAAACCGTGAATGCCATATTTACGCGGTCCGGCAAGGTAATTGTTCCTCCTAGTGATAACTCTTGTGCTTCTAACGTTTCTCCACAGGTTGAGCAATTGGATGAAAGATTGGATGACGAGCTAGAGATGGAGTCACCACCGATGGAGAGCACTTCGGTTCCGAGAGCCACACCACCTAAGGAACCCGTATTGAAACCTTATAAACCAAAGATTCCTTTTCCACAGAGATTGATGAAGGAAAAGATGAAGGAGCGAATGGATAAGTTTGTAAGTGATCTAAGGAAGTTGCATATCAATATTCCGTTTTTAGATGCAATTGTGCAGATGCCAGGATATGCAAAATGTTTGAAGCAAATTTTGATGAATAAGAAAAAGTTGGCTGAGGTGGAGACTACAATTTTGGAAAATGTTTGCTCGGCGGCAGTGGCGGGTAAGTTGCCCGAAAAGCGTAAAGATCCAGGTAGTTTTACTATTCCTTGTAAGATTGGTGATTTGACTGTGAATAAGGCATTGACAGATTCAGGTGCTAGTATTGATTTAATGCCTTCATTTATTTATGCTAAACTGAACTTAGGAAAACCTAAACCCATCAACATGAAAATTCAATTGGCCGATAAATCCGTTATAAGACCTATGGGTATTTTAGAAGACGTGTTGGTCAAAGTGGGTGGTTTGGTCTTTCCTGTGGACTTTGTCATTATTGATGTGGATGAAGCATTAAACGTACCCCTTATTCTAGGAAGACCATTTCTTGCTACGGCCGATGCTAACATCGAGGTCGGTCGTGGTAAGCTCACATTCAGAACGGGGGATGAGTCGGTAGAATTCTTGAACACTTCTTCTTTTTCTTCACCTAATATTGTTAATTCTATTGAGACTGCTTGTGTTAGTTCTAGTGACACTCAGATTGATGAATGGTTAGACAATAAGTTTGAGAAAAAGGGAAATGAGGGGAAGATAACACTAGTGATTAATTCTCGGCCAACAAGTAGCCGAAGTGCCAAGATCCATAAATTGTACAATCGTGTCAAGTCTGCGGTTTCTCATTGTAATGTGAAGTTGTCGAAAGAACTATGTTCGAATTTGTCAACCAAAGAGAAAGAGGAGTTGATGTTGGAGGTGGATGCTTTTGGTAGAGCAAATGATTGGATTCGGACAAAGATGAAAGATGATTGCTTTCCACCTATTAAGGATGGAACTCCCAACAACTTAAGTGTGGGGAGGGGGGTTAAAGGCCCCAACTTGGTTAATCTTTGAGGTTTGATCGAGTCAAGCTAATGACTCGTAAATAAATAAAGCGCTACTCGGGGCCCGCCTTTGATTTCTACCGGGGTATCTTTGGAGAGCCAGTCGATCCTGATGCTGGTGATGGTGTTCCTTATTCTCATGACATGGATGAGAATTGACCTATTCTATCTTCTTTCTATTTTCTGGAACTTATGAAACTTTGAACTTTATTTCCTTTCAATTTGGTTGTAATTCCGCCGTTTAGGCGATGAGACTTTTGTTTGGTTGTTTCCTGTATTTTCCTTTATTATGAACTAGGTAGTTGGTTTGGTATTCTGTTTTTGGTGATTGTCAGGTGATTATTTCGAGTTTGCAAGTTGAATTGTGAGAGAATGCTTTTGGAATTTTTGGAACAAACAAGCGGGTTTATGCTGGCAGTCAGTTCAGCACCCACTTAATTTTTGGCTTCAACTTTGCAATGGTGAATTCGTGCTTTCACCCGGAGGTTTTTCATTGTTCCTTTCTACATTTTGCATTTTCCCTTTTTCCCATTATTTACCTTAGTTATTCGTCCATTGAGGACAATGTACAACTTAAGTGTGGGGAGGGGGATGGTAAATTGGAAAATGAAAATTTTTGAAGTTTCTTTCCTTACTAGCATTTTGGTTATGTTTTTAAATTTTTGAGGCTATAGGTTTTGTGCAAAGACGAGAAATGAGGACTTTGAATTTTGCTAATCTAGGATAAAACTTGAGATTATTTACCTTTAGCTTTCCTTTCCTAGTGCTTGTGCATTTCATCGTTCCAAGGGGTCATAGGCTTGTTCCGAACTTCAAATAATCTAGGTTGCTTGCGAATTGTACCTTAATGATGAACCTAATATGAATAATAGTTTCACTAGATGTATTGGTAGGCACCGCTTGAGGTTTTCCATTTGAATTTTGCAACTTGTGTGCATGAAAAGCTCGAAATGTATTAAATATGCTTGTGGTAATTTGACTTAACATATGGTTTGCACACCGGATGTCCGGTCCTTAATTCTTATGTTATAGGTTGTAGCTCTAGTCATTATGTTTGGTCTTTATATCGGGGTGTCTGGGGTGCTTCGACATCAAACGGGTGGCACATGTGGGAATGCGCATAATCTTTTTCCAATAGTCTAATGCTAATGTGGTCTTTGAGATTCGAACAAGTAAGTCCTTGGGGTAACTTCGTTTTACCTAGCTCACCTAACGCTTCCAACTTGGGATGGGTTGTCAGAAAGTTCGCTACACGGGTCTCATCGAAAATCACGGGTGTTAAATTATAAAACTTTTTATTCTCACATGTGTTTGTGTTTAGAGCATGGTCTCTGGATATGCAACCCAACCTTGAGTTCTGGCGTATGTCTCTTAACGATACTTACGTATCCGTAGCGAACCGCTGGCCGGACGCTTAAAGTAAACTTTCGTATGATCACCTGATGTGTGGATAGAGTTGCAATTCTAGACCGTAGGAGTATGTTTTGTCAAGGGACTCATAAGTATAACGTAATGAAAACCTTATGGAAAACCAATGGCGTGAGTGTTTAAGTGGACAATTATACCGGTAATCATTGTGGAATATTGCTTATGTTGCCAATAATAATGTTGAAGCTCGCTAGTAGATTTTATGCTTAGTAGGAACGAGTTTAAGGTCAATTGGAATGATAGAAATGTTCAAGAGGTGTTAACACAAGCATAGGGAGGATTCTAATTGTAACCGAAAGATGGTTTTGCCCTAGATTAGTCGAATTTTCTGATTTCGTCTTAAACTTTGCTCATTAGTTTTTAAATGCATTTGCTTTTGGTATTCAACACCGCTTGTTGGAAACTTCTCTAACCATTTTGTTTTGTGAAATCGTTTGTTTGGTATTGAGAATTGATTAAAGTGCATACTTGCTTGAGGGCAAGCAAGGTTTAAGTGTGGGGAGGTTTGATGTGTCTCAATATATACATATTTCCCACATCTTATTTGGACGTTTTAGACACGTTTGATAGCCGTTTATACATGTTTTGTGGTGCTTTATGGTATTTGCTAGTGATTTCAGGTCTAAAGCAGGTATTTCACTTACAAATGGTAGAAAACAACTTAGGAATGGTCCATGTGCACTAACAGATGAAGCTCGATGAAGAACGAAGCAGAAATGCCAAAATCTGGCAATCCTCGCGGCGCGACCAGCATTGCTCGCGGCGCGACCCTTCATAAAATCGCCTTCGCGGCGCGACTAGGGTATCTCACGACGCGACAAAAAGCTCTGTATGAAAACGTCCCAGTTTTAGCACTCCACGCGGCGCGACTAGGGCACTCGCGGCACGACTCGTTCTTGACCTGACGGATTTTCTCTCTCCTGGGTATAAATACCAACCCCACTCAACCCTAAACCTAATCTTGGACACTCCAGCCTCCACACTTATTCTCCAGCCGATTTTGAAGGGTTTTTCAAGGGTTTTTCATCATCCAAACTATTTTGAAGACTTGAAGATTAATTTGGCTCTTGATTAGTGATTGTAGCTCGGTTGTAACCTCGATTTGGATTATTACTTCATATTTGGTACACTATGTTCTCCTTTTTATTTGAATCTTTAGCTCTTTTCATTATGAGTAGCTAAATCTCTATACATCTATGAAGATGAAGTGAAACAATTAGTTATGGTTGCATAATATTTTGAATTCAAGTTGGTTTTACTTAACATTTTGTCAAGATCTTAATGAAGTGATTTCTTCTACTTAATCTTGTGTCCTTGGTGATATTTGTGTTTTTCGATAGTGGTACTAGTTGAATACAAGTATTGTTTTAGTTGTTTGTCTATGAACAACTCTTGCTAGGTCATGGTATGATAGTAAATGATACAAGTTTAATAGAAATTACTTTGTTAAGTGGATTTAACGGATGGTGGTACCACGTTTCTTTCACAAAGATAAAAATTGTTATTTAAATAATCAAACAAACTAGTTAGTTCAAGGAATTGTAATAGGGTTGGTGGTACCACTTGTTGCAAGAAATTGAATTGATTAGGTGATTGAGTCGATTTTACAAACGGAGTGCACGCCGAATGTGTTTTGTCTTCTCACGATTATTATCACCAACATATATGAATTTTGAGCTTAACCCATATGCAACCTAGACTTTTTGTGTAGCGGATTCGACATAGATGGCCTTTTAATTATCTGTTTACAACTCAAACTCTTTTCATGTGCTCTCGATTAATACTGGTTGAGTACTTTATTTTACTTGTTGATTACATAGTTTTCAGAAACGCAAAGTGACAATTCGGTCACACCAAACTTTTACTTGTTTCACATTTTTACAACCTTTAGTACAACAATCAGTCCTTGTGTTCGATCCTGGTCTTGCCAGTTAGCTATATTACATACGAACGGGTACACTGCCCGTAAGTGTGTTTAGTCAGTTAGCGGTAGATCTTGTTATAAATTTTAAACTAGATTTCACACATCAAGTTTTTGGCGCCGCTGCCGGGGATTGATTTTAAGTACTTTTGGTTGAGATTCTATGAATCGATCCTTTTTCGTGACTGCACGGAGAAGTTACTTGCCTTAGTTATTTTAATTTGCTTTAATTGTACCCCAGGTGCTATTAAGGTTTTTGTTTGTTGTGTTGTGTTCGCAGATTATTCACAGGTAGTGGATGAACACTCGTACTTCTGGGAAACCATTAGTGAGGGCCACATCTAACCCCGAAAAACTCAAAAAGCGCACCAAAACATAAACATCACAACCGTCAACATCCGACCCATTCTTCATAGACACCACTCCTAGACCAAAATCCGACCACATACTTCACGAGACTTATTACGAGTCGGGAAGTAACGAGTGGGGTTACCATTCCGAAAAAGAAGAACCACTTTTCCTTGTGTTCGATCCTGGTCTTGCCAGTTAGCTATATTACATACGAACGGGTACACTGCCCGTAAGTGTGTTGTAGTCAGTTAGCGGTAGATCTTGTTATAAATTTTAAACTAGATTTCACACATAGAGGTAGATCTTGTGAGTCCCAAATATAGATGGCTTAAATACCCGACTGGCAAGTAATTCTAACTGGAAGATGACCAGTTCAGAATACGATCCAGATATGGATGAACAATACGATAAAGATACTGAAAGTAAATGCAAGAAACAATAAGGGCTGAA
>CM067172.1:101169006-101220897 GCA_034093135.1 Erigeron breviscapus | reverse complement strand
CCATAAAAAAGGATATAATTGAATTATAAATGGTGATCCTAATAATATTTGAGAAGTTAAATCTTTTATTAGAATTAATTGAGTTTTATAACAATAATTTTCTTTGCAAATATGTACATTTGATAATTTGTAATTAACATTTAGTCTAGATCCATTAGCACTAGATAATCTATATAAAGTTTTTTCATAATATTTTGTAGGTATTAAACCTTCTTGAATACAATTCATATCTGCACCACTATCTATCATAGCAACTAAAGACATTCTAAATTCGTTATTAACAATAATATTTAATTTAGTATACCATCTTTGAGAATTGATTTCTTTTATTCGATTAATTATAATTTCTCCTTTATTTTCTTCTTCATTACTTGATTCATCTTTTACAGTTTTTTGTTTATCTAGTTCTTTTATCTTAATTTTTATTTCTCTAATTTCTTCTTTAATAACTTTTACTTCTGCTTGTAATTCTGTTATAGTAACAGGAGTTTTTGTTATTTGATTATTTTGAAATTTTTGACAAATATCTTTAAAATTATATGATGTTTCTTCTTCTTTATTAGTAGATAAATTATATTTTTCTTTTAATTGTTTTAAATATACTTCTTTTATATCTTTATCACTAATTCCTTCTATTAAATCTAATAATTCTTTATTATCTTTGGTTATAACATTTATTTCTTCATTAATTTCACAAATACAAGGACCAATGCATTCACATACATCATCTTCTGAACTAGAATTTGAACTATTATTTAAACAATTTAAATCATTATCTTCATAATCAGTAATACTTTCATCACTTGTACTGTCATCAATAAGTATTTTATTAATTTGTTCTTTTAATTCTTTTGAAATATTTAACTCATTAATTTTCTTCTTAGTATCGCAATTTCTTGAATAATGGCCTTGTCTTCCACATTTATAACAAATTATAACATCTTGTTTGCCTTGTTTTTTATTTTGAATATTTCTTTTATATTTTTTATCGTATTTTTGTTCATATTTCTGTTGATTATATTTATTCTTAATGTATGGTTTTTTATTATAGTTTTTCTTAATAAATTGTTTATAAGTTTTCTTTCTTGATTTTGTAGGAATTTTTATTGGTTCAAACCCATATTGTTGACAAAAATTTCCTAATTCACTACGACCTTGAATACCATCTTTTTTCATTTTTTCTTTTAATTTCATATCATTGCATATAGTTAATCCTTCTTGATTTATATAATTTATTATTTGACCATAAGATAAATCTTTATATGGAATATTATTATTAAAATCCTTTTTAATCTTTTCTCTTATTCTTTCTGCAAATAATTTTGGTAATCCTGCAATAAATCTTTCTTTCCAATAAGCTTCTCTACAATCTTCTCTACTCATTACCTTAGAAAGAAATATATCTTTATACCATCTAAAATCTTGTAATTTTCTACATGTTAAATTTAATAATATTAAAGAATTTCTTTCTTGATAATCACTAGGACTTCCTACAAAATGTTTTATTATAGCAAATATTAAAGTATTTATTATATCAGTTGTTTCTGTTGGTATTTCTTGATTATTTGTACTTTCATTTTTAACGACTATTATCTTTTTAGCATTTTGAATAAATTGTCTATCTTGTTCAGTATAATAGTTATCCCACCAGCCTCTAAGAGTTCCAGTGAATCCTGAAGTTATCATTTGGAAAGTTTGGAGTTCATTATTACCATTTGCTTTATAAGCATTAGCAGCCATAATCATTTCTTGTAATAGATTTAATATTTGATGTTCAGTTTGACCATCTATATTCCATTCATATAAAGAACTTCCTTCATATTTTGATTGAACTAAAGTGTGTCTTTCTTCATATTGTAAATCGGGTGGAGTTGGTCTTGGATAATAATTTCTTGTTTCTGGTCTTGTAGTATAAGAATTATTTTTTGAAAAATTATAATAATTTTTTCCTTTAAGCTTATTTATAGAATCTTCTATTTTAAAATTATTAAATTGATTTTCAATTTCTTGAAAATCTTCTTCTTCGTCTCCTGAAATAGTATTAATATTTGTTGAAATAGTATTTATATTTAATTTGGATAACTTTGATGAAATATCTTTTAATAAATCATTTTGTTTGTTCAAATTAATTGGTATATCTATGTTAAAAGGTTTAAATATTGGTCTTTCAATTGTATTAGAGGTTATTGTAATATTTTTTGAATTTGAAGTACCGGGTTGATCATTATTGTTTATCTTATTTACTTCTATTCTTTCTAATTGTTCTCCTATTGTATTTAACTTTTCATTTGTATAATTATTTTGGAAAATAATTGTATTTATATTTTTGTTTACATCATCATTAGTTCTTGCTAAAGGTTTTGCAACATATTCTGTTTTATTATTTATTATTTTTATATCATCATGTGGAGGGTGTATACTTATAACTTCTTTATCTGAACCTATTATAGTATATCTTTTAGTAATAGTAGAACTAGTCGAAATTATTGATTCTTCGAAAAATGGGTTTTTAATCTTATTTTCTACACAATATATAGAAAACCATGAGAAAAATGGCATATTTTCATTATTTTGCAACATATATAAATGCCAATCAATTTTATGTAAAAATCTTTCGTTTTCATCAAAAGTCATATAGTACCATATTAAATTTTATTATTATATTCATTGAACATTTCTTCTTCTAAAAATTTTATCATTTCTTTATCCATTTTTAACAAGTTGTTGCTGTAATTTGTTGAGAAAGTTTCTTCTTATATTTTAGTTCTTCTTTTAATCTAAATTTTAAAAAGTTAAGATGTTGATTATTTTCTAACCAATAAAAACATCTTTCTAGATTAATCTACATTTGTGTAAATTAATCTACATTTGTGTAAATTAATCTACAATTGTGTAAATTAATCTACATTTGTGTAGATTGTGTCAAGCTGACCCAAAACCCATAATCTACATTTGTGTAGATTAATCTACATTTGTGTAGATTATGTGTAGATTGTGTCAAGCTGACCCAAAACCCATAATCTACATTTGTGTAGATTAATCTAAATTTGTGTAGATTAATCTACATTTGTGTAGATTAATCTACATTTGTGTAAATTAATCTACATTTGTGTAAATTAATCTACAATTGTGTAAATTAATCTACATTTGTGTAGATTGTGTCAAGCTGACCCAACCCAACCTGACAACAAGCTGACCCAAAACCCATAATCTACATGTGTAGATTGGTCAAGCTGACCCAAAACCCATAATCTACATTTGTGTAGATTAATCTACATTTGTGTAGATTGTGTCAAGCTGACCCAACCCAAGCTAACCAAGCTGACCCAACCCAAGCTGACCCAACCCAAACTGACCCAACCCAAGCTGACCCAACCCCAAGCTGACCCAATCTCAAGCTGACCCAACCCCAAGCTGACCGCCCAAGCTTTTGTGAAGCTTGGTCAGCCTGGGTTCTGGGTCAGCTTGGGTTCTGGGTCAGCTTGGGTTCTGATCAGCTTGGTTGGTCAGCTTGGTTGGGTCAGCTTGGTCAGCCTGGGTTCTGGGTCAGCTTGGTTGGTCAGCTTGGTCAGCCTGGGTTCTGGGTCAGCTTGGGTTCTGGGTCAGCTTGGGTTCTGGGTCAGCTTGGGTTCTGATCAGCTTGGTTGGTCAGCTTGGTTGGGTCAGCTTGGTCAGCCTGGGTTCTGGGTCAGCTTGGGTTCTACATTTGTGTAGATTAATCTACATTTGTGTAGATTGTGTCAAGCTGACCCAACCCAAGCTAACCAAGCTGACCCAACCCAAGCTGACCCAAGACCCCAAGCTGACCTGACCCAACCCAACCCCAAGCTGACCCAACCACTCAAGCTGACCCAAAACCCATAATCTACATTTGTGTAGATTAATCTACATTTGTGTAGATTATGTGTAGATTGTGTCAAGCTGACCCAACCCAAGCTAACCAAGCTGACCCAACCTGACCCAACCCAACCCCAAGCTGACCCAACCAACCCAAGCTGACCCAACCCAACCCCAAACCCAACCTGACCCAACCTGACCCCAAGCTGACCCAAAACCCATAATCTACATTTGTGTAGATTAATCTACATTTGTGTAGATTGTGTCAAGCTGACCCAACCGACCCCAAGCTAACCAAGCTGACCCAACCCAAGCTGACCGACCCAACCTGACCCAGACCCCAAGTTGACCCAACCCAACCCCAACTGACCCAACCTGACCCCAAGCTGACCCAAGCTGACCCAAGCTGACCCAACCTGACCCAACCTACCCCAAGCTGACCTGACCCAACCCCAAGCTAACCCAACCTGACCTAACCTAACCCCAAGCTGACCCAATCTGACCCAACCCCAAGCTAACCCAACCTGACCCAACCTAACCCCAAGCTGACCCAACCTGACCCAAGCTGACCCAACCCCAAGCTAACCCAACCTGACCCCAAGCTGACCCAACCCCAAGCTGACCGACCCAACCCAAGCTGACCAAGCTGACTAAGAGCCCAAGCTGACCCAACCTGACCCAACCCAACCCCAAGCTGACCCAACCTGACCCAACCTGACCCAACCTGACCCCAAGCTGACCCAACCCAGCTGACCAAGCTGACCCAACTGACCCAACCCCAAGTTGACCCAACCCAGCTGACCAAGCTGACCAACCCAAGCTGACCCAGACCCAAGCTGACCCAACAAGCTGACCAAGCTTCACAAAATTTTAAATTATTTACGATTATGCCACCGCGCAAATTTTTTTATTTTGACACATGTCGCGTTTTGATTGGCCCATAGGACCTTCTCTCCCTTCTCTCCTTAAGACACCTTCTTCCAGGATCCTTACCCTATATATATATATGTATGTATATATATATATTATATAACATATAACATAAATTACTAACTACACTCAAATGACTCTCTCTTACTTCACCCTCTTGTTTTCTCTGCCAAAGGCCAAAAAGAAAAGAAAAAGACGCAGCCTCTTTGGTTGTGTTTTTTTAGTGAGCATTGCTCTTAATCTCTATACCAAGAGATATCAGAAACACAATACACAAGGCTTTGTGGTGTTGTGCTTTAGTGGAGAAAAGAACCAAGTTTTGGGTGTTGTTGGGTTGAAGAAAGTGACTGAAAATTCTGCTTATAGAAAGTGTATTAAACGAGGTTGGAACTTTGCGTGTCTCCCCGATAGAGAAGTTATAGTTTGAACTTTTATTCACTTTTGTCAAGGAAATCTTCAAGGGTATGTTCTCTAATATCTATTCTCTTGATCTTTAGTTTGACGAGATGATCCATGTGATAGATTTTGGTTGATAGTAAATTTTAATATGCTATTGTTATTGATTGCATGATTCCGTTGCGCTAGATAGAACCGAAATATATCATGTCGTCATAAGCACTACGATACGTGACTAAATGAAGATTACGACCTAAATAGGACAATCTTGGGCCTTGAGTTAATTGCAACACAAAATCTCGAACAAGTGGTATTTGTATATATTCTTTAGTGAATTCTAACTGGGAGAATGAAAGAAAAGCGGGAAGTAGGATTGGTACAAGTAAGTTTCTGTTTCGGTATATGGTTTTGAAAGACTCTCTGATGATACTGAAAACCCCTAGAGGTAATTCGGGTCGTGTGATGGATATCTCCATTTCCTTTCTCTAGTTTCGATCAACGAAGATGATATATATAATGAAAGCAAATTAAAATAGTATATGTATATATTATTTTTCATCTTTAATTCTTAAATGGATGTGATATTGACCATATCCTTGAGTCATTTTCATCCGGCCGGTTTTGATATATAATTTTGAACTTTTATTCACTTTTGTCAAGGAAATCTTCAAGGGTATGTTCTCTAATATCTATTCTCTTGATCTTTAGTTTGACGAGATGATCCATGTGATAGATTTTGGTTGATAGTAAATTTTAATATGCTATTGTTATTGATTGCATGATTCCGTTGCGCTAGATAGAACCGAAATATATCATGTCGTCATAAGCACTACGATACGTGACTAAATGAAGATTACGACCTAAATAGGACAATCTTGGGCCTTGAGTTAATTGCAACACAAAATCTCGAACAAGTGGTATTTGTATATATTCTTTAGTGAATTCTAACTGGGAGAATGAAAGAAAAGCGGGAAGTAGGATTGGTACAAGTAAGTTTCTGTTTCGGTATATGGTTTTGAAAGACTCTCTGATGATACTGAAAACCCCTAGAGGTAATTCGGGTCGTGTGATGGATATCTCCATTTCCTTTCTCTAGTTTCGATCAACGAAGATGATATATATAATGAAAGCAAATTAAAATAGTATATGTATATATTATTTTTCATCTTTAATTCTTAAATGGATGTGATATTGACCATATCCTTGAGTCATTTTCATCCGGCCGGTTTTGATATATAATTTTGAACGTATGCAATTTGCAGTTCGGTTCCAATGACAGGTATTTTTTTTTATTTTTTTATTTTTTTTATTTTTTTTATTTTTTTTATTTTTTTTATTTTTTCTTCTCCTTCCCAAATCGTTTTCAAAGTACGTGATGTTATTGTTAAGTTATTGATAATTTACATAAATTTGAGAGAACAAAATATAAGGGAATGTGCGCAAAGTCAATTATCTATATATTTATTAAAACACTAGGAATCCGAACGATTATAGAGGCTCTAAAAACTCAAACCTATTCTATAATGTTGTCACATAGGATTATTACTTATGTGACATTCTCATACATTTTTTACAATATTTTAATTTAACTATACAATATAGAACAAAATAATAGAATAAAAAAATATGATTATATATTAAAAAAAAAGTTAAAAAAAGTTAAACAATCCGTGGATCGAGTGCAGAACGGCGAAAATATTGTTCGGCATTATTAGACATTATACTAATTTAATTTTTTTGACAGATATTTTATTCTTTAATCTACCAATACTAATAATCATAAAATATTAATATTAATATTAATATATTCATATTTAATATATGTAATATTAATATTAATATTAATATTAATATTAATATATAAATATAATATAATATTAATTTAATATGTAACTATATAAATGAATACCATAAATATTAATATTAACATATTCATATATATCCCGTATATATTCATTCCATATATCCCTTTTTACTCATCAGATCCAATCTTTCAAATTACATAAACCCTTATATTATAGGAATTTAAATCTTCATAATTAGGAATATGATATCATTTACCCAAAAAATACACCAATGTTCATCCTATATATATATCGATCAAGAGTTTTTGAGATTATCTATTCCTTCTATATTCCTTCTTTGCTCGATAAATCTGTAAGTTTTTATAATTGATTAATTATTACTTTTATTTTTTTTACAAGTATATCATGGTTGGAATTAGTTGCTGTGTAAGTTCTCATATTATAACATAAATCTAAAACCTTTTGGACTGATTAATCATTAATTTCATTGGAATTAGTTGTTGGCTTCTTTAGATTGGATACCACATTATTGTATACGACACTTTGTTCAGCCTCAATTGCGATGAAGTCATATGACGCTATGCTAGATTATTAGCCTTGATGTTCTTCTTTACACTTTATTTTCTTGGTTTTCTTATTGATACACATTGTATGTACTTGGGTTTTCATGATGATAGAATCTTCTGTACACTTTGTTATCTTGGTTTCTAATTGATTCACATTGTACGTACTTAACTTTTTATGATGAAAAAACATCTATATTTTTTTCAAACAACGATGATATACTATACTAATTGTTATATAAATATGTTGTGATGCAGCAATGGCTACACATATGTTTTTTTTTTATGATGTGAAACTTAATCAATATCGAAATAACTGTTCAGTGAAAGCACGCGTACTTAAAACATGGCTGCAACCTGGATATGGAGAAAAATAACACCTCCATAATCAAGATACTTGCTGTGTTAGAAAAAGCATTGATCAACAAATTTGAACTTGAATTTCCAGAAGGAAGCAAAATTTCACGTTCTACCAAACAATTCAACAAGCTTTCCCATTCAAAATTCTTATAAACTACTACTCAATCGCTCAACTAAGTGGTCTAAATCAAAACAATTTCTAGGCCCTCTTTATGGATTTAACTTTACTAATTTTAAAGACATATGCAATTTTAACAAACCTATTTCATTCAGTATTGGTATGTTATTATACACTTCAATGATCACTAAATTATATACATAATGTTACTTTACCAGTTTTTATTCTTATACAATTTTTATTACTGTAATATACTATTACTAATATTCTTTACTTTAATGCGCAGATATTATCGGACGTATTCTTCAATATGATATACTAGATGAAGTACAAAATAACAAAGAAACAAACGTTTTATTACTGAATCTACAAAACACAACGTACGGATTAGCTTCTGAATACCATTTTTAATAACTAATTATTTTTGTCGTATTCTATTCAACTAAATTACAATTACAATTCTTTGCTCAGCAATTATAGCATATATATATTGCATGCTCGCTGGGACTTTTGCAACTCAATTCTCATCTTACATTGCTTCACAACTTCTAAAGTCAATATTGTTATTATTTTGCAATTTGCTCGAGTTAAAACAATAGGAGGTATCACAATGTTAAAACTACTAAAATCTTTTTTATATTTTTATATTATTTTCTTTACCAATAATAACGTTTATTCGCCATTTAACAGGTATTCTTTGGATGTAGTTGTTCGATTAAATTTGTCGCTTTCTATATTCCAATGTTGCACTACATTATTTTCTAATTTCATGTTCGTCATTTATTGTCTTTATATTTTAATGAATATTATTAAAGCATTTAAACATCCATATTCTAAATGATTCATTTATACACATACATATGTATTATATAATTTCAATTTAATTGAAATGATTCGTTCATTATTTTTCCATACAGTCTAAGAAAAAACAAACCAACTTTAAAACTTCCGCGCAACCCGCGAGTAAAAGACCTAATATATATATATATATATATATTTCATATATATATATATAGAGTTGAGTTATTGTGAGAAACTAAAAAAGTCGAGAACTGTGAGAACTAATAATGACCACTAGATTACATTGATCAAGGGTTAATATCATCCAATGGCTTTATTGTAAATAAATTCATCCATTTAAAAATACAATGTATTCAAAGGACATAATAGGAATATTAGTTCATAAAATTTAGATAAACGGAAATGCGGAAATGTACGTTCGTTAATAATGGATTCTAATGTTTGAAAATTGTCAACTTTTTATTATTACTGGACAAAAACGTACGGCCAATTATGTTATATTTATTTTTTGAAAATTTATTAATACAATAATGTTTTTAATAATATAAGGTTATGTGATTACATTTAACTTGTAAAATATAAATAGTAAAAATATAAAAGTTTTAAAAGCTATAAACTTTTTCGAGTGATACATATGTGAACGATACATATGTGAATGACCTTATATTCACATTTATATATATGTATTTTTTTATAACAAAGTTTATACAGAGACATATATGTACATATTTTAGTACACATGTGAACATATCTGTTCACATGTAGGGAATATATATAAAAAATACATGTGTTAATTTGTAACCCCATTCACATGTGTAAAAAAGTATGCACATGTGAACATATCATTTTTTACGATATTTATTTAGAATTTGTAAAGTGTACATATGAATTGATAAAATCTTAAACTTTACCCAATTTTTTATAGAGACAATTAACAAATACTATCATTTTTTACGATATTTATTTAGAATTTGTAAAGTGTACATATGAATTGATAAATCTTAAACTTTACCCAATCTTTACAGAGACAATTAACAAATACTATCATTTTTTACGATATTTATTTAGAATTTGTAAAGTGTACATATGAATTGATAAATCTTAAACTTTACCCAATCTTTACAGAGACAATTAACAAATACTATCATTTTTTACGATATTTATTTAGAATTTGTAAAGTGTACATATGAATTGATAAATCTTAAACTTTACCCAATCTTTACAGAGACAATTAACAAATACTATCATTTTTTACGATATTTATTTAGAATTTGTAAAGTGTACATATGAATTGATAAATCTTAAACTTTACCCAATCTTTACAGAGACAATTAACAAATACTATCATTTTTTACGATATTTATTTAGAATTTGTAAAGTGTACATATGAATTGATAAATCTTAAACTTTACCCAATCTTTACAGAGACAATTAACAAATACTATCATTTTTTACGATATTTATTTTTTAAAATTTTTATTAATACAATAATGTTTTTAATAATATAAGGTTATGTGATTACATTTAACTTGTAAAATATAAATAGTAAAAATATAAAAGTTTTAAAAGCTATAAACTTTTTCGAGTGATACATATGTGAACGATACATATGTGAATGACCTTATATTCACATTTATATATATGTATTTTTTTATACATATGTGAACGATACATATGTGAACGATACATATGTGAACGATACATATGTGAACGATACATATGTGAACGATACATATGTGAACGATACATATGTGAACGATACATATGTGAACGATACATATGTAAATATATATTAGTAAAAATATAAAAGTTTTAAAAGCTATAAACTTTTTCGAGTGATACATATGTGAACGATACATATGTGAATGACCTTATATTCACATTTATATATATGTATTTTTTTATAACAAAGTTTATACAGAGACATATATGTACTTTATTATCTGGACAATGGAACATACATATGGACTGCATCTGGAGACAACATCTGGACCTTCACTGGAGACAACATCTGGAGCGCTTCACTGGTGGCCTTCAGTAGTGGTCACTGGAATATCTATCTGGAGCAGTCATCTGGAGCGCTTCAGTTGAGAGCGTCACTGGTGGCTTACAGTAGTGGTCACTGGAATATCTATCTGGAGCAACATCTGGAGCGCTTCACTGGTGGCCTTCAGTAGTGGTCACTGGAATATCTATCTGGAGCAGTCATCTGGAGCGCTTCAGTTGAGAGCGTCACTGGTGGCTTACCAATATTTGTTACTGGAGAGACTTGCCACTGGAGGAGTGTTACTACTGGTGACTGGACTGGTTCAGAAAAGACTTGTCTGAAATGGGCCACTGCTGGCAGAATCAACATGGCTTGTTTAGATGGCATGATCAGCTCAGTTGACTTCTTCAGTTCACTGGGTTCCTCCAGTTCAGTGAATCTGGACATTTCCGCATCATTCTCCCCCTCTGAAAAGAGACTTGTCCTCAAGTCTTCGAGGTACTCATCCTCCAGATAAGGCATCAGATCTTCCACATTAAACGTGCTAGAAACTGCCATATCTCCAGGTAATTCAACCTTGTAAGCATTATCGCCATATCTCTCCACAATCTTGAACGGACCTTCAGCTCTGGGCATCAGTTTACTTTTTCTCTTCGCTGGAAACCTTTCTTTTCTAAGATGCACCCACACAAGATCACCTGGTGAAAAACTGGGCTGCTTTCTATTCTTGTTTGCTCTGGCCTTGTAACTGGCATTTGCCTTCTCTATTCTGGCCTTCACTTCTCCATGAATTTTCTTTATTTCTTTTGCTCTGGTTTCAGCTTCAATGCTTGCTTTTGGTTCAATCGAAAATGGAATTAAATCAATGGGAGTCAGTGGATTGACACCATAACAAACTTCAAATGGAGATTTACTGGTAGAATAGTTAGGAGCTCTGTTGAAAGCAAACTCAGCATGAGCAAGCTTCAGATCCCAATCCTTCAGTGTCTTCTTCACCAGTGTTCTTAACAGCATACCAATCGTTCTGTTAGTGACTTCAGTCTGTCCATCAGTCTGAGGATGGTGAGACGTACTGAACAACAATCTGGTACACATCAATCTCCATAATGTCTTCTAGAAAACTTAAGAATTTTACATCTCTATCTGAAACAATCGATTTGGGAATCCCATGCAATCTGACAATTTCTTTGAAGAACAGATTCGCCACTGCTGAAGCATCATTTGTTGTATTACAAGCAACAAAATGTGCCATTTTTGAAAATCGATCAACCACCACCATAATTGAATCTTTTCCCCTCTGGGTTTTTGGCAGTGCAACAATAAAATCCATGCTGAGATCCTCCCATGGTTGGCTTGGGACTGGAAGAGGAGTATACAAACCCTTGTGAAAAGTCGTCTTGGCCTGGTGACAAGTTGGGCAGCGACTGATAATATTCTGGACGTCCTTCAGTAGACTTGGCCAGTAGAAATGTTCAGTCAAGATCTCTCCAGTTTTATTGATTCCAAAATGACCAGCTAGACCTCCTCCATGTGCTTCTCTTATCAGTAAGTCTCTAATCGAACCTCTGGGAATGCACAACTTTCCATTCTTAAATAGGAAGTCATCTTGTACAGTAAATGGTCCTTTCTGATTAGCTTCAGTGAACTTTTCAGAAAAATCTGGGTCTGCAGCATATAACTCCTTTATAAAGGAAAACCCAAGCACTCTTGCTTCTAGAATAGATAATAATGAGTATCTTCGTGACAGTGCATCAGCAACAACATTACAAACTCCAGCTTTATGCTTTGAAACAAAGGAATAAGACTGTAAGAATTCTACCCATTTAGCATGTCTGGCATTAAGCTTGTGTTGACCGTTTATAAACTTCAGTGCTTCGTGATCAGAGAATAAGACAAACTGCTTTGGCTTCAGATAATGTGACCAGTGAGTGATAGCACGAATAATTGCATAAAATTCTTTATCATAAGTAATATACTTCAGTTTAGAGCCATTGAGCTTTTCACTGAAATATGCAACTGGACGCCCTGCTTGTACCAGAACTGCACCAATACCTACTCCACTTGCATCACATTCTAGCTCAAATAGCATATCAAAATCTGGTAAGGATAAGACTGGAGCTGAACTGAGCTTATCCTTTAGTGCTTCAAACGCCAGTTGGGCTGAACTCGGCCAGTTGAACACACCTTTCTTCAGACAGTTAGTAATTGGAGCTACAACTGTAGAGAAATTCTTGATAAATCTTCTATAAAATGACGCCAGTCCATGAAAACTTCTTACTTCAGTGATTGTGGTTGGAACTGGCCATGATCTGATGGCATCAACCTTAGAGGGATCCATAGAAATTCCTTATTTTGAAACAACATATCCCAGAAATATCACACTCTCCACCATAAAATCACATTTCTCCAGTTTACCATATAACTGGTGTCTTCTCAACAGTTCAAATACCTTCTTCAGATGGCTAACATGTTCAGCTTCAGATTTTGAATACACCAGAATATCATCAAAGTAAACAACAACAAACTGTCCAATGAGTGGTCTGAGAACTTCATTCATCAGTCTCATGAAAGTACTGGGAGCATTAGATAAGCCAAAAGGCATAACTAACCATTCATACAAACCTCCCTTGATTTTGAAAGCAGTTTTCCACTCATCTCCATCTTTCATCCTTATCTGGTGATAGCCACTTCTGAGATCGATCTTTGAAAATACGTTGGAGCCATGTAACTCATCAAGCATAGCATCCAATCTGGGAATGGGATACCTAAACTTAATGGTTATATTGTTGATGGCCCTGCTATCAACACACATTCTCATCGTACCATCTTTCTTTGGGACCAGGAGAGCTGGCACTGAACAAGGACTCATGCTTGCTCTGACATAACCTCTGCAACCAACTCATCTACTTGCCTCTGCAACTCTTTAGCTTCATTGGGTGAACACCTATAAGCAGCTTTGTTTGGCAGAACTGACCCTGGAACCAAGTCAATCTGGTGCTCAATTCCTCTTACTGGTGGCAAACCTTCAGGTAGGTCTTCTGGGAAAACATCAGTGAATTCCTTCAGTAAAGTCTTCAGGAGACTGGGGACACCAGTGAACTCCTTCTCTCCAGATTTTTCTACGACCAGTAACATCACAACTGGAGAGCCTTCAGATAACTCTTCTTCGACTTCAGCTTGAGATAAAAACAAAGGCTTACTGGGCTGGTCTTTCTTGACTTTCATCAGTTCATTAGGCTTCAGAGAAGTCAGTGTGACCTTCTTTCCACTTATACTCAAAGAATACGAGTTCATTCGACCATCATGAAGAACATAATTATCAAATAACCATGGTCGACCCAATAAAATATGACAAGCATCCATAGGTACAACATCACAAATAATTTTGTCTTGATAAACTGACCCAATTGAAAACGGAATAGTAACTTGACGATTAACTTTTACCTCTGATCCTTCACTGAGCCATTGCAACTTGTAAGGTCGAGGGTGCTTAACTGTAGGTAGCGCCAGTTTCTCTACCATGTAAGTTGAAGCAGCATTAACACAACTCCCACCATCAATGATCAGATCACAAACTTTTCCTTTGACTGTGCATCTGGAGTGAAAAATGTTCTCCCTCTGGACAGTATCAGTGGTAACTTCATCAGCATGCATCACTCTTCTGACAACCAACATTTCTCCAACATCTGCACCAACATAAGACTCTTCATCTTCTTCTTCATCTTCATCATACACTGGCTCACCCTTTTCAGTGTCGACATCTGGTAAACATTCAATTTCTCTGGCAGTCAAGGCTCTTTGATTAGGACACTGGGCCTGGAAGTGACCAAAGCCATGGCACTTGAAACATTTTCTTCCAACTGGTTCTTTCGTTCCTCCAGTTTCTTTCTCTTTGCCTCTGAAGGATTTCTGGACAGTTTCAGTAAATTTGGGAACTGGTTGACTAGTAACTGGTTGACTTGCACTGGCAGGAACCTTACTGAATGACTTGTACGGAACCTTCTTCTTCAGTTGTCTTTCAATCTGGATATCCATCTTGCATGCACCTTCATATGTCCAGATAGGCTGTAATTCAATCTTCTCAGTAATGGCAGCGTTCAGACCACCAAGAAATCTGGCAATAGTGTGCTCTTCAGTCTCATTCACACCAGTTCTGGTCTTCAGATGCTCAAACTCTCTAATGTACTCTGTTAGGACCAGTTCACCTGGTAAACTGGCCAGTCTCCAGTTGCACCTGGAGACCCAGTGAAACTGTCCAGTGAAACTGGAGACCTAGATGATTTGTCGAGAAATATATTGAAGTCCAGTTGCACCGTACAGTCAACGCAACTGAAGACTTCCTCCAGTTGAGAACTGACCAAGTTGAAGAAGCATTCCAGTTGAAGTCGAAGACAACAAATGGAAGATAGAGAATGGCAATGGCAGCGAAGCCCAGTTGGCATTCTAGTCAGTTACAAACTGGAGACCATCAGTGGAAAGCCCTTACAAAGCTTTACACTGATTACGAGGAATTGACTTGTATGCTTTATGTACCTTTACCCGGATAATAAGCCTTATCTTATTATTTAAGTATTAAAAGGTACATAAAGGTGGTTATGTAAAGTCACTTTAACATGCGACTTTACACTGCCTTTTAAGGAATTAAATGCTATTCCTTAAATGCTCTCAACCACATTTGTACGGCTAAAGTTAACATCCCAATGTTAACTTTGCCTATAAATACAAGTCATTGTACCACCAAGAATATTAAGTTATTTCACAAAGACGAATAACTTCACACTTTGCAAACCTGCAATATTCTTGGTGAACTTGTGCAATATTCTCTCAATCGCTAAAAGGAACATTTCACAACTTTAAGTGTTTCGATTGTCTTGAGAAATTCCGAGTGTAGATCAATTGTATTTCATAGGTTGTTAGGATATTTACATTCGTGTATTATCTTGGTTCCGCATCAACCTTGTAATAGGTTTAAGCATAAATCCAAAAGATTTAATGGCCCCAACAATGCTTCCAGCTCCAGCTCTCTGGATAAGACCAATCTTACATGCTATAAGTGTGGCAAGAAAGGTCATTTTATGAAGGAATGCAGATCTAGTCAGTTGAACAACCAAACTGGCCCCTCTGTCCCTAATTTCAATCGGCCTGATGATAGCTACAAAGCTAAATACAAGAAGCTTAAGGCCCAGATTGCCCTCCTGTCCATGGAAAAGAAAAAGGATCAGTGCTTAATGGCACAAACTGAGGGAAAATGGGAGTACTCTGATGACTCATCTGATGATGAAGAAGAGGAAAGGGACATGTGCTTCATGGCCTTGGAAGCTCAACAACAGCAACACGTGGTGAAAGAAGATGTCATCTCTGGAAGATGGGTGGACATCATACTGAAGAAGGTATGTGACTATGATAACCAGGTTGACCCTGAACTAAAACTGGACCTGGCTGAATCATTAAGTGGTGATTTGGTATTTGTGGAAACTGTAAGAGCTGATAGTGAAAGATATCTTGACACTATCCTAATTGAACTGAACAATGTTAAACCACAACTAAATGATTTGCAAAGTGTCCAGTTGGCTCTCAAGGAGTCAGTTTTAAAGATTGAGGCTTTAGAACTTGATAATCAAAAACTATTTTCTGATCTTGAAAAAGAACAAAAGATTATCAAGTCATGGGTAAAAGCATCTGGCAAAAACTATGATGCATTTTCAAGAACTATCGATGCCCAGAAGAATGCATGGAAATCTGGAGATCTGGAGATGGCAGCTCTCATACCAGACCTTCATGCATTACCTCCAGCTCTCAAGGTTGAAACACCTTATGATCAATCTGAAGCTGTTGAAACTGAAACCTTTGAGACCACCCCCATTGAGGTTAAAACTGGAGCCAAACAGGCTAAAGCTCCAGTCAAAAAGGCCACTGGTAACAAGCCTTTACCTCAAAAGTCTAAGGTGCCCAAGACCCGACAGACTAAAGCACCAGTTGAACCTAGGTCCAAGGTTCAACTGCCTGAAGAAAATAATATTTTGGTTAATCTGGAAAGTCAACTCCAACTTTTGTCTCGGCAGGTTCAGAGTTGTACTGCCCGGATTAACAATCTGGAAGGAGGTTTATTACCTCCAGTTTTCAAACAAAATATTAATCCACTCTCTTTAATACCTAAACAAAAGAATGTTCCTTCTGGAACAAAATCTGGTAAAAATAAAGGGAGTAAGTATCAAATACCAATTGTTTTTACTCCTGCACCTGGATCTGGTGATAAAGCTCCAGATGCAGCCTCCAGTTCAACACCACAACTGTCAACTGTGACTTCTGTAGAGAAGTCCAGCGAACCCATCAAGAAAAGATGGGTTCACAAAAAGAACTAATGATTTTTGTGTGTGTGTAGGGCGATCGAAAGAAGAATATCTGGTATCTGGACAGCGCTGCTGGCCGGACTATGACCGGATGTAAGCCCCTACTGGAAGAGTTCACTGTCCAAGATGGACCGACAGTGACGTTTGGTAACGATCAATCTGGAAAGACTGAAGGATATGGTGTGCTCAATAATGGACAAGTCGAATTCAAAAGAGTTGCATTTGTGAATGGTTTGAAATACAACCTGATCAGTGTCAGCCAACTTTGCGATGATGGCTTCAGAGTATTGTTCGATATTGCACAAGGCACCATATTTAACAAGGATTGGAAAGTGGTGATGATTGCACCAAGAAAAGGAAATGTGTACATCATGGATATGGAACCAGCTCTAAAAGAGCAATGTTTCTATACCAAAGCTGATGAGGACACCAACTGGCTATGGCATAAAAGATTATCCCATCTTAATTTCAAAAACATTAACAAGTTGTCTCGCAAACAACTGGTTGATGGGATACCTCAGATTTCTTTCAATAAAGAAAAACCATGTCCAGGGTGTGAGATGGGCAAGCAGAAGAGAGCCAGTTTTAAAACTAGGCAAAATTTTAGCATCACTGAACCTCTTCACATGCTACATATGGATCTCTTTGGTCCAGTGAATGTTCAAACTAGAGCTAGAAAGAAGTACACTCTAGTTGTGGTTGATGAATTCACCAGATACAGCTGGGTGGTATTCATCAGATCCAAAAGTGATGCATCTGCTGAAATCATCTCTCTCATTAAAAGAATTGAGCTCAAGTATACTCGAAAAGTTTGTCAGTTGCGAAGTGATAATGGTACTGAATTCCAAAATAAGGTACTTGAAACATTTTGCAATGACACTGGCATCTCTCAAAACTTATCATCAGTTCACTCTCCAGAGCAAAATGGAGTTGTTGAAAGAAAGAATCGTACACTGATAGAAGCAGCCAGAAGTATGCTATCTGAATCTGGTCTTCCCACCAGTTTTTGGGCTGAGGCAGTTGCAACTGCTTGTCACACCCAAAACCTGTCAGTCTACATCAAGAGACATAAGAAGACTGCCTATGAAGTACTCAGGAATCGTAAACCAAATATTGGATACTTCCATGTATTTGGTTGTCCAGTTTATATACTAAACGATTCCAGTCAGCTTGGAAAGTTTGATGCAAAAGCTGATGAAGGGGTATTTTTAGGTTATTCAGATATTCGAAAGGCCTTTAGAGTTTATAATTATAGACTCCAAAAGGTTCATGAGACAATTCATGTCACATTTGATGAGTCAACTGAAGCAATCAACAAGAGACCAAGCCTTGATATTTCTCCAGTCGTTCCAATTAATTTTGGTGAAACTGACCAAGTTCATCGGTCAGTTGTTTCACCAGAAGATGCTTCCAGTTACAACAAATTGGAACCAGTTAAGAAGAAGAACACCACCAGTGACACATCATTCTATCCCTCCATCAATTTCAACTTACCACAAGAATTGGTGATTGGATCTGATGTACGTGCCACTCCAATATCAGCACCAGATCAAACACCTACTTCTCCAGTTCTTCATGAAATGCCTTCTAATGAGGAATTTCATGATGCTAATCGAGACCTCATTGACTCTGATGAGGATGTAGAAGTTGTTTGGACTGATCCTTCTCCAGAAGCTGTTGCAACTGAAGAAGATCGTCAGGTGACTTGCACTGATATTGTAGTTCACTAGCCTAGTCAATACACTAGATGGACTCGAGCCCATCCAATTGAACAATTGTGGGTGATCCAACTAGTGGGGTTCAGACTAGAAGAGCCACCAGTGAGCAATGCTTAAACGTCACCTTCTTATCACTAATTGAACCAAAGAAGATTGACGAGGCTATGGCAGACCCAAGCTGGGTGGAAGCTATGCAAGAAGAGCTCCTCCAGTTTGAAAGGAACAATGTTTGGGAGCTTGTTCCTTGTCCACCAGGGTTAAAGAAAGAACCTATTGGTACCAGATGGGTCTACCGAAACAAAATGGATGAAGATGGCCATGTTGTAAGAAACAAGGCCAGACTAGTTGCCCAAGGTTATTGTCAAGCAGAGGGCGTTGACTTTGATGAAACTTTTGCTCCAGTTGCAAGACTTGAAGCCATAAGAATATTTCTGGCTTATGCAGCCCATCTGCAGTTCAAGGTCTTCCAGATGGATGTCAAAAGTGCGTTCCTTAATGGAACATTGGAAGAAGAAGTTTATGTTAAGCAGACTCCAGGTTTCATCGATGAGAAGCATCCTCATTGGGTTTATAGACTGAACAAAGCATTGTATGGTCTAAGACAAGCCCCAAGAGCCTGGTATGATACTTTAACTAAACATCTTCTTAAAAATGGCTTTCAAAGAGGTGCAATAGATAATACCTTGTTTATCTTGAAAGAAAGAGGTAATATCTTATTGGTACAAATTTATGTTGATGACATTATTTTTGGTTCAACTGATGATGCAATGTGTAAAAAGTTTTCTAAAATCATGTCATCTGAGTATGAGATGAGTTTAATGGGTGAATTAACATTTTTCTTAGGTCTTCAGATTAAGCAAACTGAAAATGGAATTTTCATAAACCAAGGAAAATATGTCAGAGATTTGTTAAGAAAATACAAATATGATTCAATCCCATCGAAAAACACACCTATTGCAGCACCATTGAATTTGGACTCTGACCCAACTGGCAAACCAGTTAACATAACTGACTATAGAGGTATGGTTGGTTCACTGATGTACTTAACTGCCAGTCGACCAGATATAATGTTTGCAACATGTTTATGTGCCAGATTTTAGTCTAACCCTAAAGAATCACATTTGCACGCTGTAAAGCGTATCTTTAGATACCTGAAAGGGTGTCCTAATCTTGGTCTTTGGTACCCCAAAGGCTCAGGATTAGATCTAATGGGTTATTCAGATTCTGATCATGCAGGTTGTAAGATAGATAGAAAATCAACAACTGGTGGTTGTCATTTCCTTGGAGGAAAACTGGTAAGTTGGACCAGCAAGAAGCAGACTTCAGTCTCTATGTCCACTGCTGAGGCAGAGTACATTTCTGCAGCCAGTTGCTGTGCCCAGATTCTCTGGATCAAGAACCAGTTACTAGATTATGGTCAGAAGTATACCAAGACCCCAATCTTTTGTGACAACACCAGTGCTATTGCTATATCTCACAACCCAGTGATGCACTAAAAAACAAAGCATATTGACATCAGGTATCATTTCATTCGAGATCACGTTATGAAAGGAGATATTGAAATTCATTTCATCCCCACTGACAAACAGTTAGCTGATGTTTTTACTAAACCTCTCGATGAGAAAACCTTTAAACACCTCATCAGCGAACTGGGAATGTTAAACCCTTAACTGGAGCTTTCTTTGTTATTGAACGCGTCAGTGACACTGATGAAGTTCTCCAGTTGAGGAGGTCCAGATAATCTTTGCTCGCCAGGCTATCGAACGCCTTTGTGATACTATCTTGGCACTAATTGATTTCTGGATCATCATTTTAGGGGGAAAGACTCAAAATAATTTTCTGACTAAAATTCGTTTTTGTTTGAAAATGCAACTGGAGAACTCTCCAGTTGGAAACTGGTACTGGAATGATCCTCCAGTTACCAGGTTCAGTCTTGTCTTATTTTTATAACGTTACAAATACTTGGTCAATATGTGTGACACGTGATGATACTCGAGTGTCTTAAACCACTTGATATCGTGATCTGACGTGTTTGAAACCATTTTAGTACTTGACAACTGTTTGTATTGGGAAAACAAAAGGTGAGTGGGCGCGTGGGTAAGATAAGCCGTCGTAGCATTTAATGCTGACTTGGAAGCATTTAATGTTTACATGGCAAATCAATATTTTATTTCAAAATTCAAACCAACTTTGTTGATAATATCTACAAAAAGGATTGTCTTTATTAAAATATAATTTTGGTGTTTCATTGGGATCTTGAATCCCTTTATAAATACCCTTATTTACTCCGAACTCATTTACTTCCTTCTCTTACATTCCTTCATTTACTTCCAATCATCAAAATTGCTTCATTTTCTCTTTGCTTCACAAATCAAAACCCTAAATCCCAAATTTCAATTTCATTTTCAATGGCACCTAGATCATCTCGTTCAAGAGATGTAAATCTCTTGACTGTTCCATATAATCCCTTACCAGATGTCAAAGCGGCACCTGGTGCCCCTAGTAGTGCTTCGGTCATCAAACTAAATCCAAATAATCCGATGGCCAGCCTACGAGGATCTCAAGGGTCCGATACCCTTATTGGTAGAATTCAAAAGTTTTTGAAGAATTCTCCAATAGGACCCTCATTCTCTCTAAACCCACGTAAGTTGTTTCACAACTACTTATGTGAGTTTTGGTACACTGCCATTCTTTCTTCCGATTGTTCCTCCATCAGTTTCACATTAAAGGATGGAACAATCCAGTATACCTTGTCAGCCGATGTATTGAGGGATGCCTTACGCCTCAATTACTGGAGAGGGGGTGAATCTCCAGTCGTCTTGCCCCCAAATATAAACTTTCGCCAAGTACTTCTTGAAATGGGACACAGGGAGTGTTTGGAGAATGGGGTGTTGAAGACAAAAGGTGCGATGACCATGAAGGGCCTTACACCTTCATGGAGGTATTTTTTCATCCACCTGGTGGAGAGCATGGGTGGGAGTTCTGGTGGACTTGACCAGATTAACTCCTCGCAAGCAGAGTGGACTTTGCAGATATTCTGTATAGAAGCCTAGTTCAAAAACTGAAGGGCACAAGGGGTGTTTGTATTCCCTTTTCAAGGTTCCTCTCTCTTTGTTTTAAGCAAATTCTAGGCAGAGAAGCATATAATAGTACAGATTCACCGTACACTGCTCCAGATATGCTAAGGAATCTAGACTCACTGGTATCTGAAGCTGGTGAGGTCGAACTTCCTGAACGAATGCAACTGGCATTCGCTTCAACTGATGCACCTCTTGCAGGTGAGTCAGAAAGGCAACTGGGCGGGCCTCAAAATAATGAGGGACCCTCCAGTGTGTCTAATGTTATGGTTGAGGATAGAGCAACCATAACTGAAGCAACCCCCATCACATCTATCCCTGGTGAAGATACTTCGGTATTTGATCCACCAACAGATGTACCCATCCAGGAAACTGGGGAAGGTCATCTGGAGACTGACCAGGTAACTGGTCAGCCCTCAGTTACATTCATGGATCTGGACATGAGTGTTAATGACGAGGAAATCCTTATAGAATCTTCGGATTCTGAAGGTACTGAAACAGACTTGGAGATTCTTGATGCTTCTGTACAAGCTCAAGACCCTTCATCTCCAGTCTCACTTCCAGACGCATCAATTTCACTTTCACCACCACAAGAAAATGTGCCTATAGATATATCTTTACCAATATATTCCGCTCCTTTACCAACTGGGCAATTCTCACTTGCTCGAGAAATGCCACCCCCACCATCTCCGTTGTTCACACCTGAGCATTCTCAGCATGAACAACAATTTGTTTTTCCAGTCCTTTCTTCAACCACCACTCCAATTATATCTTCAACTGCTGGCTTGACAACTGGGGAGACTTCCTTAAGTTTGCCTCCTCCAGTTGCTCCAGTAGTAACTGCTGCTGGTCCAGTGACACCTTCTCCTTTGTCACTGGACAGTCAAGTTGTCTCACTACAAGCCGATCTCCAAAACCTTCTTACCAGGGTGGAGGAGATTCAGAAGACACTTGACAAAAACACCAAGTCATTCTCCAGATACCACAAAGATCATTTAACAAACATTAAGGTGTTCGATCTGGGGATAAACAAGTTTTCATCCAATGAAGACTTGGTGTTTAGAAAGCTTAATGAGTTGGTCACTGGCTGCAACAATCTGGCTGGTACTCTAAAGGAAGCCTTTGACCTAACTCACTCCAAGGTCACCAGTTCAATCTCCAACTTGCTGGGAAATACTGTCAGAACTTCAGAAGTTGACTTGAAAGAGATTGAAAGGCAGGTTAAGGATCTAATTGAAAGACCTGGCCTAGATGTAACTGGCCTTGGAGAGCAGTTGATGACTTCGGTTGGTCAGAAAATAGAGGATACGCTGGGTGCTAGAGAAGAGCATTTGATTGAAAGGGTGATGTCTGAGATCACCAAGCTGGCCACTCCTCAGGTTGATCTGGCCCCACTTACCAGTGAGATCAACCAGTTGAGAGGCAGCATAGAGAGTTTGAACACCCAGGTATCTCTACATACTCAATCTATAGAGAAACTGACAACTGAAGTAGAGCATCTGAAGAGGAAAGATGAAGAGGTAAAAGAAAAGGTGGTTTCTGGTTTGGACGAAGACTCCAAGCTTTTAAATGAACTAAAAACTGGTCAAGAACAAGTTAGTGCAAATGTCTTGACCCAGTCTAAAGAAACCAACCACCTTTGGAGGTTCTTCAGGATGATGTGTGGCATCTTTAAAGAGTGTAAGGACATGCAGTCATGGCAGCCTCTTGACCGGTTGCCATCTCACCCCTCTGAATGGGAAGCAATTAGGGCAGGTCTAGATGCTGCCAAGGGGGAAAGAAGTTCAGTCCTTACACCAGTTGCACCTGGAAGGACTCCATCTGGAAGAGAATTAAGTGTGGCTACCAGTACTGAAGCTGGTGAGCAAAGAGTTGGTGGATCTGGTGATGATGGAGATAGGGGGAATGTTGTTTTGGATAAGGGTAAAGGTTTGGCTGTTGAAGCATCTGCCCAGCCGACCACTGATGAAATGTTAGAAACTGGTAATACTGACATACTTCCTCCAGTTTCAGATAGTGATAGCAGAAGACTGGCCAGACTTGGAAATGATATTAAAGAAAAGAAAAAAATGAAACAAAGAAACCAAGCTGAAGCCAGGGCACATCTTGCACAAATCAAGTTACTTGATATGAGTGATGCCAATCTTTTGGGTATCACTAAGGAGGAGTATGTTAGGATCAAGAATGATCCCAGGATAGTTCACCAGTTGAAAGAAATGCTGGATGTAGAACTGGACAGACACTATCCTGAGGATGAAGCAGAATTTGATGCCAGGAGTTTAAACATTTCAGTGGAGAAGGCTAAGGAGATAAGGGCCAGTGGGATTCTTAAATGAGTTGAAAATGTTAAGAAGGTTGTGAAGAAGGTTTTGAATCCACCAAGAAGGATTCCACAACCAAGAAGACCACTGTCTAGAGATGCTGACCTTAGCACATTTGTTGAACCAACTGGCGAGGTTTCAAATGAAGACATCAAGTAGCTGTAACTGCTGCTGGTCCAGTGACACCTTCTCCTTTGTCACTGGACAGTCAAGTTGTCTCACTACAAGCCGATCTCCAAAACCTTCTTACCAGGGTGGAGGAGATTCAGAAGACACTTGACAAAAACACCAAGTCATTCTCCAGATACCACAAAGATCATTTAACAAACATTAAGGTGTTCGATCTGGGGATAAACAAGTTTTCATCCAATGAAGACTTGGTGTTTAGAAAGCTTAATGAGTTGGTCACTGGACAGTCAAGTTGTCTCACTACAAGCCGATCTCCAAAACCTTCTTACCAGGGTGGAGGAGATTCAGAAGACACTTGACAAAAACACCAAGTCATTCTCCAGATACCACAAAGATCATTTAACAAACATTAAGGTGTTCGATCTGGGGATAAACAAGTTTTCATCCAATGAAGACTTGGTGTTTAGAAAGCTTAATGAGTTGTCACTGGACAGTCAAGTTGTCTCACTACAAGCCGATCTCCAAAACCTTCTTACCAGGGTGGAGGAGATTCAGAAGACACTTGACAAAAACACCAAGTCATTCTCCAGATACCACAAAGATCATTTAACAAACATTAAGGTGTTCGATCTGGGGATAAACAAGTTTTCATCCAATGAAGACTTGGTGTTTAGAAAGCTTAATGAGTTGGTCACTGGCTGCAACAATCTGGCTGGTACTCTAAAGGAAGCCTTTGACCTAACTCACTCCAAGGTCACCAGTTCAATCTCCAACTTGCTGGGAAATACTGTCAGAACTTCAGAAGTTGACTTGAAAGAGATTGAAAGGCAGGTTAAGGATCTAATTGAAAGACCTGGCCTAGATGTAACTGGCCTTGGAGAGCAGTTGATGACTTCGGTTGGTCAGAAAATAGAGGATACGCTGGGTGCTAGAGAAGAGCATTTGATTGAAAGGGTGATGTCTGAGATCACCAAGCTGGCCACTCCTCAGGTTGATCTGGCCCCACTTACCAGTGAGATCAACCAGTTGAGAGGCAGCATAGAGAGTTTGAACACCCAGGTATCTCTACATACTCAATCTATAGAGAAACTGACAACTGAAGTAGAGCATCTGAAGAGGAAAGATGAAGAGGTAAAAGAAAAGGTGGTTTCTGGTTTGGACGAAGACTCCAAGCTTTTAAATGAACTAAAAACTGGTCAAGAACAAGTTAGTGCAAATGTCTTGACCCAGTCTAAAGAAACCAACCACCTTTGGAGGTTCTTCAGGATGATGTGTGGCATCTTTAAAGAGTGTAAGGACATGCAGTCATGGCAGCCTCTTGACCGGTTGCCATCTCACCCCTCTGAATGGGAAGCAATTAGGGCAGGTCTAGATGCTGCCAAGGGGGAAAGAAGTTCAGTCCTTACACCAGTTGCACCTGGAAGGACTCCATCTGGAAGAGAATTAAGTGTGGCTACCAGTACTGAAGCTGGTGAGCAAAGAGTTGGTGGATCTGGTGATGATGGAGATAGGGGGAATGTTGTTTTGGATAAGGGTAAAGGTTTGGCTGTTGAAGCATCTGCCCAGCCGACCACTGATGAAATGTTAGAAACTGGTAATACTGACATACTTCCTCCAGTTTCAGATAGTGATAGCAGAAGACTGGCCAGACTTGGAAATGATATTAAAGAAAAGAAAAAAATGAAACAAAGAAACCAAGCTGAAGCCAGGGCACATCTTGCACAAATCAAGTTACTTGATATGAGTGATGCCAATCTTTTGGGTATCACTAAGGAGGAGTATGTTAGGATCAAGAATGATCCCAGGATAGTTCACCAGTTGAAAGAAATGCTGGATGTAGAACTGGACAGACACTATCCTGAGGATGAAGCAGAATTTGATGCCAGGAGTTTAAACATTTCAGTGGAGAAGGCTAAGGAGATAAGGGCCAGTGGGATTCTTAAATGAGTTGAAAATGTTAAGAAGGTTGTGAAGAAGGTTTTGAATCCACCAAGAAGGATTCCACAACCAAGAAGACCACTGTCTAGAGATGCTGACCTTAGCACATTTGTTGAACCAACTGGCGAGGTTTCAAATGAAGACATCAAGTCCGCTGTACTGGCTGCTGGTGCTGGGAGTATAAGAATTACAAATGAATCTGAAGCTAGAAGCTACTACTCCCAGATCATGTCAACCAGAAGACATAGTGGTACTATTAATGGTGTAAATGTAACAATCAAGCCAGGCACCAAAGTCTTTCAAGTCGAAGTTAGTTATACCAGGGGGCCACTGGTTAAAACTGACAATCCTGGTGCTATGCAATATGGGTTCAGCGAATGGGTTGAGATGGTGAATGTGCTAGATACGAAGGCACAAAAGAATAGGTTTGAGAAAGCATGGGTAAACTTTCTAAGGGGGAAAATTCAACATAAAGAAAATCTTGAGCAAAAGTTGAATATTGATCCTGAAGATACTCAGCCTATCTCTTCAGTTGCCAAGAGAAGAAGAACTGGCGAAGGGCCATCTCATTAAGTTCTTTCTTCAGTTATCTACTTGTAATTTGTATTTACATTCTGTAACTTGTATAAACTCCATTTCCTTGTATAAATGAAGTTACCAGTTTGTAACCACAAGGTAGATAATAGATTAAAATCTAACAAACCTAAAAGAAAAACCTAAGGCATTTATTGATCTATAAAAATGCCTTAGAAACTTAGATAGATTCAAATCGAACAAGTCTCTATAGTTCACACTTGTATAGATACAAGAACTAGAAAAAGACTTAGACTATATTTCTAGATAAATAGGGGGAATTTGTTAGGACCAGTTCACCTGGTAAACTGGCCAGTCTCCAGTTGCACCTGGAGACCCAGTGAAACTGTCCAGTGAAACTGGAGACCTAGATGATTTGTCGAGAAGTATATTGAAGTCCAGTTGCACCGTACAGTCAACGCAACTGAAGACTTCCTCCAGTTGAGAACTGACCAAGTTGAAGAAGCATTCCAGTTGAAGTCGAAGACAACAAATGGAAGATAGAGAATGACAATGGCAGCGAAGCCCAGTTGGCATTCTAGTCAGTTACAAACTGGAGACCATCAGTGGAAAGCCCTTACAAAGCTTTACACTGATTACGAGGAATTGACTTGTATGCTTTATGTACCTTTACCCGGATAATAAGCCTTATCTTATTATTTAAGTATTAAAAGGTACATAAAGGTGGTTATGTAAAGTCACTTTAACATGCGACTTTACACTGCCTTTTAAGGAATTAAATGCTATTCCTTAAATGCTCTCAACCACATTTGTACGGCTAAAGTTAACATCCCAATGTTAACTTTGCCTATAAATACAAGTCATTGCACCACCAAGAATATTAAGTTATTTCACAAAGACGAATAACTTCACACTTTGCAAACCTGCAATATTCTTGGTGAACTTGTGCAATATTCTCTCAATCGCTAAAAGGAACATTTCACAACTTTAAGTGTTTCGATTGTCTTGAGAAATTCCGAGTGTAGATCAATTGTATTTCATAGGTTGTTAGGATATTTACATTAGTGTATTATCTTGGTTCCGCATCAACCTTGTAATTTGTTTAACTTCAATAAATAAATTACACATTGAAAAATACATATTGTCTCATCAAGTTATCTTACAAGTTATTTGTATTATTGCATTGTTCTTTACTTATTGTCATTTATATAAGTAATCTATCTAGAACTTGGTATATACACACTGCAACTGGTCGTCTCCAGTTCAGTGCATATATTGCAAAGTAACTCCACCATCGACATAGAGGTGTCTTCAGTAGTAACATCTAACGAGTTGGGATTTACATACTCCACAACTTCCTTGGCTCCTTCCTTCAGATTGTTCATCAGTAGATGATAAAGGACGACCACCACAAATATTGATAAAGGACGAACCACCACAAATATTGATAAAGGACCACCACCATATTGATAAAGGACGCCACCACAATATTGATAAAGGAGAACCACCACAATATTGATAAAGGACCACCACAATATTGATAAAGGACAACCACCACAATATTGATAAAGGACAACCACCACAATATTGATAAAGGACAACCACCACAATATTGATAAAGGACAACCACCACAATATTGATAAAGGACAACCACCACAATATTGATAAAGGACAACCACCACAATATTGATAAAGGACAACCACCACAATATTGATAAAGGACAACCACCACAATATTGATAAAGGACAACCACCACAATATTGATAAAGGACAACCACCACAATATTGATAAAGGACAACCACCACAATATTGATAAAGGACGCCACCACAATATTGATAAAGGAGAACCACCACAATATTGATAAAGGACCACCACAATATTGATAAAGGACAACCACCACAATATTGATAAAGGACAACCACCACAATATTGATAAAGGACAACCACCACAATATTGATAAAGGACAACCACCACAATATTGATAAAGGACAACCACCACAATATTGATAAAGGACAACCACCACAATATTGATAAAGGACAACCACCACAATATTGATAAAGGACAACCACCACAATATTGATAAAGGACAACCACCACAATATTGATAAAGGACAACCACCACAATATTGATAAAGGACAACCACCACAATATTGATAAAGGACAACCACCACAATATTGATAAAGGACGCCACCACAATATTGATAAAGGAGAACCACCACAATATTGATAAAGGACCACCACAATATTGATAAAGGACAACCACCACAATATTGATAAAGGACAACCACCACAATATTGATAAAGGACAACCACCACAATATTGATAAAGGACAACCACCACAATATTGATAAAGGACAACCACCACAATATTGATAAAGGACAACCACCACAATATTGATAAAGGACAACCACCACAATATTGATAAAGGACAACCACCACAATATTGATAAAGGACAACCACCACAATATTGATAAAGGACAACCACCACAATATTGATAAAGGACAACCACCACAATATTGATAAAGGACAACCACCACAATATTGATAAAGGACGCCACCACAATATTGATAAAGGAGAACCACCACAATATTGATAAAGGACCACCACAATATTGATAAAGGACAACCACCACAATATTGATAAAGGACAACCACCACAATATTGATAAAGGACGAACCACCACAATATTGATAAAGGACGAACCACCACAATATTGATAAAGGACGAACCACCACAATATTGATAAAGGACGAACCACCACAATATTGATAAAGGACGAACCACCACAATATTGATAAAGGACGAACCACCACAATATTGATAAAGGACGAACCACCACAATATTGATAAAGGACGAACCACCACAATATTGATAAAGGACGAACCACCACAATATTGATAAAGGACGAACCACCACAATATTGATAAAGGACGAACCACCACAATATTGATAAAGGACGAACCACCACAATATTGATAAAGGACGAACCACCACAATATTGATAAAGGACGAACCACCACAATATTGATAAAGGACGAACCACCACAATATTGATAAAGGACGAACCACCACAATATTGATAAAGGACGAACCACCACAATATTGATAAAGGACGAACCACCACAATATTGATAAAGGACGAACCACCACAATATTGATAAAGGACGAACCACCACAATATTGATAAAGGACGAACCACCACAATATTGATAAAGGACGAACCACCACAATATTGATAAAGGACGAACCACCACAATATTGATAAAGGACGAACCACCACAATATTGATAAAGGACGAACCACCACAATATTGATAAAGGACGAACCACCACAATATTGATAAAGGACGAACCACCACAATATTGATAAAGGACGAACCACCACAATATTGATAAAGGACGAACCACCACAATATTGATAAAGGACGAACCACCACAATATTGATAAAGGACGAACCACCACAATATTGATAAAGGACGAACCACCACAATATTGATAAAGGACGAACCACCACAATATTGATAAAGGACGAACCACCACAATATTGATAAAGGACGAACCACCACAATATTGATAAAGGACGAACCACCACAATATTGATAAAGGACGAACCACCACAATATTGATAAAGGACGAACCACCACAATATTGATAAAGGACGAACCACCACAATATTGATAAAGGACGAACCACCACAATATTGATAAAGGACGAACCACCACAATATTGATAAAGGACGAACCACCACAATATTGATAAAGGACGAACCACCACAATATTGATAAAGGACGAACCACCACAATATTGATAAAGGACGAACCACCACAATATTGATAAAGGACGAACCACCACAATATTGATAAAGGACGAACCACCACAATATTGATAAAGGACGAACCACCACAATATTGATAAAGGACGAACCACCACAATATTGATAAAGGACGAACCACCACAATATTGATAAAGGACAACCACCACAATATTGATAAAGGAAACCGAAGATTTAAAAGGACCTCACCACAATATTGATAAAGGACGAACCACCACAAATATTTACATTCGTGTATTATCTTGGTTCCGCATCAACCTTGTAATTTGTTTAACTTCAATAAATAAATTACACATTGAAAAATACATATTGTCTCATCAAGTTATCTTACAAGTTATTTGTATTATTGCATTGTTCTTTACTTATTGTCATTTATATAAGTAATCTATCTAGAACTTGGTATATACACACTGCAACTGGTCGTCTCCAGTTCAGTGCATATATTGCAAAGTAACTCCACCATCGACATAGAGGTGTCTTCAGTAGTAACATCTAACGAGTTGGGATTTACATACTCCACAACTTCCTTGGCTCCTTCCTTCAGATTGTTCATCAGTAGATACTGATCTTGCTTGTACGACTGGGGAACAAACCTCTTCTGCATAACCTCCTTCAGTTTGGACCAGGTCTTGATTTTACTTTTGCCCTTGTACTCTCTTTCAGATTTCATGTTATCATACCAAGATGAAGCATATTTCTTAAGTTTAATAATGGCAACTTTGAAACTTTTTCTATCATCATAACCCTTTATTTCCATTATTCTGTCCATCACCTGGACCCATTCAAAATACTCTTCTGGGTTAGATGACCCATTAAAATCTGGTGGATCTATCTTAATATCCCTAGTATCATTATCCTTATGCCTTCTACGCCTTTTTCTGGGATGTGATTCATCAGAATCACTAGAGTGTCTAGGATTACTATCAGATCTTTCACTAGGGCCTTGAGATTCAGAATCTCTTTCACTGGCAACAACATTTTCTCGATTAAATCGTAAACCACCATCTTCTAACATATGAACAACTCTACCAAGTGCTTCTTGTAGATCTTCAATTTGCCTATCTCTCCTAGCATTATTAGCTTCATCTAACGTCATATTTCTTCTAAAAGCCATTTATATTCAACAAACAATAGATCTATACTAGCAACAACTAGATCTAAACAACCAACAAACAGATCTGACTAAATCGAAATGAGATCTAGACAAACAATACCCCAACGGACAAAAAGATTAAGAAACCTTTTTAAACCTGTCTCTGATACCAAATTTGATGCGTAAATCACGCGACAGACAACAGCGGAAGACTAACTTTGGTATTTTCTGGATTTTATATGAAATAAACAATCAAACAAGACAATAAAAATAAAAATGATAGATAAAGAATCCACCACCAAGACTCGTAAAGGCTAAGCCACCGGAATCAAGGATAAAGGAAACACTCCGCCCCACCACTACAACCGATAAAGGTCTAGCCACCACGATTATAGATAAAGGAAACCGAAGATTTAAAAGACCTCACCACAATATTTGATAAAGGACGAACCACCACAAATATTGATAAAAGGGTCACTCCTAACCACCAAGATCAAAGATCTATAAAGGTAAAAGAAGATTTGTAAGAAATAGAGACTGCTCTATTAATTTTCATTCAACATCAACTAACTTACAATGAGAAATAAAACCTATATTTATAGCCACATGCTCTACCTAGGAATTAACGACATAATAATAAAATAATACAAAGAGCTGTCACGTGCTAAGCCACTAATCAAGTTGGACCAATAGAAAATGGACAGCGTGGGCTTCTAGAATTATTCCTCTGCAAGTGGTCCCATAATACCGTTAGACACACGCTCCTTCCTTGACAGCTGTCATTCCTTCTTTATTGGACCCACAGACAAAGGACTTTAGTGGGGACTTTATTATCTGGACAATGGAACATACATCTGGACTGCATCTGGAGACAACATCTGGACCTTCACTGGAGACAACATCTGGAGCGCTTCACTGGTGGCCTTCAGTAGTGGTTACTGGAATATCTATCTGGAACAGTCATCTGGAGCGCTTCAGTTGAGAGCGTCACTGGTGGCTTACCAGTATTTGTTACTGGAGAGACTTGCCACTGGAGGAGTGTTACTACTGGTGACTGGACTGGTTCAGAAAAGACTTGTCTGAAATGGGCCACTGCTGGCAGAATCAACATGGCTTGTTCAGATGGCATGATCTGCTCAGTTTCCTTCAGCTCAGTTGACTTCTTCAGTTCACTGGGTTCCTCCAGTTCAGTGAATCTGGACATTTCCGCTTCACTATCTCTGGCATTAAATTTCTTTTTCTTTTATCATATTATATATACTAATTCAGAAAATAAAAGAATAAATTAGATGAAATAGTTAGCTTGACAAAGTTTAATTATTTGATGTTGTATATTAATGGTTGTAGTTCTATATGGCTAAAATGCTTAATAAATAAATGATGAGACTTTCATGGTGATAAAATGCAGATAAATAAATTAGATAAAATGTTTAATAAATAAATGAACATGGTGATAAGGATTAAAAAGAAGAAAAAAAGCAGGTAACTAAAATTTTCATAAATCCGATCCTTCTTTTGTGTAACTGTATGAGACTAATTTCAAGGCTATTTAGTTTCACATTTTAACTAATTAAATAAATATTTATTAAAATACAAATATACCCTTCTATATAAAAGTTCTCATAGTTCTTGACAAATATTTGGTTCTCATTTTAACTTTTTAATATATATATATATATATATATATATATATATATATATATATATAGAGAGAGAGAGAGAGAGAGAGAGAGTGAAGTATTATGAGAACTAAAAAATTGTCGAGAACTACGAGAACTAATTGTAACCATTAGATTAAGTAAATCAAAGGTTGATAAGTATCAATGGCAGTTTTGTAAATAAAATCACCAAATTAAACACATGGGATGGTTAAAAGGGTAGTAAAGGGATATTTAGAAAATGAAGTTATACATTTAAATTTAAAAAAAAAACCGTAACCATCAACCATCAATGATATGATGGACCTATATTGATTTTTATTCCTTTTTTATTTGTTTGCATTCGATTAACTAGTATTATGGCTTATTAATTTTTAATAGAAGCTTTCAATATGATTTTTGTATTGCGTAGCTTGCCTATGACAGAGCTTCCAAAATAATTTTGTATTAATTAATTTCTTATTCTTATTTTTCTATTATGCGTTATGCAGCTTTCCATATGATATTTTACTATACTTTTTAATCTATTAATTCATCCATGTTCGTGGCGTGCAATTGTGTATAGGTAGTAGAAAGTATAAAAACATATATTGATAAATAACATTTTACCTTCTGAAGTTGTTACATTACTATATTATATAGGTGAACACAAGTATACATTTCATGGTGTGTGTATAGACGCATATATTATAAAGGTTTTGAAAATCATAAACCTTTAACTTGTACACTTGTGAATAAATGAACCTATTCACAAGTGTACAGACTTAGTAATCGATAATTTTGGCGTCTGGGTTAACATGTGGACAATTGGGTAGGACGTGTGTTCACATGTGTATATGGGTGTACATGTGTTTATAGACTTTTACGTATGAGGTTGGGATATGATCACTTATGTGTTTTGGTGTACACATGTGTTTATAGGATTCATGTACCTACGAGGTTGAGATATGGTCACTTGTAGGTTTTAGAGTACACATATATTTATAGGTTCTTACCTACGGAGTTGGGATGTGATCACTTGTGTGTTTTAATGTACACATGTGTTTATAGACTTTTACGTATGAGGTTGGGATATGATCACTTATGTGTTTTGGTGTACACATGTGTTTATAGATTTTACGTATGAGGTTGGGATATGATCACTTATGTGTTTTGGTGTACATGTGTTTATAGACTTTTACGTATGAGGTTGGGATATGATCACTTATGTGTTTTGGTGTACACATGTGTTTATAGGATTCATGTACCTACGAGGTTGAGATATGGTCACTTGTAGGTTTTAGAGTACACATATATTTATAGGTTCTTACCTACGGAGTTGGGATGTGATCACTTGTGTGTTTTAATGTACACATGTGTTTATAGACTTTTACGTATGAGGTTGGGATATGATCACTTATGTGTTTTGGTGTACACATGTGTTTATAGGATTCATGTACCTACGAGGTTGAGATATGGTCACTTATGTGTTTTGGTGTACACATGTGTTTATAGATTTTACGTATGAGGTTGGGATATGATCACTTATGTGTTTTGGTGTACACATGTGTTTATAGATTTTACGTATGAGGTTGGGATATGATCACTTATGTGTTTTGGTGTACACATGTGTTTATAGATTTTACGTATGAGGTTGGGATATGATCACTTATGTGTTTTGGTGTACACATGTGTTTATAAACTTTTACGTATGAGGTTGGGATATGATCACTTATGTGTTTTGGTGTACACATGTGTTTATAAAATTCATTACGTATGAGGTTGGGATATGATCACTTATGTGTTTTGGTGTACACATGTGTTTATAGGATTCATGTACCGTATGAGGTTGGGATATGATCACTTATGTGTTTTGGTGTACACATGTGTTTATAGATTTTACGTATGAGGTTGGGATATGATCACTTATGTGTTTTGGTGTACACATGTGTTTATAGATTTTACGTATGAGGTTGGGATATGATCACTTATGTGTTTTGGTGTACACATGTGTTTATAGATTTTACGTATGAGGTTGGGATATGATCACTTATGTGTTTTGGTGTACACATGTGTTTATAGATTTTACGTATGAGGTTGGGATATGATCACTTATGTGTTTTGGTGTACACATGTGTTTATAAACTTTTACGTATGAGGTTGGGATATGATCACTTATGTGTTTTGGTGTACACATGTGTTTATAGGATTCATTACGTATGAGGTTGGGATATGATCACTTATGTGTTTTGGTGTACACATGTGTTTATAGATTTTACGTATGAGGTTGGGATATGATCACTTATGTGTTTTGGTGTACACATGTGTTTATAGATTTTACGTATGAGGTTGGGATATGATCACTTATGTGTTTTGGTGTACACATGTGTTTATAGATTTTACGTATGAGGTTGGGATATGATCACTTATGTGTTTTGGTGTACACATGTGTTTATAGATTTTACGTATGAGGTTGGGATATGATCACTTATGTGTTTTGGTGTACACATGTGTTTATAGATTTTACGTATGAGGTTGGGATATGATCACTTATGTGTTTTGGTGTACACATGTGTTTATAGATTTTACGTATGAGGTTGGGATATGATCACTTATGTGTTTTGGTGTACACATGTGTTTATAAACTTTTACGTATGAGGTTGGGATATGATCACTTATGTGTTTTGGTGTACACATGTGTTTATAGGATTCATGTACCTACGAGGTTGAGATATGATCACTTATGTGTTTTGGTGTACACATGTGTTTATAGATTTTACGTATGAGGTTGGGATATGATCACTTATGTGTTTTGGTGTACACATGTGTTTATAGATTTTACGTATGAGGTTGGGATATGATCACTTATGTGTTTTGGTGTACACATGTGTTTATAGATTTTACGTATGAGGTTGGGATATGATCACTTATGTGTTTTGGTGTACAATGTGTTTATAGACTTTTACGTATGAGGTTGGGATATGATCACTTATGTGTTTTGGTGTACACATGTGTTTATAGGATTCATGTACCTACGAGGTTGAGATATGGTCACTTATGTGTTTTGGTGTACACATGTTTCTATAAGTTTTTACCTGCGATGTTGGGTTTCATTTAACACTTAGTGTGTTTTTTTCTCTTTGTATAATTGTTAAGTTTTTAGTGTGTCAAAAACTTAACAATATTTTCTCTTTTATTTCTTTGTAAAACCGACCATGTATTCACTGTTTAATCTATGTTACTTATGATTAAACTTCTTTACTTTCTTATCTTATGTTCTTAGTGTAATTTACATTAGTTGTTTAATTACTTAATCGTAGCAAACTTGGGACTTTCAGTTTGTATCAGAGCAGTGTTTCGATACACTGAAACTGATCTGAAAAGCGTTTGCAAGATTATCTATCTTTCTGTACTTTAATTTTCTGCATCTAAAATCTTTTCTTTTCTTTCTCTTAAAACCTTTTCTATATATATATATATATATATATATATATATATATATATATATATATATATATATATATATATATATATATATATATATATATATATATATATATATATATATATATATATATATATATATATATATATATATATATATATATATATATATATATATATATATATATATATATATATATATATATATATATATATATATATATATATATATATATATATATATATATATATATATATATATATATATATATATATATATATATATATATATATATATATATATATATATATATATATATATATATATATATATATATATATATATATATATATATATATATATATATATATATATATATATATATATATATATATATATATATATATATATATATATATATATATATATATATATATATATATATATATATATATATATATATATATATATATATATATATATATATATATATATATATATATATATATATATATATATATATATATATATATATATATATATATATATATATATATATATATATATATATATATATATATATATATATATATATATATATATATATATATATATATATATATATATATATATATATATATATATATATATATATATATATATATATATATATATATATATATATATATATATATATATATATATATATATATATATATATATATACATATATCTATATAATATATATATATAAATATTATAAATATATATATATGTTGAGTCATGGATTCGCTGAGAGACTCAGCGAGTGACTTCGTCAGCGAGCCCTCAGCGACCATCTATTATCTTCGAGTTAAAGGATAAGTTCAATGACTCACCGTCATGTTTTGTAAGTCAAATATGGACGGGAAGATGAAGATAAGAAGGCTGGTCCCCAAGGACACGTGTTGATAGATCAGAATAAAGACATGTGACCTTGTACCAAAATGGTACTAATGTGTTTCTCTTTCATACCGTTTTGGGAAAGAAACAAGATGGTAACCAGAGATTCCTGAAGACCAGTCTTACATCTATTGGGTTGTCATCTGATGTCTTTTCTCTCCTATATAAGACATCACTTGACCTAGCCGCAATGTAGTTGGTGTGTGCCATATTTACACTTAGTGTGTTTTTTTCTCTTTGTATAATTGTTAAGTTTTTAGTGTGTCAAAAACTTAACAATATTTTCTCTTTTATTTCTTTGTAAAACCGACCATGTATTCACTGTTTAATCTATGTTACTTATGATTAAACTTCTTTACTTTCTTATCTTATGTTCTTAGTGTAATTTACATTAGTTGTTTAATTACTTAATCGTAGCAAACTTGGGACTTTCAGTTTGTATCAGAGCAGTGTTTCGATACACTGAAACTGATCTGAAAAGCGTTTGCAAGATTATCTTTCTTTCTGTACTTTAATTTTCTGTATCTAAAATCTTTTCTTTTCTTTACATGGCTTTTGTAACACCCCAAGCCGAGGCTCGAAATATCACGGAAATCATATAGCGCAAGGTGGAATTACAATAGAACAAGAACTAAATGCAAATAAAGATTCAGTGAATCCAAACAATACGAAATAAGTACCAAAATACATAAGGAGCAAATAACCATCAAAGTTTACAAAAGAACATCCCAAAGATGGCAAGTCGATCCTAAGTATAATGCAAAAGAGAAGGTCGATGAATCCTTGATTCATAAAGTTCAAAGTCCGGGTTTAACAGCAAGCAAGCAACTAAACTCCACGTCCGGGGAGAACCTGATTACCTGAAAAGTGTACTAAGCATAGTCAACACAAGGTTGGTGAGTTCGTAGTAATGGTCCATAAAGAACCAGCGTCAATAATCACAATGTACGAGTAAAGGCTAGACATGACTTACAGCGAGCCTCTAAGTAACACAATAACGTCCAACAATAAGATTATACAAGGCAAGTAAGTGTATAATACGAATGTACAAATGATATGCGTATCAATGCAAGTACCGAATGCATAATAAGCCACATGCCTATCTTATGCGTGAACTCAAGTCACCTATGCAACGATACCCGCCTGTCATCACAATGAACAAGGCTGTATCTCAAAATCATCGGCGTATATATGTCTATATACCCGGATGTCATGTCACCAACATCTCATGGACAAGTGTATACATCTATACACTAGGATGTTTGAGTCCTCAACCGAGGGATTATGTACTAAGTATGCATGCTTACCATCAATCGTATATGCATCAATCACAATCGTCTGTCATGAACCAACAATCAATACTCATCAATCATAAACCAATAATCACAATACGATGAACATGAACCAACAATCAATATTAACACCAATTCTATACGTACATACACTTAAGAGGATTCTACTTTCTCCGAGTCCCAGATGCTTATATATAGGGTCACCCGCAGCCTTCCCACCACATCTAAAACCCATTGAAGGCATAACCGACTTCCATGTATGTACGTCTATCCTAATATTAATGAAATACTTAACAAACATAAACCAAGTCAATCAAATGTGATAAAACATCTCATCAATCCAACATTTAAACCAAATCATTCAATCAATCAACAATGTAAGTAAACACGCACGTTTACACTTTTCAGCCCGAATCTCAAGCGAGTAGGGAGATACGAAACTCACCTCGATTGGTTATGAAAAGTTAAGTTGATATAAAGTCGAGTTATTGTCGTACAATGTTCACTTCACGTCCAACACCTAGATATCGATCATATACATCCACATCAACATACATAAACACATATACGTAATTATCGAAAACTCGGCAAAACCCTAATTAGGTTTCTAAGTGCTTCTCGACGTTAAATGACTTTTAAGACTCTTATTCAATGATACATAAGATAAGAAGTGAATTAGATCAATGCTCGACGCGTAAAAAGGTTCAGAAAGTCAATTTAGGTCAAACAATAAATTCTGGAAAGTACAACTGGCGTAACCTACGCCCCATAGGGCCGTAGGTTACGCCCCTTATAAAGTTTTAGTGTAAAGGGGGCGTAAGGTACGGTGCTCTCTAAAGTGCAATTTTGTTGGCGTCTGGAGGGGCGTAAACAGTAGGTTTTGGCGTAAGATGGAGATTCGGCGTAAGCTACGCCCCAAAGGGCCGTAACCTACGCCCAGTCAAAATATAACTAGCGTAACCTACGCCCCATAGGGCCGTAGGTTACGCCCCTTACTGGGCAGCAACACGACCAGCAGCAGTTTATGTAGAAAATCAAGAACCAAAACCCTATATCACTTGAACCAAAACCCTAAATCGCATTGCAAGATTAAAGGACTCATTTTGAAGCTACATTTGACATTCTAATGCATAAATACACTTACCCAAACCCATATTTCCATCCATAACATTATCAAATTCTCCAAATCGATCAAAACCTAGCCAAACCCTAATTCGACCCAAAACTCATTTTAAGGCGATTTAGAACTTGTAAATGTATGAGATGACTAGAAACGAGTAAACTAACATAAATAGAAGTAAATGGGATGAATTAGACTTACCAAAACTCATTTTAAGGCGATTTAGAACTTGTAAATGTACGAGATGACTAGAAACGAGTAAACTAACATAAATAGAAGTAAATGGGATGAATTAGACTTACCAAAACTTCCTTTCCGAGCTAGAACCCAATTTAGGTCAAAATGGGTTAAAATGCTTGCACTACAACCTTGATTCTTCGTATAGACGATAATGTGGTATAGATGACTATGATTCTAGTGTTATATCCGTTCCAAACACCAAGTAGATGATAGATTAGAAGAAGAAATGGAATGGGTTTACCTTGCCTTTTTACTTGAGAGAAAGAGAGAAAGATAGAAAGATAAGAAATGAAAGGGGGAAGAAAGAGATAAGGAGAGGATTGGGGTCAAATGTGGCTGGTGGGTCGTGGACTACCCACGGGCCGACCCGTTTCTCTTCTCAAGCCAAATTACAATCGTTACACATTTAAACACCGATCAAAACATATTATCGACCCGAATATAACACATTGTCATTTAATCCACAAAACGACCCAAATAATTCATTAACTTAAACTGTTAGTCATATTACACGAAAAGTCAACGGGTCAAAACTCACGGATGTTACAGCTTTGGTTCCTACTCTGGTTAATACCAGAGACTTTGGGTATGTCTCTATCCCACCAAGATTCGAAACTCATGATTTCGGATCTTGGAAAGAGAGAATGCTCCTACACATTGTAGGAGTTGAACCTTACCTAATGACTATTCTGACCAGAGGGCCATATGTACCAGTTCTGGTTACCAGGACACCAGGAGCCACCGCTGATGCTCCTGAGGTTGTCACTGAGCTTATAAAACCAGAAGTACAATGGACAGATGATGAGCGTAGGCTTGTCAATCTGGATGGTCGGTTAAGAAATCTCATTATCAACACACTTCCCGATGACATTATGAAATCTGTCATCAAACTTTCTTCTGCTAAAAAGGTGTGGGATAATCTTTGTATCAGATTTGATGGTACAGAAGATGTTCTTGCCACCAAGAAAATAGATTTAAAACGTGCCTATGAAGGATTCTTTTCTCTTCCTAATGAGAATCTGGATGGCACTTATAACCGTTTTAAATGTCTTCTGAATGACATGACGAACGCTGGCATAGAGCATGATATGCTTGAAGTATGTCACAAGTTCATCGACAGCTTGCCCATTAAGTGGCAAGGTCTAAGACAAATCTTAAGGACCACCAAGCAGTTGAAACAGCATGACCTGGAATCACTTTATGGCACTCTTCAATTTGAAGAGAGAGCCCTCGCTCAAAACTTGAGAGCTGAAGCTGATTCCAAAAGACATGCTGGCTCTTCTTCTTCTCAGCAACCAAGACCTGTTCAGCAGGTTAGACCTCCTCAGCAAGGAGGTCAGCAAGTTGCTCAAATTCATCATGGTTCTCAGCAACTCAGACCTGTTCAGCAAGTCAGACCTCCTCAGCAAGGAGGTCAGCAAGTTGCTCAAATTCATCATGGTTCTCAGCAACTCAGACCTGTTCAGCAAGTCAGACCTCCTCAGCAAGGAGGTCAGCAAGTTGCTCAAATTCATCATGGTTCTCAGCAACTCAGACCTGTTCAGCAAGTCAGACCTCCTCAGCAAGGAGGTCAGCAAGTTGCTCAAATTCATCATGGTTCTCAGCAACTCAGACCTGTTCAGCAAGTCAGACCTCCTCAGCAAGGAGGTCAGCAAGTTGCTCAAATTCATCATGGTTCTCAGCAACTCAGACCTGTTCAGCAAGTCAGACCTCCTCAGCAAGGAGGTCAGCAAGTTGCTCAAATTCATCATGGTTCTCAGCAACTCAGACCTGTTCAGCAAGTCAGACCTCCTCAGCAAGGAGGTCAGCAAGTTGCTCAAATTCATCATGGTTCTCAGCAACTCAGACCTGTTCAGCAAGTCAGACCTCCTCAGCAAGGAGGTCAGCAAGTTGCTCAAATTCATCATGGTTCTCAGCAACTCAGACCTGTTCAGCAAGTCAGACCTCCTCAGCAAGGAGGTCAGCAAGTTGCTCAAATTCATCATGGTTCTCAGCAACTCAGACCTGTTCAGCAAGTCAGACCTCCTCAGCAAGGAGGTCAGCAAGTTGCTCAAATTCATCATGGTTCTCAGCAACTCAGACCTGTTCAGCAAGTCAGACCTCCTCAGCAAGGAGGTCAGCAAGTTGCTCAAATTCATCATGGTTCTCAGCAACTCAGACCTGTTCAGCAAGTCAGACCTCCTCAGCAAGGAGGTCAGCAAGTTGCTCAAATTCATCATGGTTCTCAGCAACTCAGACCTGTTCAGCAAGTCAGACCTCCTCAGCAAGGAGGTCAGCAAGTTGCTCAAATTCATCATGGTTCTCAGCAACTCAGACCTGTTCAGCAAGTCAGACCTCCTCAGCAAGGAGGTCAGCAAGTTGCTCAAATTCATCATGGTTCTCAGCAACTCAGACCTGTTCAGCAAGTCAGACCTCCTCAGCAAGGAGGTCAGCAAGTTGCTCAAATTCATCATGGTTCTCAGCAACTCAGACCTGTTCAGCAAGTCAGACCTCCTCAGCAAGGAGGTCAGCAAGTTGCTCAAATTCATCATGGTTCTCAGCAACTCAGACCTGTTCAGCAAGTCAGACCTCCTCAGCAAGGAGGTCAGCAAGTTGCTCAAATTCATCATGGTTCTCAGCAACTCAGACCTGTTCAGCAAGTCAGACCTCCTCAGCAAGGAGGTCAGCAAGTTGCTCAAATTCATCATGGTTCTCAGCAACTCAGACCTGTTCAGCAAGTCAGACCTCCTCAGCAAGGAGGTCAGCAAGTTGCTCAAATTCATCATGGTTCTCAGCAACTCAGACCTGTTCAGCAAGTCAGACCTCCTCAGCAAGGAGGTCAGCAAGTTGCTCAAATTCATCATGGTTCTCAGCAACTCAGACCTGTTCAGCAAGTCAGACCTCCTCAGCAAGGAGGTCAGCAAGTTGCTCAAATTCATCATGGTTCTCAGCAACTCAGACCTGTTCAGCAAGTCAGACCTCCTCAGCAAGGAGGTCAGCAAGTTGCTCAAATTCATCATGGTTCTCAGCAACTCAGACCTGTTCAGCAAGTCAGACCTCCTCAGCAAGGAGGTCAGCAAGTTGCTCAAATTCATCATGGTTCTCAGCAACTCAGACCTGTTCAGCAAGTCAGACCTCCTCAGCAAGGAGGTCAGCAAGTTGCTCAAATTCATCATGGTTCTCAGCAACTCAGACCTGTTCAGCAAGTCAGACCTCCTCAGCAAGGAGGTCAGCAAGTTGCTCAAATTCATCATGGTTCTCAGCAACTCAGACCTGTTCAGCAAGTCAGACCTCCTCAGCAAGGAGGTCAGCAAGTTGCTCAAATTCATCATGGTTCTCAGCAACTCAGACCTGTTCAGCAAGTCAGACCTCCTCAGCAAGGAGGTCAGCAAGTTGTTCAGAATAATCATGGCCCTTCCTCTTCAAATGCTCTATCTAAGGGCAAGTCCATTCTTGGCCCTGTTCCCAAGACTCTTCCTCTTCAGTCTAGGAAGAAAAAGACCCCTTCAGTAGCATCAACCTCTTCCTCCAATCATGAGATATGTGAGTTGAGTAAGCGTGTCAACGACTTGTCCTCACAACTCAAGGAATTTCTGATTAAAGTCAGAATGCTGGAAGAAAATGTTATCTATGTGGTGAAAGAGGACACATTGCTGCTGACTACAATGACAAAGACTCCAGGAATCCTCCTAAGTAGTCATTCAGCCAAATCTTCCCTCAGCTTCTGCTGCTCATCCCTCCTCTGTAATCGCTGAGCAAACTCCTTCTGCTGAGTCAAATGTCAGCTCTAGTGGAGCAGTTGTTCTTAATCAGGACAACATTGCTGAATTCATTGCCTCTTAGCGAATTTCCATTCCCCACTCTCAAGAGATCATTTCAAATGGTTTCGACAGAGTTCTGGTTGAATATGGGAATGATAATCAGGTCAGCAACATGTTTGTTCTAGACACTGGAAACACTGTCACTCATACCTCTGAAGATCAATTCTTCACACATGAGGTTACTCGTGACATGCTTCCTGCTCATCAACTCGTTGAAAATTTTCCAGTTGATGAGAACGCTGATCCTAGAGCCCCTCTTTCCCTCTCTACTGATGATGATAATTATGCTCATCTTCCTCTCTCCACTAATGATACCGTCAGTGGAGAAAATCTCGATTCTTGCCTAAATCCTTCTATTGTTATCCATGCAGGCCTCGCTAGGAAAAGAAGTGTGGTATTTGGACAGTGGCTGTTCAAAACACATGACTGGATCCAAGGATCTGCTGGATAACTTTGTGGCGACTGATGGTCCCACAGTTGTGTTTGGTGACAACTCTACTGGCCAAACTGAAGGATACTGCTCTCTCTCTAATGGACTAATCAAGTTCACTAAGGTCGCTTATGTGAACGGCTTGAAACACAATCTGATTAGCATCAGTCAACTGTGCGATGCTGACTACAAGGTTATCCTTGATAAGCATCAAGGCACAGTAATTAATGTAAATAAAGAAGTTGTTTTGGTCGCTCCCAGAAAGAGAGATATCTACTTGGTAGATTTCACTCCTGTCAAAACTTACAGTGAGACCTGCTTCTTCTCAAAAGCTGCTTCTCAAATCAATTGGTTGTGGCACAAGCGTATGTCGCATGTGAACTTCAAAACAATCAATTCTTTATCCAAGAAAAATCTTGTTTGAAGCCTTCCTCCTCTCACTTATGAGAAGGACAGGCTCTGTGGTACCTGTGAAAAGGATAAAAGCCACCGAGCCACCTTCAAAACTAAACAAGCCAACTCTATCAATGGCTGCTTCCATCTACTTCACATGGACCTTTTTGGTCCAGTGAATGTCCAAAGTCTAAGGGGTAGCAAATACACCTTAGTCATTGTGGATGAATATTCACGATATACTTGGACAATTTTTCTTCATTCTAAGAGTGATGCTGCTGAGGAAATAATTAATTTCATTAAAAAGATGGAAAATCTCAACAGCATACGGGTTAAGGAACTCAGAAGCGATCATGGCACTGAGTTCAGAAACCACACTCTTGAGAGTTTTTGTGCTGATCAAGGGATTAGACAAAACTTCTCTTCTGTTAGAACTCCTGAACAAAATGGAGTAGCTGAAAGGAGAAACAGAACTCTCATTGAAGCTGCTCGAACTATGCTCAGTGAGTCTTCCCTTCCCAGTAAATTCTGGGCTGAAGCAGTTAGTACTGCTTGCCACACTCAAAATAGGTGTCTTATTGTCAAGCGACATGACAAGACTGCCTATGAAATTCTTAAGGGTAAGAAACCCCAAATTGGATATTTCCATGTTTTTGGATGTCCAGTGTTCATCCTGAATGATAAGGATCATTTGGGTAAGTTTGATCCCAAAGCTGATGATGGCTACTTTCTGGGATATTCCTCTATTAGTAAAGCTTTCAGAGTTTTCAATACTCGCACTCAAAAAGTGGATGAATCAATTCATGTTACTTTTGATGAAAGCTGCTCAGCTCTAGGAGATCTCTCAAGTGAGACATCTGCTGAAGGCATCTTCAGCGATCTTCCTGATCTTTCAGTAGAGTCAGCGACACATCATAATGTTGCTGACTCACCTATTGCTGATACCTCAAGTCTCTCAACTAATGATGAGTATGTGGCAGCACACATTTACTCTATTGATCCAGTTGAGCCTCTTCTTAGGACTGTTAATGCCACTTCCATTAACGTCACTCCGTTAGATGAACCTCAAGTTGCTGAAGGTAGTGCTGAGGACATCTTTCATGATGCTTCAACGAGTCCTGTTTCAGGAGACGCCGAGGATGACAATTCTCAGCAAGAGGTAACCACTGCTCTCAGTGACCCTCCTGTCAGCAACTCTACACCTTCTCTAACCATTGATCTTTCCACTTATTCTCTTGCACCAAGTGATCCTACCTCCACCTTATCCGCTGTCACTCACTCTTCTTTTATCCATACACCAGCACTCAAATGGACTGCTGATCACCCTCTTGACCATGTGATTGGTAATCCACACGATGGTGTCCAAACTCGCTCAGCAACAAGTAATACTTGTCTCTATGTCAATTTCTTATCTCAAATTGTGCCTGCCAATATTGGCGAAGCCATGGCTGATCCTTCTTGGGTGGAAGCCATGCAAGAAGAATTGACACAATTTGAAAGAAGTCACGTTTGGTTTCTTGTTCCTCCTCCCTATAAGGAACCCATTGGCACTAGATAGGTTTACAGGAATAAGATGGATGAAGCCGGTGTGGTTATTCGAAACAAGGCAAGACTGGTTGCTCAAGGTTATACTCAAGCTGAAGGCATTGATTATGATGAAACCTTTGCTCCAGTCGCTCGCCTTGAAGCTATTCATCTTTTCTTGCTCACGCTGCCTACAAAGGCTTCACTGTCTATCAAATGGACGTCAAGAGTGCCTTTCTAAATGGTGCTCTTGATGAAGAAGTCTATGTTAAGCAGCCTCCTGGCTTTGAGGATCCAAAGCATCCTCACTATGTTTACAAACTAAATAAAGCTTTATATGGTATTAAACAAGCTCCTAGAGCTTGGTATGACACATTGTCTACCTTCCTTCTTGACCATGGCTTTCGTCAAGGAACCATAGACAGCACTCTCTTCATCTATAAGAAGAAAGCTGATGTTCTGTATGTTCAGATATATGTCGATGACATTATCTTTGGTTCCTTATCCACTAAGCTCTGTCAAAAGTTCAGCGCTCTCATGTCTAGTACTTTTGAAATGAGCATGATGGGTGAATTAACCTTCTTCTTAGGGTTACAAATTAAGCAGCTTCCCACTGGAATATTTATCAATCAAGAAAAATATATTCGGGATATGTTGCATAAATTTGAACTTCACCCATGTCACTCCAAAAGGAACTCCCATGTCCCCTCCTAATAACCTTCATGCTGACCCAGATGGTAAGTATGTAAATCCTACTTACTATAGAGGCATGATTGGTTCGCTGATGTATCTCACAGCGAGTCGACCAGACATCATGTTTGCAACATGCCTCTGTGCTCGCTATCAAGCTTCCCCTAGAGAATCTCATCTTCTCGCTGTCAAGCGCATTTTTAAATATCTTAAGGGTACACCCACGCTGGCTTTATGGTACCCAAAAGATTCCAACTTTGAGTTAGTTGGATATTCTGACTCTGACTATGCTGGTTGCATGCTTGATCGCAAAAGCACCAGTGGAGGATGTCAACTGTTGGGGGGGAAGCTAACTAGTTGGACTAGTAAAAAGCAACACACAGTTTCCATCTCCACCGCTGAGGCAGAATATGTCTCTGCAGCGAGCTGTTGTGCCCAAATTCTTTGGATGAAACATCAGCTTGCTGATTATGATTTGGAATACTCCAAAATTCCAATCATGTGTGATAATACAAGTGCTATTGCTATTACACACAACCCTGTTCAGCACTCTAAAACTAAGCATATTGATATTCGATATCACTTTATTCGTGATCATGTCATGAAAGGTGATATTGAAATCTATTTCATTCCAACTGATGATCAAATAGCTGATATTTTCACTAAACCATTGGATGAAACTAGATTCAAATTGCTTGTTAGCAAGTTAGGAATGCTGAATGAGGAATCAACAACATGATTTATCATGTTAAGCTATTTTAGCGAGCTTAAGTCTATCTTGCTCACTGATCTTAAAGCAATGAAGAGCTTAAAGTCTTCATCTAGTCCATTAGCAAACGGCTATGGTAAAGACTTCTTTAATCCGTTGATCCCTGTTGCTTTGGGAAAAAGCAAAATAAAGCAATGGAGAGCTAAAAGTCTTCATCTAGTCCATTAGCAAACGGCTATGGTAAAGACTTCTTAAATCCGTTGATCCCTGTTGCTTTGGGAAAAAGCAAAATAAAGCAATGGAGAGCTAAAAGTCTTCATCTAGTCCAGTAGCAAACGGCTCTGGTAAAGACTTCTTAAATCCGTTGATGGCTGACAGTTTGCCAAAAACTGTAGTCAGCGACCAACGTTAGTTGTGAAGTCGCTGACAAAACATTAGACATGCTGAACATCTTCCAGCATGTGGTCTTTCAAAATAATTAAATGTCATCAGCATCCAAACGTCTTTCTCAAAAGGGTGCTGAAGTAAGAGGCATTTAATTGTGTTAAATATCTTTCTAAACCTTAACTTCTCAGTTAATAAAACATAGAATATTTTCTGAAACTAAGTGTTTGTGAAGTAACTATGTGAGCGACGTGGCAAGAATTTTGAACCACATGTTTTTAAAATTCAAACTGAAAGGTCACCTCGATTTCTGCCTTGATCACGTCATTTGTCTGTATATGACAGTCTGATTGACAGGTGATGTCTGCAAATACGGCGTATACTCAAGTATTTGTAGATATTATTTTTCTTCCTTTTATCGAAACGTTACTCACAAAAATGTTTTTTATATATATTATATAATCGTATATATACGAAAACAGTTGGTTACAACTGTTAAGAGGAGAGAGAAACTTTTTAATCATATCTTTTCGTGTGTGAAAATGTATCCCACCACCATACCCTATATATTTCCGCCTCTCGTCTCTCACCTCACTTTACACACACTTAAAAATCTTTTCATCTTCTAATTCTCAATCTCTCTCTCCTTCTCTGATTCATCTTCATCATATATCTCTTCATTTGCTTCTAACAAAAATCAATGGCATCCTCTTCTGATATCCCTCAAAATGTTGAAATCCCTTCTTCTTCTTCCCCCGCCGTACAAAATCCACCTGTTCCTGAACCACAAGTTCAGGAACAAACTCCTATTACTTATTTAAACTCTCCAATTTATACTCCTGTAAATGTAAATAAATCTTCTAAGGTTTCCTTTTCTCCCTCGAAGATGATTGTCAAACCCAACAATCATCTTGGCTCGCTTGATGTACCAAAAGGTGCAAAAGGGTATAAGCCAATGCTGGATTTCATCCATGCATCTCCTGCAAATCATTGCATCATGGCGGACCCAGAAAATATTTTTGTCCATCTTCTTAGAGAATTCTGGTGGACTTGTGAATATGATGATGCAAACAAGTCCATCACTGGGTCTGTCCGCCAAGGGGGGAAGACAATCACCATCACTCCTGCTTCTCTTCGTCTCACTCTTGGGTTTCCACAAGAAACCGATGATAATAAGTTCGTGGAGCCAGCAAATGAAAGTGAATGGAAGGCATGGTTGCCCTCCATTGGATATAATTATAACTTAAAGAACCCTCCAGCGATTCCAAGCAATCCCTTAAAGCACAATCTTCCTGGGATCTGGAGAGTTCTGTTCACCCATGTGATTCAATGCATGGGTGGAAATTCTGGATCATACAACCAAGCATCAACAACATCAATGCCCATGATCCATGCTCTGGCTGAAGGGAGATTTGTAGACTATGCTCAGTTGATCTTCAATGATATGAAGAACAAGGTCAACATGAACAATAGGTCTCACACAGTGCCTTTTACAAGATTCTTTTCTTTAATCTTCAAGGAGGCGCTGGGTGATGAGTATGTGTTGCCAAATGCTTCAACAATTCCAACAGCAAGGGTTGGAAACAATATTTACAAGCAACCAGCTGAACACTTGGTTGCTCGCCTCACTTCACATATAAAAGAGGTACTTTTCTCTCTCAACTCTTCTTTATACCCCAAAGACAGCGACTGGGAGGCAGCACTTCCTACTGATGAAGTGGCTGATGGTCGTTGTGGATGCTCAAATGCCTTTAGAGGCTGGCTCGCTGGAAAACCCCCCAGCGACCTCCAAAGCCTCCAAAAAGACCAAAAGTAAATCTAAGGCAGCATCCTCAACACAAAATATACAATCTTCACCCTCCGCTGACGTCCCAAAACGTAAGCGGAGTGTATCAAAGGGCAACCCCAAGGTTAAGAAGTCCACAGCGCCCATGGACACTAGTACCCAAGCCACCCCATCAGCAGCCTCCCAACAGGCTGTTGACGAGACAAATGGGAACAGCAGGCAGCCACCTCAAACTTCTGTAGGCGAGGTTGGTGAAGATATTGGGTCACCCCAACCCACTAGAGGTCAAAGTCCAACTCCTCCCCAAATAAATTCCCCTTCTTCTCAATTACCCTCTGAGTCGTTGTCAGCAGCCAGATCACAGGTGATGCTAGAGACAACACATTCTATGGCCGATGAGGTCTTGGTGGAACAACACACTGAGACTGAGGCACCAGGTTCCCCTACCCAAATCTATTCTGCTGTCTCAGAAACTGTTTGTGCAGGGACCGAGACAAATGTTTCTCAGGATGATAATGTAAGTGATGAAGAGTTAGGCAGCGAGTTTAGCCAACAAGATGATGAGGCTGAAATCAAACTCGCTGCCACTGAAGAAAATGAAGAAGAAATTGTCAGTGGTTTTCTGGACGCTGATATGGGCTATTTGTTAATCTCCTCACCACTTACTGAATTTGAAGATGGTCCAGTGTCACTATCTGATATGCCTCCTCCTCCTTCTTACTCACCAAGGCCCACTGCCTCTCATGAGCAAATTGGGCACTTTGGAGATTATGTGTCAGCCTTGGATGATAATGAACTCCTCAGGAGGATGCAAATTTGTCTAGAGTACATCCACAAGGCTGATGTTCTTAATGAAGAAGAGGATGTTGATGATGAAATCATCATGGAAGTGCCTTCGTTGCACCATCCAAATTGCTGTTGACAAAAAGTTACTTGAAGAATCTGTCAGCAGGCAGTGAACACTTGAAGCAGAGGTTGGGCATCTTAAGGAAATGATGGGTACAATGCTGGAACTTCTCAAGAAAGAGAAAGTGGAAGTAGCTAGTTCCTCAGCTGCTTCCAAGGGGGAGAAAACTGCTGAAGAAGCCCCAGCAACTGAAAATATAAACTCTGGAAATGCTCCCCAAGCTGAAACTGAAAGTGCTGATAGGGTCGTTGAACCGGCAACAAGTGTTGAGGGGGAGCAAGCTGAGAAGGTCGTTGAATCGGCAGCAAGCATTGAGGGGGAGCAAGCTGAGAAGGTTATTGAAAAGAAGTATGCTGATAAGGGTAAAGCAGCTGTGGCTACTCAAAGCAAGCCACCCAAAGTTTCCACTTCAGCTAGAGTACAACAAGAAAAGCTGATGTCTGGAGCCTTCCCCAAGACAACATCAACTCCACAAGCAACTGCTGAACTTACTCCTGAAGAAGTTGTGCTTCAGGAGGAGCTAAAAAGGAAAAAGAGAGAAGAGGAGCTCTCTCAAAAATTTATAAGTGAGCAGGTTGTTAATGAAGAATTAAAAGATGCTGATGATGAAGTAAAGATGTTGGCTCAGCAGTCTGGTGGTCTTGAATCACTTAAGAAAAATGAGGAAGAGTTTTCGCTAAGAAAAAGAAAAATTTTGATGAAGGCAAAGAACTCTTCCTTAAATCAAGGGAGATAAGGCAAAGGAAAGAGGAGATCCAGTCAGTCAGGGTCACTCTGACCATCAAGGG
>CM067172.1:101120696-101168006 GCA_034093135.1 Erigeron breviscapus | reverse complement strand
ATAAAGCTGGTTGAATAAAGTTACTTTATTCTGCAACTTTATACTGCTTTTTAAGGAATTAAATGCTATTCCTTAAATGCTCCAACCACATTTGTACGGCTAAAGTTAACATCCCAATGTTAACTTTTGCCTATAAATACAAGTCATTGCACAACAAGAATATCAAGTGAAATCACATAGTGAAAACACTTCACACTTTGCATACCTGCAATATTCTTGGTGAACTTGTGCAATATTCTCTCAATCGTAAAAGGAACATTTCACAACTTTAAGTGTTTCGATTGTTTAGAGAAATTCCGAGTGTAGATCAATTGTAGTTCATAGGTTGTTAGGATATTTACATTATTGTATTATCTTGGTTCCGCAACAACCTTGTAATTTATTTAACATCAATAAATAAATTACACTTGAAAATTACATATTGTCTCACCAATTTACTTTACAAGTTATTTGTATTATTGCATTGTTCTTTACTATTTGTCACTTAATAAGTAATCTATCTAGAACTTGGTATATACTCTCTGTAACTGGTCGTCTCCAGTTCAGTGCTTATATTGCAAAGTAACTCCACCATCGACATAGAGGTGTCTTCAGGTAGTGCCATCTATTGAGTTGGGACTTACAGTCTTTGCATTGAAGTTGTGGGGACACTACTCATATGGCACTAAGTGCATACTATTCACTGATCATAAGAGCTTACAATATGTGTTTTCTTTGACGTTGAATGTGAGATAAAAGAAGATGGATGGAATTACTTAGAGATTATGAATGTAAAATCAAGCACCATACGGGTAAAGCTAATGTCATGGCGGATGCTTTGAGTCGAAAAGGCGAGCTACTAGTAAAATATGTGCTATGACTGCTCGAGTTGAATCTGGGTTGCTTGAACTTATCAAGTCGGCTCAGCTTGGAGATCTTTTAGATGCTAATGTGAATGATGAAGGTTTAGACAAGAAGAAATGACTAGAGATGGAAGTGAGCAGACGTGGCCTTCAGATCTGCAAGGGCCGAATTTGAGCACCTTTGTTTTTTGGCAACCGAGAAATTGTGCTTGAAGAGACCCGTAGGTCCTGATATTATATTCATCCAGGTTGTACAAAGGTGTTTGCTGATTTGAAACCAAATTTATGATGGCCAAATATCAAGAGTGATGTGGTAGTGTGTTAGAAATCCAAAAATAGTGATAAATTGTAATCTAGAATAGAAGAATTTCTTGTTGTTAAGTCATAGATAAATGATCACTAAGGTTGAGGGGCTAATTGTGACAATTAGCATAATTGTGTAATTAGACTATAAATAGCCCTCTCACACCTTAGAGATCATAACCTTTGATAACCTTTGATAACTTTTACACATAACTTTATCTTAATACCAGATCTACACACAGTCTCACGATTCTCTCTCAAAACACACACAAACACCAAGAACACACACTCACCAAATCCACCATTGATGAATCGAATTCAGTAGTTAAAATAGTGTTATAACAAGTGGTATCAGAGAGAAACATCGATCTGATGACGATCCATACCTGAATTCAATCACAAATTCATCAAAATCAAATTTAATTTCAAATTCTGTTCGTAATTTTTCACCTACTGGTTCATCAAAATTCATACATCAAATCACATAAAATCACAATTATTTGTTCATCAATAGATTTGTGGTTGTTGAAAACATAATCCTGTCAAGTTTCAAGTTCCAATTCAATCTAAATCTCGAGATTGAATTTTGAGTTTTGGCGCGAATTTTGAGGGATTTGAAGCTGTTGTGTTTTGTGTTGAAGTTTGTTCATAATTTGATTGCGGACATGAATTCAAACAGTTTGCCAGTTATTTCGTGATCTAACTCCTAGTAATTCAAAAGATATTGAAGTTTTAAAAAAGTTGTTAATGGAGTTTTTCTGGAAAACTGTTGAGATGAAGAAGATGACCAAGACGATCTTCACTAGGACGATCTTCCTAAGATCGTTTTAGTTCCTTATTTATCTTGAAAGAAAGGTAATATCTTATTGGTACAAATTTATGTTGATGACATTATATTTGGTTCAACTGATGATGCAATGTGTAAAAAGTTTTCTAAAATCATGTCATCTGATATGAGATGAGTTTAATGGGTGAATTAACATTTTTATTAGGTCTTCAGATTAAGCAAACTGAAAATGGAATTTTCATAAACCAAGGAAAATATGTCAGAGACTTGTTAAGAAAATACAAATATGATTCAATCCCATCAAAAAAACACACCTATTGCAGCACCATTAAATTTGGACTCTGACCCAACTGGCAAACCAGTTAACATAACTGACTATCGTGGTATGGTTGGTTCAGTGATGTACTTAACTGCCAGTCGACCAGATATAATGTTTGCAACATGTTTATGTGCCAAGTTTCAGGCTAACCCTAAAGAATCACATTTGCACGCTGTAAAGCGTATCTTTAGATACCTGAAAGGGTGTCCTAATCTTGGTCTTGGTACCCCAAAGGCTCAGGATTAGATCTAATGGGTTATTCAGATTCTGATCATGCAGGTTGTAAGATCGATAGAAAATTCACAACTGGTGGTTGTCATTTCCTTGGAGGAAAACTGGTAAGTTGGACCAGCAAGAAGCAGACTTCAGTCTCTATGTCCACTGCTGAGGCAGAGTACATTTCTGCGGCCAGTTGCTGTGCCCAGATTTTCTGGATCAAGAACCAGTTACTAGATTATGGTCAAAAGTATACAAGGACCCCAATCTTTTGTGACAACACCAGTGCAATTGCTATATCTCACAACCCAGTGATGCACTCCAAAACAAAGCATATTGACATCAGGTATCATTTTATTCGTGATCATGTTATGAAAGGAGACATTGAATTACATTTCATCCCCACTGACAAACAGTTAGCTGATGTTTTTACAAAACCTCTCGATGAGAAAACCTTTAAACATCTCATCAGCGAACTGGGAATGTTAAATCCTTAAAACTGAGCTTTCTTTGTTATTGAACGCGTCAGTGACACTGATGAAGTTCTCCAGTTGAGGAGGTCCAGATAATCTTTGCTCGCCAGGCTATCGAACGCCTTTGTGATACTATCTTGGCACTAATTGATTTTGGATCATCATTTTAGGGGGAAAGACTCAAAATAATTTTCTGACTAAAACTCGTTTTTGTTTGAAAATGGCAACTGGAGAACTCTTCAGTTGGAAACTGGCACTGGACTGATCCTCCAGTGACCAAGTTCAGTCTTGTCTTATTTTTATAACGTTAGAAATACTTGGTCATTTTTGTGACACGTGATGGTACTCGAGTGTTTTAAACCACTTGGTATTGTGATCTGACGTGTTTAAAGCTATTTTAGTACTTGACAACTGTTTGTATTGGGAAAATAAAAAGTGAGTGGGCGTGGGTAAGATAAGCCGTCGTAGCATTTAATGCTGACATGGTAGCATTTAATGTTGACATGGCAAATTATGATTTTACTTCAAAATTCAAACTTACTTTGTTGAAATATCTACAAAATGGATTTTGTTAAATAAAATATAATTTTTGGTATTTCATTGGGATCTTGAACTCATTTACTTCCTTCTACATTCTTTCATTTACTTCCCAATCATCAAAATTGCTTCATTTCTCTCTCTGCTTCTTGTTAGAAATCCAAAAATAGTGATAAATTGTAATCTAGATTAGAGGAATTTCTTGTTGTTAAGTCATAGATAAATGATCACTAAGGTTGAGGGGCTAATTGTGACAATTAGCATAATTGTGTAATTAGACTATAAATAGCCCTCTCATACCTTAGAGATCATAACTTTTACACATAACTTTTACACATAACTTTTACACATAACTTTAACACATAACTTTTAGACATAACTTTTACACATAACTTTTACACATAACTTTTACACATAACTTTTACACATAACTTTTAGACATAACTTTTACACATAACTTTTACACATAACTTTTACACATAACTTTTACACATAACTTTTACACATAACTTTTACACATAACTTTTACACATAACTTTTACACATAACTTTTACACATAACTTTTACACATAACTTTTACACATAACTTTTACACATAACTTTTACACATAACTTTTACACATAACTTTTACACATAACTTTTACACATAACTTTTACACATAACTTTTACACATAACTTTTACACATAACTTTTAGACATAACTTTTACACATAACTTTTACACATAACTTTTACACATAACTTTTACACATAACTTTTACACATAACTTTTACACATAACTTTTACACATAACTTTTACACATAACTTTTACACATAACTTTTACACATAACTTTTACACATAACTTTTACACATAACTTTTACACATAACTTTTACACATAACTTTTACACATAACTTTTACACATAACTTTTACACATAACTTTTACACATAACTTTTACACATAACTTTTAGACATAACTTTTACACATAACTTTTACACATAACTTTTACACATAACTTTTACACATAACTTTTACACATAACTTTTACACATAACTTTTACACATAACTTTTACACATAACTTTTACACATAACTTTTACACATAACTTTTACACATAACTTTTACACATAACTTTTACACATAACTTTTACACATAACTTTTACACATAACTTTTACACATAACTTTTACACATAACTTTTACACATAACTTTTACACATAACTTTTAGACATAACTTTTACACATAACTTTTACACATAACTTTTACACATAACTTTTACACATAACTTTTACACATAACTTTTACACATAACTTTTACACATAACTTTTACACATAACTTTTACACATAACTTTTACACATAACTTTTACACATAACTTTTACACATAACTTTTACACATAACTTTTACACATAACTTTTACACATAACTTTTACACATAACTTTTACACATAACTTTTACACATAACTTTTACACATAACTTTTAGACATAACTTTTACACATAACTTTTACACATAACTTTTACACATAACTTTTACACATAACTTTTACACATAACTTTTACACATAACTTTTACACATAACTTTTACACATAACTTTTACACATAACTTTTACACATAACTTTTACACATAACTTTTACACATAACTTTTACACATAACTTTTACACATAACTTTGTACGAACTTTTCACCTACTGGTTCATCAAAATTCACACTTCAAATCACATAAAATCACAATTGTTTGTTCACCATTAGATTTGTGGTTGTTGAAAACATAAATCTGTCAAGTTTCAAGTTCCAATTCAATCTATATCTCGAGATTGAATTTTGAGTTTTGGCGCGAATTTTGAGGGATTTGAAGCTGTTGTGTTTTGTGTTGAAGTTTGTTCATAATTTTGTTGCGGACATGAATTCAAACAGTTTGCCAGTTATTTCGTGATCTAACTCCTAGTAATTCAAAAGATATTGAAGTTTTAAAAAGTTGTTAATGGAGTTTTTCTGGAAAACTGTTGAGATGAAGAAGATGACCAAGACGATCTTCACCAAGATCGTCTCATTTCCTTGAATAATTTCAAACCAAAATCACTTTTATTCAAGACCGTTTCATTTTCAAGATCGTTTCATTTCCTGGTTAACTCAAGATCGTTTCATTTCCTGGTTAACTCAAGATCGTTTCATTTCCTGGTTAACTCAAGATCGTTTCATTTCCTGGTTAACTCAAGATCGTTTCATTTCCTGGTTAACTCAAGATCGTTTCATTTCCTGGTTAACTCAAGATCGTTTCATTTCCTGGTTAACTCAAGATCGTTTCATTTCTTAAAACCTAAGACGATCTTCACCAAGATCGTTTCATACCTTCAAAACCTAAGACGATCTTCACCAAGATCGTCTCATTTCCTTGAATAATTTCAAACCAAAATCACTTTTATTCAAGACCGTTTCTTTCAAGATCGTTTCATTTCCTGGTTAACTCAAGATCGTTTCATTTCCTGGTTAACTCAAGATCGTTTCATTTCCTGGTTAACTCAAGATCGTTTCATTTCCTGGTTAACTCAAGATCGTTTCATTTCCTGGTTAACTCAAGATCGTTTCAATTTCTGATCTTACCAAATTTCATTAAACCCAAGACGATCTTCACCAAGATCGTCTCATTTCCTTGAATAATTTCAAACCAAAATCACTTTTATTCAAGACCGTTTCACATCAAGATCGTTTCATTACCAGTTCTTCTCAAAGATCGTTTCATTTCTTGTTTAACTCAAGATCGTTTCATTACCAGTTCTTCTCAAAGATCGTTTCATTTCCTGGTTAACTCAAGATCGTTTCATTTCCTGATCTTACCAAGATCGTTTCATTTCCTGGTTAACTCAAGATCGTTTCATTTCCTGGTTAACTCAAGATCGTTTCATTTCCTGGTTAACTCAAGATCGTTTCATTTCCTGGTTAACTCAAGATCGTTTCATTTCCTGGTTAACTCAAGATCGTTTCATTTCCTGGTTAACTCAAGATCGTTTCATTTCCTGGTTAACTCAAGATCGTTTCATTTCCTGGTTAACTCAAGATCGTTTCATTTCCTGGTTAACTCAAGATCGTTTCATTTCCTGGTTAACTCAAGATCGTTTCATTTCCTGGTTAACTCAAGATCGTTTCATTTCCTGGTTAACTCAAGATCGTTTCATTTCCTGGTTAACTCAAGATCGTTTCATTTCCTGGTTAACTCAAGATCGTTTCATTTCCTGGTTAACTCAAGATCGTTTCATTTCCTGGTTAACTCAAGATCGTTTCATTTCCTGGTTAACTCAAGATCGTTTCATTTCCTGGTTAACTCAAGATCGTTTCATTTCCTGGTTAACTCAAGATCGTTTCATTTCCTGGTTAACTCAAGATCGTTTCATTTCCTGGTTAACTCAAGATCGTTTCATTTCCTGGTTAACTCAAGATCGTTTCATTTCCTGGTTAACTCAAGATCGTTTCATTTCCTGGTTAACTCAAGATCGTTTCATTTCCTGGTTAACTCAAGATCGTTTCATTTCCTGGTTAACTCAAGATCGTTTCATTTCCTGGTTAACTCAAGATCGTTTCATTTCCTGGTTAACTCAAGATCGTTTCATTTCCTGGTTAACTCAAGATCGTTTCATTTCCTGGTTAACTCAAGATCGTTTCATTTCCTGGTTAACTCAAGATCGTTTCATTTCCTGGTTAACTCAAGATCGTTTCATTTCCTGGTTAACTCAAGATCGTTTCATTTCCTGGTTAACTCAAGATCGTTTCATTTCCTGGTTAACTCAAGATCGTTTCATTTCCTGGTTAACTCAAGATCGTTTCATTTCCTGGTTAACTCAAGATCGTTTCATTTCCTGGTTAACTCAAGATCGTTTCATTTCCTGGTTAACTCAAGATCGTTTCATTTCCTGGTTAACTCAAGATCGTTTCATTTCCTGGTTAACTCAAGATCGTTTCATTTCCTGGTTAACTCAAGATCGTTTCATTTCCTGGTTAACTCAAGATCGTTTCATTTCCTGGTTAACTCAAGATCGTTTCATTTCCTGGTTAACTCAAGATCGTTTCATTTCCTGGTTAACTCAAGATCGTTTCATTTCCTGGTTAACTCAAGATCGTTTCATTTCCTGGTTAACTCAAGATCGTTTCATTTCCTGGTTAACTCAAGATCGTTTCATTTCCTGGTTAACTCAAGATCGTTTCATTTCCTGGTTAACTCAAGATCGTTTCATTTCCTGGTTAACTCAAGATCGTTTCATTTCCTGGTTAACTCAAGATCGTTTCATTTCCTGGTTAACTCAAGATCGTTTCATTTCCTGGTTAACTCAAGATCGTTTCATTTCCTGGTTAACTCAAGATCGTTTCATTTCCTGGTTAACTCAAGATCGTTTCATTTCCTGGTTAACTCAAGATCGTTTCATTTCCTGGTTAACTCAAGATCGTTTCATTTCCTGGTTAACTCAAGATCGTTTCATTTCCTGGTTAACTCAAGATCGTTTCATTTCCTGGTTAACTCAAGATCGTTTCATTTCCTGGTTAACTCAAGATCGTTTCATTTCCTGGTTAACTCAAGATCGTTTCATTTCCTGGTTAACTCAAGATCGTTTCATTTCCTGGTTAACTCAAGATCGTTTCATTTCCTGGTTAACTCAAGATCGTTTCATTTCCTGGTTAACTCAAGATCGTTTCATTTCCTGGTTAACTCAAGATCGTTTCATTTCCTGGTTAACTCAAGATCGTTTCATTTCCTGGTTAACTCAAGATCGTTTCATTTCCTGGTTAACTCAAGATCGTTTCATTTCCTGGTTAACTCAAGATCGTTTCATTTCCTGGTTAACTCAAGATCGTTTCATTTCCTGGTTAACTCAAGATCGTTTCATTTCCTGGTTAACTCAAGATCGTTTCATTTCCTGGTTAACTCAAGATCGTTTCATTTCCTGGTTAACTCAAGATCGTTTCATTTCCTGGTTAACTCAAGATCGTTTCATTTCCTGGTTAACTCAAGATCGTTTCATTTCCTGGTTAACTCAAGATCGTTTCATTTCCTGGTTAACTCAAGATCGTTTCATTTCCTGGTTAACTCAAGATCGTTTCATTTCCTGGTTAACTCAAGATCGTTTCATTTCCTGGTTAACTCAAGATCGTTTCATTTCCTGGTTAACTCAAGATCGTTTCATTTCCTGGTTAACTCAAGATCGTTTCATTTCCTGGTTAACTCAAGATCGTTTCATTTCCTGGTTAACTCAAGATCGTTTCATTTCCTGGTTAACTCAAGATCGTTTCATTTCCTGGTTAACTCAAGATCGTTTCATTTCCTGGTTAACTCAAGATCGTTTCATTTCCTGGTTAACTCAAGATCGTTTCATTTCCTGGTTAACTCAAGATCGTTTCATTTCCTGGTTAACTCAAGATCGTTTCATTTCCTGGTTAACTCAAGATCGTTTCATTTCCTGGTTAACTCAAGATCGTTTCATTTTCTAAAAGTGAATTTACAAAACTTCTTGAAGAACATTCAAAATTACTTTTTGAATATGATGCTATTAAACAAGATTTTCAAGCTTACAAAGATAAAATGTTGGTTAAAGAATGTGAGTTGAATGTCTCTCCTGATTCTAAGTTATTACAAAAATGTCAAAATTTAGAAAAGACCATTCATGATCTTGAAAAAGCCAATCAAGATCTTGAAATTCAAAAGACCAATGAATGGCTTCGGGCAAATGCAAGACAAATGGATGTTGATATTCTCAATAAAAAGCTTCAAGAAGCTAAACCAAACAATGTTGAATTCGAAAGGAAGATTTCTGATTTAAATCATAATTGTTTTTTAAAAGACATTGAGATAGAGAATCTTGAAAAACAAGTTGAGGAATTTAAAAAGAATATACTTTTCTATCAAGAAAAGCTATATAAAGTTGAACAAAATCCTTTCTTGAATTTCACTGCCTATTTCAACAAGTCAAAAATTGACAAAACAGAACTTCTTCTCGGGTTGGGATTTGAGAATATCACACCATTGCAAAAAGCCAAAGAGGAAATTGAACCCTTGTATGATGAAAAATTTCTACGACTTGGTATGATACAACAATTTATTCGTCCATTGAATGATGAATTTGAGACTGATGACGTTGAGAGAACACCAAAACAGGAATTTTTGGTTAATTATGATGCAATAAATGATTCATACAAAACAAAAGAATCTTCAATTTTCAAATTGGAAGAAATTGAATCAAATTTTCAAAACCAAGAATCTGTCGGTACTTCACCTAAACCAACTAAAATGTACTTTCCAACCACATTTTTGGAAAAACAAATAGAAGGTTTACAACAAAAGGTGGAATCTCAACAAAAAGTTATCGATCATCTCAAGTCTCAAAGTCCGAATTCAGAGGATAAATGTATTGCTGTTGATACTAAGAAAGTTTGTGAGAATGTTTCTACTCAAACTGACCAAAGAGCCTCAGTAGAAAATTCTACCCAAACTACTTGTGATTCATCCACCAATACCTCTACCCAGACCTTGACTGATTCTCTTGAATGTACTTGTCAAAATACTGCTACTTTTATAGCTGATGATTGTGTGCAATCTGATTTTTCTGATGAAGAAATTGCACATAGTTTAGTTTTGATATGGTACTTCTATAGGTTTTTCACATGCAACACTGTTGATGAGTTAGTTGTTCACCCTAAGCCTAGTGCTAGTATAGGTGTTGATACGTCTACTCAATTTTCTTGTGAGACCAAAGATGTGTCAGTTCAAGTTGACCTAATTTCTGAGAATACCCATGATGTGAAGTTGGACACCAAGATTCCTGATTTTTCAAAACTTTCAAATGAATCTGAAACTAATCAATCTCCATTGAAATTTTCATTTTCCAAAGATTTCACAAAGAATGATTTTGATAAATTCATGGAGGGAGAATATGTTTTTAATTCAGAAACTGAGAAAAAGATTGAATCTACCAAAATCAAAGTGGAAACAAAAGTGGAAACAAAAGTGGAATCTCAAAAACCATTGTCCAAAGCTCCAACTTCATATTACTCAAAGAAACGAGTTAAGACCAAACTCGTCAAGACTGAACCAAAGACCATTAAGTTAGAAACATTTGTGGCTACCCCAGTGAAACATGTCAAAGATGAACAAGCTGAGACCCCACTCAGGACAAAGTACACCAAAGTGAAACTTCCGAAAGACTATCCTAATGCTTCTCAAACTAGCTCTCAATCTAGTTCTATACCTAAGGTGTCTAAGTCTAGCAATGTTTCGCTAACTAAGGATACATCAAATGGTTCAACTAGATATAGGGATAGATATGGATGGTTTTCTCACGATAAACCAAAGAAGCAAGAAGTTTCATCACCTCCAAAAGATTCCAAAAAGATAAGAGTGTTTAAAACTCCTAGTTCTAATCTTCTTAATTTCAATTCAACAGGTGGAAAGAGTTTAACTAGTGGTGCTAGATGGGTTGCTAATACTTTAGTACCTAAGATCACTAGTAATCTAAAGAATGTTGAGAAAAAGATGAAAAGAAGGAGGAGAAAATCTGTCAATGGGAGGAAAGGTGTTACTGTAAATCAAAACAATTCATCTTTGTATAATAATGTTGAATGTGCCAAGGCAAGGCCTTGTGAGCTTGTAAACAATTTTAATTCTCGTGTGGTTGATGTGAATGCTTGTAGACATGTTACTTTTAATTCTAATGTGAAGGTTCGTACCTTTTATTCAAATATGTTTGTTGATAATGTGCTTGTCAATGCTTATGTTGATTCGAAAACATGTTTGAATGCGCATCCTAAGTTATATACCCTGCCTGTTTTAACTAACCATAAAGGACCCGTCTTCAAGTGGGTACCTAAAAACGGTTAAATTTCATTGATTGCAGGAAATAACCATCTGTGTTTGGATACTCGATTCCGGGTGTTCGAAGCACATGACTGGAAATAAATCTTTGCTCAAGAATTTCGTTGAAAGATTCATGGGAACAGTTCGCTTTGGAAACAACAATTTCGCTCCTATCTTAGGTTATGGAGACATTGAACGAAATGGAATTATCATCAAGAAAGTTCACTATGTTGAAGGATTAAGTCACAACTTGTTCAGTGTTGGACAATTCTGTGATAACAATCTTCAAGTTCTGTTTCGAAAATCTCTTTGCAAAGTCCAAACTCTAGATGGAGTTGATATTCTTTGTGGTGATCGTGATGATAACCTGTTTACCGTCAATCTTGATGATAACCAACCAACTGATAATATTTGTCTCATTTCAAAGGCTACTTCAAAGAATTCTTGGTTATGGCATAGAAGGCTCTCTCATCTGAATTTCCAAACTATCAATACTTTGGTCAATAAGCATCTTGTTGAAGGCTTACCTGACTATAAGTATGAAAGTGAGCATGTTTGTCCTTCTTGTGCTGTTGGGAAGATCAAAAGAACTTCTCATAAACCGAAGAAATCTCCAAATTCTTTAGCACCTCTTCATTTGCTTCACATGGATCTTTGTGGGCCGATGAAAGTACAAAGCCGAAATGGGAAGAAATACATCTTGGTTATTGTTGATGATTATTCAAGATATACTTGGGTCAAGTTCCTTGCATCCAAAGATGAAACAACTCAGATGTTGATAGATTTCATCACTAATACTCAAGTAAATCTTCAACTTCCAGTTCGTTACATCCGTTCGGATAATGGAACTGAGTTCAAGAATGCTGTTTTTGATGAATTCTGCAAATCCAAAGGAATCACTCATCAATTTTCAGCAGTTCGCACCCCACAACAAAACGGTGTTGTTGAAAGGAGAAATCGATCGCTGGTAGAAGCAGCAAGGACAATGCTTGCTTATTCCAAATTACCATCCAATATGTGGGCTGAAGCTGTTGACACTGCTTGTCACACTCAGAATCGGTCCATTATCAATCAGCGGTTCGAAAAGACTCCTTATGAGGTTGTTAACAAACGCAAACCCAACATCAACTACTTTCACATATTTGGGTGTGTTTGTTACACATTGAATGATCGGGAGAATCTTGGAAAGTTCGAGAAGAAAGGTGATGAAGGATATTTTGTTGGTTATTCCAAAACATCAATTGCCTATCGAATCTATAATCGTCGAACCAACACAATTCAAGAAACAATGAATGTTTGGTTTGATGAGATGTCAGGCATGATTTTTGAGCAAGAAAGTTTGTTAACAAACGCAAACCCAACATCAACTACTTTCACATATTTGGGTGTGTTTGTTACACATTGAATGATCGGGAGAATCTTGGAAAGTTCGAGAAGAAAGGTGATGAAGGATATTTTGTTGGTTATTCCAAAACATCAATTGCCTATCGAATCTATAATCGTCGAACCAACACAATTCAAGAAACAATGAATGTTTGGTTTGATGAGATGTCAGGCATGATTTTTGAGCAAGAAAGTTTGCTACCAACAAATAATGATCCAAGTGCTTCAAGTCCTTCTACAAGGAATTCTACCTTAGCTTCTAAATTCAAGAAGTTTCCAACTCCTACAAGTGATGAATTAGATATTCTTTTTGAAGAATTCTACAATTCAAAACCGATTCATGATCAAGAACCTCAAGTCATCGTTGAACCAATTAAACCCAATGAACCTCTTTATAACAACGATCCAGTTCCTGACAATATTCATGAATCTTCATCAAGTTCTTCAGAGCAAGAATCCTCGTATCCTGATACTTCTCCACCATTCTCTCAGGATTATACTTCTCAAGTGAATGTTCAAGAACAACCTTCTCGATTAACTCAGACAACAAATCAATTGAACACTCCAAATGTGTATGTACCACTTGACTTTGATCATCCAGCTTATGAGGAAAGGATTACACCAAGTTATGATAACATCTCTCAACATAACTCAAGCTTTAATGATGATGATGTTGATCTTCAACAACAAGATCTTCTTCCTCATGATCACAAGTGGACACGTATGCAGAAATACCATCCTACTGAACAAATTATTGGAGATCCACAAGCAGGAGTAACTACTCGTACTTCAGTGAATGAGTGTCTCGTTGCACTTTCTCTTAGCAATATCGAACCCAAAACAGTATCTGAAGCTCTTCGAGATCCAGAGTGGGTTAAGGCAATGCAAGATGAACTCGCACAATTTGAAAGACTGAAGGTATGGAGATTAGTTCCAAATCCTAGAAAAGATGATCCAATCGGAACGAAGTGGATATTCAAAAACAAAAAGGATGAGAATGGAGTAGTAGTAAGAAATAAAGCTCGACTTGTTGCAAAGGGTTATTGCCAACAACCTGGTGTTGACTTCGACGAAACTTTTGCTCCAGTTGCAAGAATGGAGGCCATTCGGATATTCTTAGCTTATGCCGCATTCAGAAACTTTACTGTGTTTCAAATGGATGTGAAGACTGCTTTCTTGAATGGTGACCTCAAAGAAGAAGTTTACGTTGATCAACCAGAAGGTTTTGTTGATCCTCAAAGACCAAACCATGTCTACAGATTGGACAAAGCTCTCTACGGTCTTAAGCAAGCACCCCGAGCATGGTATGATTCTTTAACTACTTTCTTACTAAGAGGTGGCTTTACCAAAGGCACAATTGACCCTACCTTGTTCATTCGCAAACAAGGTAAGCATGTTCTACTTGTTCAAATATATGTTGATGACATTATATTTGGGTCGACCAGTCAAACATTTTGCCGAAACTTTTCATCTCTTATGGTTAATCATTTTGAAATGAGCATGATTGGGGAAATGAATTACTTTTTGGGTCTTCAAATCAAACAATTACCAACTGGTATTTTTATATCACAAGGTAAATACATAAATGACATGTTGAAAAAGTTTGATATGACTTCATGTTCTTCAATTTCTACCCCAATGGCTGCTCGAACAAACATAAATGCTGATACAAATGGGAAACCATTTGACCAAAAGAGATATCGAAGTATGATTGGTTCGTTGTTGTACCTAACAGCATCTCGCCCAGATATAATGTTTGCAACATGTATGTGTGCTAGATATCAAGCTGCTCCAACTGATTTACATTATCAAGCTGTGAAACGAATATTTCGTTATCTGAAAGGGACACCCGATTTAGGTCTCTGGTATCCAAGGGATACTGGATTCAATCTAACTGCATATTCAGATGCAGATCATGCTGGTTGTAAACTTGATCGCAAGAGCACTTCCGGTACTTTACAATTTTTAGGCGATAAAATTGTGAGTTGGTCTTCCAAGAAACAGAATTGTGTGTCACTATCAACGGCTGAAGCTGAATATGTGGCTGCGGCTAGTTGTTGTGCTCAGGTTTTATGGATGAAGACACAACTAACTGATTATGGTCTGAAATATGATCATATTCCTATCTATTGTGATTCTCAGAGTGCCATTGCCATTGCAGTCAACTCAGTAAACCACTCTCGCTCAAAGCATATTGATGTTAGATATCATTTTCTCAAAGATCATATTGAGAAAGGTGACATCGAGCTCTACTTTGTGGGTACTGACTTTCAACTTGCAGATTTGTTCACAAAACCATTGGATGAAAAGAGGTTTAACTTTCTTATCTCCAAGCTTGGTATGTTAAATCTTAAACCTTAATTCTTTTTCCATTTGAAGGAATTCTTGATACATTCCAGAAAACCAAAATACAAAATTTGAAAAGAGAAAATCAAAAACAAAATATAAATTTTTTTAAAAATAAACAAAAAGATATTTATTTCAATGGCTTGTATATACTATGTATGCAACCCGTTCTTAAATGATATATTTATTTGTAGAGTGTTTTTACATTCTCAGATATTGTTATTATACATATAAATTGATATAAGATAACAAGGAATCGAACGCCTTTGTGTACTTCCAAGTGTTCTTATATGAATATGTATGTGTGATAGCAATCAAAGTTGTTCAAATAACGTTTTCAAAACTCTCAATTGTTGATATGAGACGCAAAGGATCGAACGCCTTTGTGTACTTCCAAGTGTTCTTATATGAATATGTATGTGTGATAGCAATCAAAGTTGTTCAAATAACGTTTTCAAAACTCTCAATTGTTGATATGAGACGCAAAGGATCGAACGCCTTTGTGTACTCCCTTGTTGTCTCATCTTATACAATTGATTGGGTTGATTTTTGCTTAAATGTTCTAATTGCCTCCAACGTGTTGTTGTAAGTTGCGACGGATTGAACGCCTTTGTGTACTCCCTAGCTGTCTTACATTCAACATTGTTGTTGAAGCAAAACTTTTCCGAAATATCACAACAAAGATTTTACTCATGTTTGATCTCACAAAACCAATTTTTGCTCCACCTTTCTATGAAAATTTTTGATCTATTCTTGCATAGCTTAAGGAGGAGTTTGTGATTTCAACAACCTTCAAACCTTCAAATGTGTTTCAAATTTTTTTTCATGTACACATTTGATGTTTTTCCAATGATTTTCAATCAAATGGAGTTCGGTGATTAGTTTGCACATGAGTGATAAGTATTTCTCAAATTATACTCCATGAATTTCATCATCGCCGATGAGTTCTAACCCCGGAGTATTCACTTCTTTAACTAGATAGTGAGGGTATTTTGAGTGATGTTGTTTTCGTGCAAATAGGATGGAGGGAGTAAAGTCGAAAAGTGAGAGGTTAAGGTGATATGTTGTGAGAAAAGGGTTAAAAGAAATGATACCCTTCCCCAAATTCTCAAAAAGCCGGGTAAAACACGCTCCTATCAGATTTCATTTGTTGATTTCTTGATATTGAAGAAGTCTTCATGGACCCAGTGAAGCGATGCACATCTTTACCTAACCACTCAAGTGTTTCTTAACAAATACTTGTTTCATTTCTCACGGAGATTTTCACATTTCTATTGACTCTTCTTTCGGAAGATGTTGATATTGAAAAAGGGTGACATTCTGCTCCAGTCCCCGACTTCATTTGATCACGATGTGTCTAGAGCTATTTTGATTGATCATTGATTTGATTATCATTCATTTTTTTTAGGGCACATTAGCGTCATGTCTTTGTGATATTATTGCTTATCTTTGTGATATAGCCGGAACATTTGTAGTGATATCTTAATTGATATTCCACGATGATCGAATGGAAATCCTACCAATGCTAACATCCTTTCCAACATTGAACGTAGGTCTCACATTTTCATTTATGAATTTGTTGAGTTAACGAGAAGTCTATGTGACCTCGGATGTTATTTCCCAAAAAGTCTTTAAGGATAAAATTGTGGTTATCAAATGCTTCGGTAGTGTTAACCATGATTTATATTCTTTGAAGCAATCTCGTGGTTGCAAAGCCGCAGATCGAACTATGTTAGAGACTTGTTTTGTACATATCTCAATGATACATAGGAAATCCGAAAAATGTTATACATTTTAATCGGTCATTTCATTAATCCTTTTGATTTTTGAACATGCTAACGGATCATTCTTATCTGGTTTCATTTCTCACGGAGATTTTCACATTTCTATTGACTCTTCTTTCGGAAGATGTTGATATTGAAAAAGGGTGACATTCTGCTCCAGTCCCCGACTTCATTTGATCACGATGTGTCTAGAGCTATTTTGATTGATCATTGATTTGATTATCATTCATTTTTTTTAGGGCACATTAGCGTCATGTCTTTGTGATATTATTGCTTATCTTTGTGATATAGCCGGAACATTTGTAGTGATATCTTAATTGATATTCCACGATGATCGAATGGAAATCCTACCAATGCTAACATCCTTTCCAACATTGAACGTAGGTCTCACATTTTCATTTATGAATTTGTTGAGTTAACGAGAAGTCTATGTGACCTCGGATGTTATTTCCCAAAAAGTCTTTAAGGATAAAATTGTGGTTATCAAATGCTTCGGTAGTGTTAACCATGATTTATATTCTTTGAAGCAATCTCGTGGTTGCAAAGCCGCAGATCGAACTATGTTAGAGACTTGTTTTGTACATATCTCAATGATACATAGGAAATCCGAAAAATGTTATACATTTTAATCGGTCATTTCATTAATCCTTTTGATTTTTGAACATGCTAACGGATCATTCTTATCTGGTTTCATTTCTCATCACACAAACACAGAAAACACCAACACCATGCTATAACGTTTGTCCCAACAACTTCAATCTTCCATTTTAGTCACCCTAGGATTTCTTGGGTTGGGCTAATGGTTAGGGTTGATGTTTTGATGGTTGATATTTCTCCATGTGTACATTCGATCATGTTATTCTTGTTGACAATTAATCAATCAATGTGTACATAATGAGATTGGTTCCCAATCTTGTCATTATGAGGGGGAGAAAATTTTATGATTGATTTACTGATTGATAAGGAAACAAGGAGAAAAGTTCGTGTTTGGTTTGGTTGTTTCACTAAGTGTTAGGCTTATCAAAGCTCTAGGATTATCAAAGTTTGTGTATAGAGGGAGAAAATTCTTCATGATGTGTCAATAGTTTCAGATTTTCACTAGATTTTAGTTGATTGAGAATTTGATTTTAAAAGGGGGAATCTGAATTGATGTCATAGATAAGAATGAAACCAAAGATGAAAAGATTTTCACTCAAGATGCTTCAAAAGTTCAAAAATGCTCCAAAATGTGTATACTCATGGATTAAGGGGGAGCATGATTACTTCATAAGAATTTCATCCAAACTTCATTCAATTGCTTACTCTCCAAAGTATTCAAGTTGATGTGACAAAGATCAAAGCTTCAAAAGAGTCTTCATCAAACATACTTCATTCAAGATCTTCAAGTCATACAACAACATTTTGTCAAGAAACTCCAGTGCATACATAAAGGGGGAGAGTTCATTTTCATGAAACTTCATTCAATTGCTTACTCTCCAAAGTATTCAAGTTGATGTGACAAAGATCAAAGCTTCAAAAGAGTCTTCATCAAACATACTTCATTCAAGATCTTCAAGTCATACAACAACATTTTGTCAAGAAACTCCAGTGCATACATAAAGGGGGAGAGTTCATTTTCATGAAACTTCATTCCAAGAAGATGAACTTCATTCAAGATCTTCAAGTCATACAACAACATTTTGTCAAGAAACTCCAGTGCATACATAAAGGGGGAGAGTTCATTTTCATGAAACTTCATTCCAAGAGATAACTTCATTCCAAGAAGATGAACTTCATTCAAGAATCAAAACTGAAGAATCGAAAAGCTGAATTTCACTCAAGAATCGAAGATTGAAACATTCGAAACCAAGATTCATACCTTCCGCATTTCAAAAGACAACTCTGATTCATGATTCAACAAAGACTCATACGCATTCATTATTCTCTGTTCTAAAAGAACATTGAGAATCCTCACATGATTTAACTTCAAGAAGTTCAAGACCAAGACCAAGACTGAATCAAGTTCTCCAAAGACAAAAGAGAAAGCTTTGAAGACTTGTTTCAACACACCAATTGTCTTCACCACCGGGCTCATCAAATTCATTCCTACAAGACAATATAACACGTATTTCATTCATTACAATGTATCACTAAGGGGGAGAATGTTAGAAATCCAAAAATAGTGATAAATTGTAATCTAGATTAGAGGAATTTCTTGTTGTTAAGTCATAGATAAATGATCACTAAGGTTGAGGGGCTAATTGTGACAATTAGCATAATTGTGTAATTAGACTATAAATAGCCCTCTCATACCTTAGAGATCATAACTTTGACATAACTTTGACATAACTTTTACACATAACTTTGACATAACTTTAATAACTTTGACATAACTTTACATAACTTTGACATAACTTTGACATAACTTTGACATAACTTTGACATAACTTTGACATAACTTTGACATAACTTTGACATAACTTTGACATAACTTTGACATAACTTTGACATAACTTTGACATAACTTTGACATAACTTTGACATAACTTTGACATAACTTTGACATAACTTTGACATAACTTTGACATAACTTTGACATAACTTTGACATAACTTTGACATAACTTTGACATAACTTTGACATAACTTTGACATAACTTTGACATAACTTTGACATAACTTTGACATAACTTTGACATAACTTTGACATAACTTTGACATAACTTTGACATAACTTTGACATAACTTTGACATAACTTTGACATAACTTTGACATAACTTTGACATAACTTTGACATAACTTTGACATAACTTTGACATAACTTTGACATAACTTTGACATAACTTTGACATAACTTTGACATAACTTTGACATAACTTTGACATAACTTTGACATAACTTTGACATAACTTTGACATAACTTTGACATAACTTTGACATAACTTTGACATAACTTTGACATAACTTTGACATAACTTTGACATAACTTTGACATAACTTTGACATAACTTTGACATAACTTTGACATAACTTTGACATAACTTTGACATAACTTTGACATAACTTTGACATAACTTTGACATAACTTTGACATAACTTTGACATAACTTTGACATAACTTTGACATAACTTTGACATAACTTTGACATAACTTTGACATAACTTTGACATAACTTTGACATAACTTTGACATAACTTTGACATAACTTTGACATAACTTTGACATAACTTTGACATAACTTTGACATAACTTTGACATAACTTTGACATAACTTTGACATAACTTTGACATAACTTTGACATAACTTTGACATAACTTTGACATAACTTTGACATAACTTTGACATAACTTTGACATAACTTTGACATAACTTTGACATAACTTTGACATAACTTTGACATAACTTTGACATAACTTTGACATAACTTTGACATAACTTTGACATAACTTTGACATAACTTTGACATAACTTTGACATAACTTTGACATAACTTTGACATAACTTTGACATAACTTTGACATAACTTTGACATAACTTTGACATAACTTTGACATAACTTTGACATAACTTTGACATAACTTTGACATAACTTTGACATAACTTTGACATAACTTTGACATAACTTTGACATAACTTTGACATAACTTTGACATAACTTTGACATAACTTTGACATAACTTTGACATAACTTTGACATAACTTTGACATAACTTTGACATAACTTTGACATAACTTTGACATAACTTTGACATAACTTTGACATAACTTTGACATAACTTTGACATAACTTTGACATAACTTTGACATAACTTTGACATAACTTTGACATAACTTTGACATAACTTTGACATAACTTTGACATAACTTTGACATAACTTTGACATAACTTTGACATAACTTTGACATAACTTTGACATAACTTTGACATAACTTTGACATAACTTTACATAACTTTGACATAACTTTGACATAACTTTGACATAACTTTGACATAACTTTGACATAACTTTGACATAACTTTGACATAACTTTGACATAACTTTGACATAACTTTGACATAACTTTGACATAACTTTGACATAACTTTGACATAACTTTGACATAACTTTGACATAACTTTGACATAACTTTGACATAACTTTGACATAACTTTGACATAACTTTGACATAACTTTGACATAACTTTGACATAACTTTGACATAACTTTGACATAACTTTGACATAACTTTGACATAACTTTGACATAACTTTGACATAACTTTGACATAACTTTGACATAACTTTGACATAACTTTACATAACTTTGACATAACTTTGACATAACTTTGACATAACTTTGACATAACTTTGACATAACTTTGACATAACTTTGACATAACTTTGACATAACTTTGACATAACTTTGACATAACTTTGACATAACTTTGACATAACTTTGACATAACTTTACATAACTTTGACATAACTTTGACATAACTTTGACATAACTTTGACATAACTTTGACATAACTTTGACATAACTTTGACATAACTTTGACATAACTTTGACATAACTTTGACATAACTTTGACATAACTTTGACATAACTTTGACATAACTTTGACATAACTTTGACATAACTTTGACATAACTTTGACATAACTTTACATAACTTTGACATAACTTTGACATAACTTTGACATAACTTTACATAACTTTACATAACTTTACAAGGATTTCAAGGGTCCAATACCCTTATTGGTAGAATCCAAAATTTTTTGAAGGATTCTCCAATAGGACCCTCATTCTCTCTTAACCCACGCAAGTTGTTTCACAACTACTTGTGTGAGTTTTGGTACACTGCCACTCTTTCTTCCGATTGTTCCTCCATCAGTTTCACATTAAAGGATGGAACAATCCAGTGTACCTTGTCTGCTGACGTATTGAGGGATGCCTTACACCTCAATTACTGGAGAGAGGGTGAATCTCCAGTCGTCTTACCCTCAAATGTTAATTTTCGCCAAGTCCTCCTTGAAATGGGACACAAGGAGTGCTTGGAGAATGGAGTTTTGAAGACGAAGGGTGCGATGACCATGAAGGGTCTTACACCTTCATGGAGGTACTTTTTCATCCACCTGGTGGAGAGTATGGGTGGGAGTTCTGGTGGTCTTGACCAGATCAACTCCTCACAAGCAGAAATGGCTTACTGCTTGTGGAATGGATTGAGAGTAGACTTTGCAGACATCTTGTTTAGAAGCCTAGTACAAAAGCTGAAGGGCATAAGGGGTGTTTGTATCCCCTTCTCAAGGTTTCTCTCTCTCTGTTTTAAACATATTCTGGGCAGAGAAGCATACTTAAGTACAGATTCACCGTACACTGCGCCAGATATGTTGAGGAATTTAGACTCTCGGGTATCTGAAGCTGGAGAGGTCGAGATTCCAGAACGAATCCAACTGGCATTCGCTTCAATTGATGCACCAATTGAAGGTGAGTCAGAAAGACAACTGGGCGGGCCTCAAAATAATGAGGGACCCTCCAGTTCGTCTAATGTTGTGGTTGAGGATAGAGCAACCATAACTGAAGCAACCCCAATAACCTCTATTCCTGGTGAAGATACTTCGGTATCTGATCCTCCAACAGATGCACCCATCCAGGAAACTGGGGAAGGTCATCTGGAGACTGACCTTTCTGGTCAGCCCTCAGTTACATTCATGGATCTGGACATGAATGTTAATGACGAGGAAATCCTTATTGAATCTTCGGATTCAGAAGGTACTGAAACAGACTTGGAGATTTTTGATTCTGCTGTACCAGATCAAAACCCTTCATCTCCAGTCTCACTTCCAGATGCATCAATTTCACTTTCACCCTCCCAACAAAATGTGCCTACTGAAATACCATTCCCAACTTATAACTATATGTCTGGAAACAGACGTATGGCTCCTTCACCAACTGGGCAATTCTCACTTGTTCGAGAAATGCCACCCCCACCGCCGCCGTTGTTCACACCTGAGCATTCTCAGCATGAACAACACATTGTTTTTCCAGTCCTTTCTTCTACCACCACTCCTATTATTTCTTCAACTGCTGGTATGACAACTGGGGAGATTTCTCTTAGTTTGCCTCCTCCAGTTACTCCAGTAGTAACTGCTGCTGGTCTAGTGTACCACCCCAACATGGCGGAATCATGGGGTATCACTTAGAAAAGCACAGCACGACATGGAAATTATGTAGAGTCAAACTATATGAAAACATAGGATTTAAACAATCCTTAAACTTGTACAAACGTATACAATCATCAACATTTATCAAAATACATGTTCAATCAATAATAAAAGGCAATTCAATCGATAGTAGTTTATCCTAAAAGTAACCCATAAAAGGGAAGTAAGGATCATGGATCCAGAAAGTCCAAAGCTAGTCCAATCCTAGCAATTAAGCATGCAATCATCCATTTTGTCTCTGATTAACTTGATTACCTGAAAAGTGTATTAAAGAGCGTCAACATAAAGTTGGTGAGTTCGTAGGGACAAGTAACAAGGAATAACCGTGTCGGATAACAACCGTTAATAATAAGTGAGGATTAGGAGAACTAATCACATCCAAGGATAACCTATAAGGTTTCACATTATCACAATTCAATACAAGTCAACATTCAATAATAACGATTCCATATAACGTTCAACAACGTTCCATAACAATCAATAACGATCAACAACGATGCGGCTTACATAGTTAATAATTAACAATGCGCTAACGGTGCGACTTATATAATGAATAATGCGCTAACGGTGCGACTTATATAATGAATAATGCGCTAACGGTGCGACTTACATCGTAAACAATGCGCTAACGGTGCGACTTATATAATGAATAATGCGCTAACGGTGCGACTTATATAATGAATAATGCGCTAACGGTGCGACTTATATAATGAATAATGCGCTAACGGTGCGACTTATATAATGAATAATGCGCTAACGGTGCGACTTATATAATGAATAATGCGCTAACGGTGCGACTTATATAATGAATAATGCGCTAACGGTGCGACTTACATAATGAATAATGCGCTAACGGTGCGACTTATATAATGAATAATGCGCTAACGGTGCGACTTATATAATGAATAATGCGCTAACGGTGCGACTTATATAATGAATAATGCGCTAACGGTGCGACTTATATAATGAATAATGCGCTAACGGTGCGACTTATATAATGAATAATGCGCTAACGGTGCGACTTATATAATGAATAATGCGCTAACGGTGCGACTTATATAATGAATAATGCGCTAACGGTGCGACTTATATAATGAATAATGCGCTAACGGTGCGACTTATATAATGAATAATGCGCTAACGGTGCGACTTATATAATGAATAATGCGCTAACGGTGCGACTTATATAATGAATAATGCGCTAACGGTGCGACTTATATAATGAATAATGCGCTAACGGTGCGACTTATATAATGAATAATGCGCTAACGGTGCGACTTATATAATGAATAATGCGCTAACGGTGCGACTTATATAATGAATAATGCGCTAACGGTGCGACTTATATAATGAATAATGCGCTAACGGTGCGACTTATATAATGAATAATGCGCTAACGGTGCGACTTATATAATGAATAATGCGCTAACGGTGCGACTTATATAATGAATAATGCGCTAACGGTGCGACTTATATAATGAATAATGCGCTAACGGTGCGACTTATATAATGAATAATGCGCTAACGGTGCGACTTATATAATGAATAATGCGCTAACGGTGCGACTTATATAATGAATAATGCGCTAACGGTGCGACTTATATAATGAATAATGCGCTAACGGTGCGACTTATATAATGAATAATGCGCTAACGGTGCGACTTATATAATGAATAATGCGCTAACGGTGCGACTTATATAATGAATAATGCGCTAACGGTGCGACTTATATAATGAATAATGCGCTAACGGTGCGACTTATATAATGAATAATGCGCTAACGGTGCGACTTATATAATGAATAATGCGCTAACGGTGCGACTTATATAATGAATAATGCGCTAACGGTGCGACTTATATAATGAATAATGCGCTAACGGTGCGACTTATATAATGAATAATGCGCTAACGGTGCGACTTATATAATGAATAATGCGCTAACGGTGCGACTTATATAATGAATAATGCGCTAACGGTGCGACTTATATAATGAATAATGCGCTAACGGTGCGACTTATATAATGAATAATGCGCTAACGGTGCGACTTATATAATGAATAATGCGCTAACGGTGCGACTTATATAATGAATAATGCGCTAACGGTGCGACTTATATAATGAATAATGCGCTAACGGTGCGACTTATATAATGAATAATGCGCTAACGGTGCGACTTATATAATGAATAATGCGCTAACGGTGCGACTTATATAATGAATAATGCGCTAACGGTGCGACTTATATAATGAATAATGCGCTAACGGTGCGACTTATATAATGAATAATGCGCTAACGGTGCGACTTATATAATGAATAATGCGCTAACGGTGCGACTTATATAATGAATAATGCGCTAACGGTGCGACTTATATAATGAATAATGCGCTAACGGTGCGACTTATATAATGAATAATGCGCTAACGGTGCGACTTATATAATGAATAATGCGCTAACGGTGCGACTTATATAATGAATAATGCGCTAACGGTGCGACTTATATAATGAATAATGCGCTAACGGTGCGACTTATATAATGAATAATGCGCTAACGGTGCGACTTATATAATGAATAATGCGCTAACGGTGCGACTTATATAATGAATAATGCGCTAACGGTGCGACTTATATAATGAATAATGCGCTAACGGTGCGACTTATATAATGAATAATGCGCTAACGGTGCGACTTATATAATGAATAATGCGCTAACGGTGCGACTTATATAATGAATAATGCGCTAACGGTGCGACTTATATAATGAATAATGCGCTAACGGTGCGACTTATATAATGAATAATGCGCTAATGGTGTTTAAAGGTGGTGCTGGATTATTGATTAGCAATAGCAGTTTACGAGCAAGGCAGCGAAGTTAGCAGCCAAACAAAGTAGCAGCAGTAGTCGTAAGCAGCAACAGTGATTTGATGGTGACTGGTTCGGTGCTGGTAACCAAAACCGAGTAGTAACAGCAGCAGGACAGCAGCAAGGTTCGAGTGGCAGTAGTACGTGGTGGTGACCGAGAGAAATATAAAGTGATGATGGCCGGTGATGGTGTGAGCCGAGATATAGGAGAAGGGAGAAGGTGGTCATGGTAGTTTTGGAACCGAGAGGAAATAAAATGATGCAGAGGGTATCTCCCTCATTTCATATATGTTATGTATATGTATATATCCAAATGACTAACAAGAATTCAAAGGGAGAATGTTTGGTGGAGGTCGTACTCAAGAAAAAAACAGGACATTCACAATTTGATTCCAATTTGTTTCTTTACTCCTTTCTAGTTTATAGCCGACATCTCTATATCTATATTAATTATTTATTACTCTATATCTATATTAATTATTTATTACTCTATATCTATATTATATATTTATAAGGATAAGAAAAGGTGGTGGAGTGGTTTCATTGAAATGGACAGTTTTTGTCTAAATGGAATAGCCATCAGGCATGTCTATATCGTGAGGTATACATTGAAAACCCATTTATATTTGTCTAAGAAAAACACGGACAAAGAATTAGACATGGATCCCACACGTTTGTTTTATTACTCACATTCATACAAAGTGATGGCTGGTTTTGTCAAAAGGTAAATGTACCACTTGGAAATTCTATGTCGTGTATGTCTTGTGTCCCATGTGCAGAATCATTAGATTACCACTGTGACTTCACAAGGTAATTGAAAATTTTGGACTTCTATGCCATTCATTCACGGATTGTTTGTTTCGATGTTATTATTATTATTATTATTATTATTATTATTATTATTATTATTATTATTATTATCAGTATTATATTATTATTATTATTATTATTATTATTATTATTATTATTATTATTATTATTATTATTATTATTATTATTACTCCCGGAATTATACTAGTTATTATTATTATTATTATTATTATTATTATTATTATTATTATTATTATTATTATTATTATTATTATTATTATTATTATTATTATTATTATTATTATTATTATTATTATTATTATTATTATTATTATTATTATTATTATTATTATTATTATTATTATTATTATTATTATTATTATTATTATTATTATTATTATTATTATTATTATTATTATTATTATTATTATTATTATTATTATTATTATTATTATTATTATTATTATTATTATTATTATTATTATTATTATTATTATTATTATTATTATTATTATTATTATTATTATTATTATTATTATTATTATTATTATTATTATTATTATTATTATTATTATTATTATTATTATTATTATTATTATTATTATTATTATTATTATTATTATTATTATTATTATTATTATTATTATTATTATTATTATTATTATTATTATTATTATTATTATTATTATTATTATTATTATTATTATTATTATTATTATTATTATTATTATTATTATTATTATTATTATTATTATTATTATTATTATTATTATTATTATTATTATTATTATTATTATTATTATTATTATTATTATTATTATTATTATTATTATTATTATTATTATTATTATTATTATTATTATTATTATTATTATTATTATTATTATTATTATTATTATTATTATTATTATTATTATTATTATTATTATTATTATTATTATTATTATTATTATTATTATTATTATTATTATTATTATTATTATTATTATTATTATTATTATTATTATTATTATTATTATTATTATTATTATTATTATTATTATTATTATTATTATTATTATTATTATTATTATTATTATTATTATTATTATTATTATTATTATTATTATTATTATTATTATTATTATTATTATTATTATTATTATTATGTGCAATGTAGTTATGATTGATTTTAGTAAAGGATTATATATTATTATTATTATTATTATTATTATTATTATTATTATTATTATTACCATTATTATTATTATTATTATTATTATTATTATTATTATTATTATTATTATTATTATAAATATTAAATTTTCTATTTTAAATCAACCCGAAATTTTTGCGGATGTTACATTATTCCCCAGTTAAAAGGATTTCGCCCTCGAAATCTAGATTGTATCGAATAAAATTATACTTAACTTGATTTACGTTTTATCTCAATGACAATAAGTCTATATTAGAAGACACGACATCTAACTCGCATAAATATTTATACACAAAATTGAAATCAAGATACTAGAAACATACTCCAAATTGATATCTTCTACTCTTCACTGAGTAGGATGAACTCGTATGATCCTAAACAGGATCCTTCTACTCTCAACAGAGTAGGATGAACTTGCACACAATTCTTGACATAATTAACATTTAGAACTAGCATGTATAACATTCTACAATTTGTACACATGTAGAAACAATTTGTACACATGTAGAAACCAACAATTTGTACACATATAGTATTGACCACTGGTACATCTATGGTGTAGCATAAATGATCTGTCTAGACACAGGTAAGTCTGACTAAGGCACTATACAGGATTCAAATTTATTTCTCTTTCCATATTTGACCGTTAGAAACGGCTCCTTCTTAGACTATAAAATAAGATAACAAGCCAGATCTCTCCATTCATATTAACTTAATATTTTCCTTCCTCAAAATCTAACCGAAATGAACACTTATACCAAAAATGTTGAGCCCTTTTCTAATTGTGATTTACATAATTATCATAGCTTGGTTACTTACTGTGGCTCAACTACCATTGGATGAGGCTTATCCGTGGTTAGTAGCGTTCGTCTTTGGCGTTGTTCCCTTACTGTTTGTAGCCACATGGGTTTCTTTGTATGGTTTTTAAATATGTTGTATCCCTAATTGTTGTATTTCCATTAAAATAATGTAACGAGTTTCACCCGTATTGTATGAATAATGAAATACAAATTTCTTGGATCTCTTTTGGGATTGTTGTCGATTAGGGAAATTCCCCAGTTAAAAGAATTTCCCATATTTGTCTTGATAGATTTTTATACCAAGTTCATTTGTCTATTTTAATCGTTGATCGCCCATCATAATTTTAGCCTTTCAAATAATTCTTATTTTCAAATTTGAAGTTCTTTTACCAAGACACTACTGTTATCCAGTTGGAAAAGTCGACATATTTTTGTTGATAACATTCGTCTCATTTTCTTAAATTCAATCATTAAAGGCGATCCATGGGTCAAAGAAACAAATATTACCTAGATCACTCCTGAAACAATAGTTTGGATCAAAAATTCATCTAGGGTTCAAAAAGATGAATTAGCAATTGATATGGTTCTTGAAAAAGAAGTAGTGAAGAAAAAAATAGTGATGTGTGGAAGACGGTCTATTCATTAAGCTATTAATTAAGTTGAGGATTTTCTCAACATAGTATACGCTTTTGAGTAAACTGTTCAGCTCTTTTCAACCTTGGTTAAAGGAATGATAAAGTTTAGAAATTTTATCTTCTTTAAAAAAAAAATATTTCGGTAATTACTAATTACCGTAGCAATGATTAAAAATTTCTGTAGTTTATGGACACCTGTCCGTTCTTTCAGGTTACATTTCCCTTTTCATTCTCTATATAGAAACGCGTTTTCTTAAGGAAGAATGCACACTAAATCTTCTTTCTCTATCTCTTTTATTTACTTTGTTCTTCATCTGCTAATTTGTCTTTAGCTATTCCGTTCACAGCCAGCTTGTGTTCTAACAGATCTCCGACTTACTTTTTGGTAAGCTACATTTTTGTGCTCTTTCTTTCTCATCTTGGATAATATACTATCTATTTATATGTTTATATAAAACTTTTATCTTTTAATTCATGTTCGCTTAATTAACAATATTGTTCCACCGATTTATCATAAGAAAATGAAAAATTTCGGTGCCTCTTCGAGCGATCCAAAAGGCAAAAGGCCAATGACTCAAGAGGATCTTGAAGATCTTGAAACAAATAGGGTTAAAAGGATTAAGCAGGAGGCCGTGATGTTAGGTATTTCCTTTGAAGATTACAAGGCGATGGTAGACGAAGATGTCCACTTTTTTGAGAAACAAACTTCTGAAGATGAAAAACTAGCAAGAATTTTATCTCAATTTTTAACAGAGGAGGAATCTATCCTTGTGAATCGTCAAATAAAAGAAGATGAAAAGTTTGCAAGAGCCCTAGCTCAGCAAGACGAAAATAATCTCTCTCAAAGGGAGAAGTCCATTTTTACCATGTCATCTGAAGAAGAAGAAGAAAATCCCAATATTCCACCTCTTAAGAGAAGAAAAAGAGATGTTGCTGGGGGAAGTAACATGTCAGGGTCGAGCTCTGACAGAACTCCTAATTCTTGAAATCAAGAGGGATTTTATAGAAATATTTGGAATCTGTTATAAATTTTTATAAATCAAATCTTAAGTTGTCCAGAATGTGTTTTTAAATCAGAATAATATTGTTGATAATGTTTCTTATGTATTTGTTATGTCAATTGTCTGACCAAAACTTATTGTAGATAAGAAGAACTCAATATAATCATGGACGCATGGCAAAACCAGATGATTGGTACTAGTGAATGGGGAACATCAATCGATGATTTTTGCCAAGACTGGCTTCTCCAAAATACAGTACCAACATCACAGTTAGAACCCCCAACAGAAAATGTCAGTGCATCGTTCCCAATTTTTGTTGATGCAGTACATCATGGAGTTTCATCTCCAATCCCAATGAACCCTTTATATCAAAACTTCTCTTTCGATACACCCGAAGCAACATTCCAGTTGAAATCGACATTCCAACCGGAACCATCATTCCAACCAGAATCTTCCGAGGAGGGTAACAGGGCACCAGGCAAACGTCCAATGTCAGACTCGCCCACACTATACCCCAATCCAATTAGTGACACATATTATGAGGTCTCAACCTCGAACAGGGTGGAACCGGTTGATATGATAATGAATCATGGACCAGAGTTTGAGAAGCACGTAGAAGACTCATGGGCTTATATTTGCAAGCTTTATAGTCGTAAGAAAAAGTCCGCAAAAGTATCGTCCTCGAAAGCCCAAAGAAATGTAAGGTCGAAAAGGTCTTACCAGTTTGTGAAACCTAATACTACTTTGGTAGTATTTCGAGAAGAAATGAACATATCAGAGATGCCAACACCGATATGCTCATGCACAGGGATACCTAGGGCCTGTCGTGGGTGGACTACAGAGGGATGGACCTCCATTTATTGTACAACTTCTCTTTCCATGTATCCGTTGCCAACATATGTCGGGCCAAGTCGTATTGTAAGGTTGCCGGGGAGAAGAATGGGTTGTAGTAGATTCTCAAAGGTCATAGAGAAATTATTGTTAGCAGGGTACGATCTCGATTGTCCAATTGACTTGAAAGATCATTGGGTTAAACATGGGACTAACAAGTATGCATTGAATAAATAAATGTGTGATCTTCATAGATTTAGGAATTTGGCTACTTAAACTATAAAGTAGGATTACATAAACAGTTAGTGATTTTCGTATGTCTATTTCCCTCTTTTCTTTATTGCGAAATTTATATATTATTTGTTTGTAGTTAACACTTTTATTATTGCTTATATCAAAATAGTCTGATAAAGCAATTCTACTTTATCTTGTTCCATCAAGATCCAGATATCTTATTTGTTGTCGGCCATTTTGAAAAATTATTTTCATTTGACGTCATTGCTTACGTTATATTGAGCGAATAGTACCTCTTACTAAAATCATGTATTCTTATTCTAGATACAAGGCCAATATAAGGTGAAATCTACGAGATTTGTTTCCTACATATAATCACTTAAGTTCATAATCTTCTACTACTATCCTGTTTGCTCTTTTCCAGCCATTTTCTTGAACACATTCATCAAATTACTAACCTAAGCTCCATGTTCGTAAAAAAAATGCCTCTTAACACACTAGATCTGTTAATATTTCATAATATCCCACTTTACTTAAACATTATAGTCTTCAAAAATCTTGGCTTATTCTATCAGTTAATTGTAACTATAAGTTTGAACTAAGTCTGTAGTTCATAATAAATCCTTGGTCTACAATTATAGTTTATAATCATCTTAATAACCAGGTATTCTAGATCTTATTCTCATACTGTTATTTCAATAATGACTAATAATTGTAGACAATTGTAAGTAATATAGCTTAGACATGGGTCATCCGGTAATGCTTATAATATAAGACATACCATTGGCCAGCCCATCACATTACCAACTCACCCAAAATCCCCTATACCTGTACTACTATTTCATTTAACATAGATTTCAATTCCACACTAATTTTAACAAGTTCCAACTCATATCGCATCAGTCAAGCTTTTGTTCACAATATATCGTTTCAGTTCGAATTTATGACATACTGTTCAAATTTCAAGTTCATAACATATCATTCAAGGTTCAAGTTCTCAATACATTATTCATATCATAATACTAAGGCAATTGTACTAATGCCTTAGCTATCATGCCATCATGTCAAATTCATAATAACTTATCATTATTTATATAATTTACAATCACGAAACATTCAACATTATATAATAAAAGGGGTCAAGTCATAACAAGGTGGGTAAAGCATAGTCCGAATTTTAACTTCAACATTCGACACATTAAAAGTGTTTGTATATAGGGTGTACCATCGGCTAACCCTCCACACCGTTAATATATAGAATGGATGTCCAAAACTCGGTTCCGATATGTTCTCTAAGTGTTGACCGGGTATGTATACAGGGTGTACCAGCGGCTAACCCTCCACCTAACCAACACTCATTAAACATATCGGGTTAACTACTATACTTTATCCACGAGGTGCAATCCATGAGATCATTAACTTTATATGACATAGGATAACCATAGATTTGTTGATCAGGCGCCTCTAGGGTTATCGAATGTTATACTCCATTAATGCCATCATTTCATTTTGCTGGGGGACAAATAATAAATGCATCCAAGATTCCACACACATCAACGTTTATCACAATAATTCCACAATTCACGGTGTATCCCGACACTATCATATACGTCCATCAAGTTGTCACATAACAATCAAGTCATCAAATCATAATAAACCTACGAACTCCTTTTAAACAAATTTTTTTTTTATTATTATTATTATTATTATTATTATTATTATTATTATTATTATTATTATTATTATTATTATTATTATTATTATTATCGTATTATTATTATTATTATTATTATTATTATTATTATTATTATTATTATTATTATTATTATTATTATTATTATTAGAGTATTATTATTATAATTATTATTATTATTATTATTATTATTATTATTATTATTATTATTATTATTATTATTATTATTATTATTATTATTATTATTATTATTATTATTATTATTATTATTATTATTATTATTATTATTATTATTATTATTATTATTATTATTATTATTATTATTATTATTATTATTATTATTATTATTATTATTATTATTATTATTATTATTATTATTATTATTATTATTATTATTATTATTATTATTATTATTATTATTATTATTATTATTATTATTATTATTATTATTATTATTATTATTATTATTATTATTATTATTATTATTATTATTATTATTATTATTATTATTATTATTATTATTATTATTATTATTATTATTATTATTATTATTATTATTATTATTATTATTATTATTATTATTATTATTATTATTATTATTATTATTATTATTATTATTATTATTATTATTATTATTATTATTATTATTATTATTATTATTATTATTATTATTATTATTATTATTATTATTATTATTATTATTATTATTATTATTATTATTATTATTATTATTATTATTATTATTATTATTATTATTATTATTATTATTATTATTATTATTATTATTATTATTATTATTATTATTATTATTATTATTATTATTATTATTATTATTATTATTATTATTATTATTATTATTATTATTATTATTATTATTATTATTATTATTATTATTATTATTATTATTATTATTATTATTATTATTATTATTATTATTATTATTATTATTATTATTATTATTATTATTATTATTATTATTATTATTATTATTATTATTATTATTATTATTATTATTATTATTATTATTATTATTATTATTATTATTATTATTATTATTATTATTATTATTATTATTATTATTATTATTATTATTATTATTATTATTATTATTATTATTATTATTATTATTATTATTATTATTATTATTATTATTATTATTATTATTATTATTATTATTATTATTATTATTATTATTATTATTATTATTATTATTATTATTATTATTATTATTATTATTATTATTATTATTATTATTATTATTATTATTATTATTATTATTATTATTATTATTATTATTATTATTATTATTATTATTATTATTATTATTATTATTATTATTATTATTATTATTATTATTATTATTATTATTATTATTATTATTATTATTATTATTATTATTATTATTATTATTATTATTATTATTATTATTATTATTATTATTATTATTATTATTATTATTATTATTATTATTATTATTATTATTATTATTATTATTATTATTATTATTATTATTATTATTATTATTATTATTATTATTATTATTATTATTATTATTATTATTATTATTATTATTATTATTATTATTATTATTATTATTATTATTATTATTATTATTATTATTATTATTATTATTATTATTATTATTATTATTATTATTATTATTATTATTATTATTATTATTATTATTATTATTATTATTATTATTATTATTATTATTATTATTATTATTATTATTATTATTATTATTATTATTATTATTATTATTATTATTATTATTATTATTATTATTATTATTATTATTATTATTATTATTATTATTATTATTATTATTATTAGTTATTATTATTATTATTATTATTATTATTATTATTATTATTATTATTATTATTATTATTATTATTATTATTATTATTATTATTATTATTTATTATTATTATTATTATTATTATTATTATTATTATTATTATTATTATTATTATTATTATTAATATTATTATTATTATTATTGAATAATGCGCTAACGGTGCGACTTACATCGTAAACAATGCGCTAACGGTGCGACTTACATCGTAAACAATGCGCTAACGGTGCGACTTATATAATGAATAATGCGCTAACGGTGCGACTTACATCGTAAACAATGCGCTAACGGTGCGACTTACATCGTAAACAATGCGCTAACGGTGCGACTTACATCGTAAACAATGCGCTAACGGTGCGACTTATATAATGAATAATGCGCTAACGGTGCGACTTATATAATGAATAATGCGCTAACGGTGCGACTTACATCGTAAACAATGCGCTAACGGTGCGACTTATATAATGAATAATGCGCTAACGGTGCGACTTATATAATGAATAATGCGCTAACGGTGCGACTTATATAATGAATAATGCGCTAACGGTGCGACTTACATCGTAAACAATGCGCTAACGGTGCGACTTATATAATGAATAATGCGCTAACGGTGCGACTTATATAATGAATAATGCGCTAACGGTGCGACTTACATCGTAAACAATGCGCTAACGGTGCGACTTATATAATGAATAATGCGCTAACGGTGCGACTTACATCGTAAACAATGCGCTAACGGTGCGACTTATATAATGAATAATGCGCTAACGGTGCGACTTATATAATGAATAATGCGCTAACGGTGCGACTTATATAATGAATAATGCGCTAACGGTGCGACTTATATAATGAATAATGCGCTAACGGTGCGACTTATATAATGAATAATGCGCTAACGGTGCGACTTATATAATGAATAATGCGCTAACGGTGCGACTTATATAATGAATAATGCGCTAACGGTGCGACTTATATAATGAATAATGCGCTAACGGTGCGACTTATATAATGAATAATGCGCTAACGGTGCGACTTATATAATGAATAATGCGCTAACGGTGCGACTTATATAATGAATAATGCGCTAACGGTGCGACTTACATCGTAAACAATGCGCTAACGGTGCGACTTATATAATGAATAATGCGCTAACGGTGCGACTTATATAATGAATAATGCGCTAACGGTGCGACTTATATAATGAATAATGCGCTAACGGTGCGACTTATATAATGAATAATGCGCTAACGGTGCGACTTATATAATGAATAATGCGCTAACGGTGCGACTTATATAATGAATAATGCGCTAACGGTGCGACTTATATAATGAATAATGCGCTAACGGTGCGACTTATATAATGAATAATGCGCTAACGGTGCGACTTACATCGTAAACAATGCGCTAACGGTGCGACTTACATCGTAAACAATGCGCTAACGGTGCGACTTACATCGTAAACAATGCGCTAACGGTGCGACTTACATCGTAAACAATGCGCTAACGGTGCGACTTATATAATGAATAATGCGCTAACGGTGCGACTTACATCGTAAACAATGCGCTAACGGTGCGACTTACATCGTAAACAATGCGCTAACGGTGCGACTTACATCGTAAACAATGCGCTAACGGTGCGACTTACATCGTAAACAATGCGCTAACGGTGCGACTTACATCGTAAACAATGCGCTAACGGTGCGACTTATATAATGAATAATGCGCTAACGGTGCGACTTATATAATGAATAATGCGCTAACGGTGCGACTTATATAATGAATAATGCGCTAACGGTGCGACTTACATCGTAAACAATGCGCTAACGGTGCGACTTATATAATGAATAATGCGCTAACGGTGCGACTTATATAATGAATAATGCGCTAACGGTGCGACTTATATAATGAATAATGCGCTAACGGTGCGACTTATATAATGAATAATGCGCTAACGGTGCGACTTATATAATGAATAATGCGCTAACGGTGCGACTTATATAATGAATAATGCGCTAACGGTGCGACTTATATAATGAATAATGCGCTAACGGTGCGACTTATATAATGAATAATGCGCTAACGGTGCGACTTATATAATGAATAATGCGCTAACGGTGCGACTTATATAATGAATAATGCGCTAACGGTGCGACTTATATAATGAATAATGCGCTAACGGTGCGACTTATATAATGAATAATGCGCTAACGGTGCGACTTATATAATGAATAATGCGCTAACGGTGCGACTTATATAATGAATAATGCGCTAACGGTGCGACTTATATAATGAATAATGCGCTAACGGTGCGACTTATATAATGAATAATGCGCTAACGGTGCGACTTACATCGTAAACAATGCGCTAACGGTGCGACTTATATAATGAATAATGCGCTAACGGTGCGACTTATATAATGAATAATGCGCTAACGGTGCGACTTATATAATGAATAATGCGCTAACGGTGCGACTTATATAATGAATAATGCGCTAACGGTGCGACTTATATAATGAATAATGCGCTAACGGTGCGACTTACATCGTAAACAATGCGCTAACGGTGCGACTTATATAATGAATAATGCGCTAACGGTGCGACTTATATAATGAATAATGCGCTAACGGTGCGACTTATATAATGAATAATGCGCTAACGGTGCGACTTACATCGTAAACAATGCGCTAACGGTGCGACTTATATAATGAATAATGCGCTAACGGTGCGACTTATATAATGAATAATGCGCTAACGGTGCGACTTATATAATGAATAATGCGCTAACGGTGCGACTTATATAATGAATAATGCGCTAACGGTGCGACTTATATAATGAATAATGCGCTAACGGTGCGACTTATATAATGAATAATGCGCTAACGGTGCGACTTATATAATGAATAATGCGCTAACGGTGCGACTTATATAATGAATAATGCGCTAACGGTGCGACTTATATAATGAATAATGCGCTAACGGTGCGACTTATATAATGAATAATGCGCTAACGGTGCGACTTATATAATGAATAATGCGCTAACGGTGCGACTTATATAATGAATAATGCGCTAACGGTGCGACTTATATAATGAATAATGCGCTAACGGTGCGACTTACATCGTAAACAATGCGCTAACGGTGCGACTTATATAATGAATAATGCGCTAACGGTGCGACTTATATAATGAATAATGCGCTAACGGTGCGACTTACATCGTAAACAATGCGCTAACGGTGCGACTTACATCGTAAACAATGCGCTAACGGTGCGACTTATATAATGAATAATGCGCTAACGGTGCGACTTACATCGTAAACAATGCGCTAACGGTGCGACTTATATAATGAGATATAGGAGAAGGGAGAAGGTGGTCATGGTAGTTTTGGAACCGAGAGGAAATAAAATGATGCAGAGGGTATCTCCCTCATTTCATATATGTTATGTATATGTATATATCCAAATGACTAACAAGAATTCAAAGGGAGAATGTTTGGTGGAGGTCGTACTCAAGAAAAAAACAGGACATTCACAATTTGATTCCAATTTGTTTCTTTACTCCTTTCTAGTTTATAGCCGACATCTCTATATCTATATTAATTATTTATTACTCTATATCTATATTATATATTTATAAGGATAAGAAAAGGTGGTGGAGTGGTTTCATTGAAATGGACAGTTTTTGTCTAAATGGAATAGCCATCAGGCATGTCTATATCGTGAGGTATACATTGAAAACCCATTTATATTTGTCTAAGAAAAACACGGACAAAGAATTAGACATGGATCCCACACGTTTGTTTTATTACTCACATTCATACAAAGTGATGGCTGGTTTTGTCAAAAGGTAAATGTACCACTTGGAAATTCTATGTCGTGTATGTCTTGTGTCCCATGTGCAGAATCATTAGATTACCACTGTGACTTCACAAGGTAATTGAAAATTTTGGACTTCTATGCCATTCATTCACGGATTGTTTGTTTCGATGTTATTATTATTATTATTATTATTATTATTATTATTATTATTATTATTATTATTATCAGTGTATTACAAAATCTTTAATGTTGCGGTTGTCTAAATGTTACGTATTCAATTAAGATTTTTAAAATAGAAAACTAAATATTAAATTTTCTATTTTAAATCAACCCGAAATTTTTGCGGATGTTACATACACACTCAATCAATATTAAATGAAAATGTTTAAATGATAGTAGTTGATCCTAAGCATAACCCGTTAAAGGGAAATAAGGATCACGGATCCAGAAGTCCAAAGCTAGTCCAATCCTAGCAATGCAAGCACATAATCATCCATTTTGTCTCTGATTAACCTGATTACCTGAAAAGTGTACTAAAATACGTCAACATAAAGTTGGTGAGTTCGTAGGAACAAGTAACAAGGAATAACCGGGTCGGATACAACCGTTAACAATAAGTGAGGATTAGGGGAACTAATCACATCCAAGGAAAACCTATAAGGTTTCACATTATCACAATTCAATACAAGTCAACGTTCAATAATAACGATTCCATATAACGTTCAACAACGTTTCAAATCAATCAATAACGATCAACAACGATGCGGCTTACATAGTTAATAATTAACAATGCGCTAACGGTGCGACTTATATAATGAATAATGCGCTAACGGTGCGACTTATATAATGAATAATGCGCTAACGGTGCGACTTATATAATGAATAATGCGCTAACGGTGCGACTTATATAATGAATAATGCGCTAACGGTGCGACTTATATAATGAATAATGCGCTAACGGTGCGACTTATATAATGAATAATGCGCTAACGGTGCGACTTATATAATGAATAATGCGCTAACGGTGCGACTTATATAATGAATAATGCGCTAACGGTGCGACTTATATAATGAATAATGCGCTAACGGTGCGACTTATATAATGAATAATGCGCTAACGGTGCGACTTATATAATGAATAATGCGCTAACGGTGCGACTTATATAATGAATAATGCGCTAACGGTGCGACTTATATAATGAATAATGCGCTAACGGTGCGACTTATATAATGAATAATGCGCTAACGGTGCGACTTATATAATGAATAATGCGCTAACGGTGCGACTTATATAATGAATAATGCGCTAACGGTGCGACTTATATAATGAATAATGCGCTAACGGTGCGACTTATATAATGAATAATGCGCTAACGGTGCGACTTATATAATGAATAATGCGCTAACGGTGCGACTTATATAATGAATAATGCGCTAACGGTGCGACTTATATAATGAATAATGCGCTAACGGTGCGACTTATATAATGAATAATGCGCTAACGGTGCGACTTATATAATGAATAATGCGCTAACGGTGCGACTTATATAATGAATAATGCGCTAACGGTGCGACTTATATAATGAATAATGCGCTAACGGTGCGACTTATATAATGAATAATGCGCTAACGGTGCGACTTATATAATGAATAATGCGCTAACGGTGCGACTTATATAATGAATAATGCGCTAACGGTGCGACTTATATAATGAATAATGCGCTAACGGTGCGACTTATATAATGAATAATGCGCTAACGGTGCGACTTATATAATGAATAATGCGCTAACGGTGCGACTTATATAATGAATAATGCGCTAACGGTGCGACTTATATAATGAATAATGCGCTAACGGTGCGACTTATATAATGAATAATGCGCTAACGGTGCGACTTATATAATGAATAATGCGCTAACGGTGCGACTTATATAATGAATAATGCGCTAACGGTGCGACTTATATAATGAATAATGCGCTAACGGTGCGACTTATATAATGAATAATGCGCTAACGGTGCGACTTATATAATGAATAATGCGCTAACGGTGCGACTTATATAATGAATAATGCGCTAACGGTGCGACTTATATAATGAATAATGCGCTAACGGTGCGACTTATATAATGAATAATGCGCTAACGGTGCGACTTATATAATGAATAATGCGCTAACGGTGCGACTTATATAATGAATAATGCGCTAACGGTGCGACTTATATAATGAATAATGCGCTAACGGTGCGACTTATATAATGAATAATGCGCTAACGGTGCGACTTATATAATGAATAATGCGCTAACGGTGCGACTTATATAATGAATAATGCGCTAACGGTGCGACTTATATAATGAATAATGCGCTAACGGTGCGACTTATATAATGAATAATGCGCTAACGGTGCGACTTATATAATGAATAATGCGCTAACGGTGCGACTTATATAATGAATAATGCGCTAACGGTGCGACTTATATAATGAATAATGCGCTAACGGTGCGACTTATATAATGAATAATGCGCTAACGGTGCGACTTATATAATGAATAATGCGCTAACGGTGCGACTTATATAATGAATAATGCGCTAACGGTGCGACTTATATAATGAATAATGCGCTAACGGTGCGACTTATATAATGAATAATGCGCTAACGGTGCGACTTATATAATGAATAATGCGCTAACGGTGCGACTTATATAATGAATAATGCGCTAACGGTGCGACTTATATAATGAATAATGCGCTAACGGTGCGACTTATATAATGAATAATGCGCTAACGGTGCGACTTATATAATGAATAATGCGCTAACGGTGCGACTTATATAATGAATAATGCGCTAACGGTGCGACTTATATAATGAATAATGCGCTAACGGTGCGACTTATATAATGAATAATGCGCTAACGGTGCGACTTATATAATGAATAATGCGCTAACGGTGCGACTTATATAATGAATAATGCGCTAACGGTGCGACTTATATAATGAATAATGCGCTAACGGTGCGACTTATATAATGAATAATGCGCTAACGGTGCGACTTATATAATGAATAATGCGCTAACGGTGCGACTTATATAATGAATAATGCGCTAACGGTGCGACTTATATAATGAATAATGCGCTAACGGTGCGACTTATATAATGAATAATGCGCTAACGGTGCGACTTATATAATGAATAATGCGCTAACGGTGCGACTTATATAATGAATAATGCGCTAACGGTGCGACTTATATAATGAATAATGCGCTAACGGTGCGACTTATATAATGAATAATGCGCTAACGGTGCGACTTATATAATGAATAATGCGCTAACGGTGCGACTTATATAATGAATAATGCGCTAACGGTGCGACTTATATAATGAATAATGCGCTAACGGTGCGACTTATATAATGAATAATGCGCTAACGGTGCGACTTATATAATGAATAATGCGCTAACGGTGCGACTTATATAATGAATAATGCGCTAACGGTGCGACTTATATAATGAATAATGCGCTAACGGTGCGACTTATATAATGAATAATGCGCTAACGGTGCGACTTATATAATGAATAATGCGCTAACGGTGCGACTTATATAATGAATAATGCGCTAACGGTGCGACTTATATAATGAATAATGCGCTAACGGTGCGACTTATATAATGAATAATGCGCTAACGGTGCGACTTATATAATGAATAATGCGCTAACGGTGCGACTTATATAATGAATAATGCGCTAACGGTGCGACTTATATAATGAATAATGCGCTAACGGTGCGACTTATATAATGAATAATGCGCTAACCGTGCGACTTCTATAATGTTTGCAAGATGACTGAAAATTTCAGTCCTATAGAGTCCTTGAATTCAACTTGAAACTTCAAGTGATGAACCCAAGACTTTATGGATTTGATTGTTTTGTGTTATGAATGTGAAAGAGAAAGAAAAGAGCAGAGATGAATGATATAATGATCATCAAATGCTTGCTTATATAGCCCAAGAGTTGCAACTAAGTGCCAAGAATACACACCTTGGCCATGAGGTGTTCATCATGTGTTTACAACTCATCCTTGAGTGTAATGGCTGAAACTTTGGCCTTAAAACAAACTAGAATTCAGTAGGAACATGTTCATTGCATGATTACAAGCTATTATCCAAGTCTTGGTTAGTTTGTGTGGGGTTTATGTCAAGAACACAAGCTTGACTTGACTAATTGACTTTGGTTGACTCTAAACTTTGATTCTTGATTATTATTTGTGTAATTAAATGTAGTAACTAGTCTATATAAGTATAATTACTTTTATCTATGTGGTTATAAATCAATTACATGTATTTATATATTTATTAGTTATCTAGTTCAAGTACACAATTTGCATATTTATTTTACTAGTATGTACAATATATCTAACTAGTTAATTGATTCCGAAATTAATAACAAAAATACTCACGAGCGTACAACTTTTATAAATTATTAAAAATCCATAATATGGATAAATCATTTCATATAATATAAAGGTTGTGTCGGTTTTTGTCCTATTAATGGAATTATCATCTAACCACCGACACTGTTCCACCGACACTGTTCCACCGACACTGTTGTAACCGTACATTATACTTAAGGTTTCGTATATACGTTTTTCCTGTTACCATAGTTACTCAATTATCATCTATTATATAATTTCCATAACATGTACTGGGCCAATTTCATAGTCTGCTAATATGGCCCTAATTCTAGAAGTTCAAATATGACATTATAATTGGCCCAATTTACAGATAAATGTACACAATTATGTCCAAATTTTCGTTTATTGAAATAGTTAATCAAATTACATGCACAGTCAAACGGTAAAAATCATGAATGTTACATTCTTCCCCCGTTAAAGAATTTAGTCCCGAAATTCAACAAACACTAATTACTAAACAAGTGTGGGTATTTAGACTTCATGTGGTCCTCACGTTCCCAAGTAAACTCGGGTCCACGTCTAGCTTGCCATCTTACTTTGACAATCGTATATCGGGTATTCTTTAGTTTTCTAGTTTGTCGATCTAAGATTTCTATTGGTTCTTCCACGAATTTCAACGTTTTATCAACACGGATTTCTTCGAGGGGCACGTGAAGTGTTGGATCGGCCAAACACTTTCTAAGATTACAAACATGGAAAACATTATGAACTCCACTCAGGTTTTGAGGAAGTTCTAATCGATAAGCTACCGGACCAATACGATCCAAGATCTTGAACGGGCCAATGTACCGTGGTCCCAACTTGCCACGTTTCACAAAACGAACCACACCTTTCCACGGGGATACTTTCAATAAAACATAATCACCAACTTCAAATTCGAGGGGTCGCCGTCTAACATTAGCATATTTCAATTGTCGTTCTCGTGCCACTCTTAACTTTTCTTTGATTTGTGAGATCACTTTCGACGTTTCAATGACAATTTCGGGCCCAATGAGTTGGCTTTCACCAATTTCTGCCAAGCTAGCGGTGACCTACAATCTCTCCCATATAATGCTCTAAATGGGGCCATTCCAATGCTAGCATGATAGCTATTATTGTAGGAGAATTCAACCAAAGGAAGATGCACATCCCAATTACCACCAAAATCAATAGCACAAGCTCTTAACATGTCTTCCAATGTTTGGATCGTTCTTTCACTTTGACCATCAGTTTGTGGGTGGAACGCCGTACTCATGCCGAGACGAGTACCCATAGATTTCTGGAACGCCTTCCAAAATTTTGAAGTAAATCGGGCATCCCGATCGGATATCACGGAAATCGGCACTCCATGCTTGGATATCACCTCTTTGATGTACAAACGTGCCATAGTGTCAAATTTATCGTCCTCCCGGATGGCTAAGAAGTGAGCCGACTTAGTCAACCGGTCAATTATTACCCAAATAGTGTCCCGACCACTACTCGTCCTAGGTAACTTCGTGATGAAGTCCATAGCAATTTCTTCCCATTTCCACACCGGTGTTACTGGTTGGACTAGTAAACCCGGTGGTTTCTTGTGGTCGGCTTTCACTTGCAAACAAGTGAGGCATTCACTAACATATTTTGCAATGTCATTCTTCATTCCTGGCCACCAATACAAATCTCTCAATCCAAAGTACATTTTATTAGAACCCGGGTGAACCGAGTAGGCTGACTTATGAGCTTCATCCATCAATTTCAACCGCCATCCTCCAAGAACGGGAATCCACAATCGATCAATGAAATACAAGCCATTGTCATTCTTTCTATCAAATTGTTCTTCTAGACCGTTTAAGGTTTCATTGATGAAGTTTTCCGGTCTAGTTGCCAATTCTTGTGCTTCAATAATGGAGTCACGAACACTCCTTAAAACGGTAAAGCTCATGGCTTTAACTCTTCTTGGTTTTATACGTTCTTTTCGACTTAAGGCATCGGCTACCACATTTGCTTTACTCGGGTGATACCGGATAACACAATCATAATCACTTAACAGTTCAAGCCATCTTCTTTGCCTCATGTTCAGATCGCTTTGATTGAAGATATGTTGAAGGCTTTTGTGATCGGTATAGATCACGCTCTTGGTGCCATACAAGTAATGTCTCCAACATTTCAAAGCAAATACCACTGCTCCTAATTCTAAGTCATGAGTCGGATAATTCTTCTCATGCACCTTCAATTGTCTGGATGCATATGCTATCACCTTATCCCGTTGCATTAAGACACAACCCAATCCTTGCCCAGACGCATCACAATATACAACAAAATCATCGGCTCCATTGGGCAAGCTCAAGATGGGTGCATCACACAATTTGTCTTTCAACAATTGGAATGTTTGTTCTTGCTTTTCACCCCAATCAAACCTTCTTTCCCGTTGAGTCAACAGAGTCAAAGGTTGGGCGATTTTTGAAAAGCCTTCAATAAATCGTCTATAGTAACCCGCCAAACCAAGAAATTGGCGAATTTCGGTCGGTGTTTCAGGTCGTCTCCAATTCTTTACTGCTTCAACCTTACTTGGGTCCACATGAATTCCTTCTTTGCTCACTACGTGACCAAGAAAGTGGACCTCTTCAAGCCAAAATTCACATTTGGAGAACTTGGCATAAAGCTTTTCTTTCCGGAGTATCTCTAAGACTTGTTTCAAATGTTCCAAATGATCTTCCTTTGTCTTAGAATAGATAAGAATGTCATCGATGAAAACAATGACAAATTGGTCCAAGTAGGGTTGACACACTCGGTTCATCAAATCCATGAACACAACTGGTGCATTAGTCAATCCAAAAGGCATCACCGTAAATTCAAAATGTCCATATCTCGTTCGAAAGGCGGTTTTTGGAATGTCGTCTTCATGAACCCTCAATTGATGATAACCCGACCTCAAATCAATTTTGGAAAAGAAACGAGCACCTCGGAGTTGGTCGAATAAATCGTCAAACCTAGGAAGAGGATAACGATTCTTTACCGTTAGTTTGTTCAATTCTCTATAATCGATACACATACGGAATGTGCCATCTTTCTTTTTAACGAACAAAACCGGTGCGCCCCAAGGCGATTGACTAGGGCGAATGAAACCCTTGTCTTGAAGCTCTTTGAGTTGGGCGGCCAACTCTTGTAATTCGGTCATGGCTAAGCGATAAGGTGCTTTGGTCACGGGAGAAGCGTTAGGAATAAGTTCAATACGGAAGTCAAGTTCATGAGATGGAGGTAAACCCGGTAGGTCATCCGGAAATACATCCGCAAAGTCTTTAACTACGGGCACGGTTTTCAATTCAATCTTTGTGATCTTAACACTATATACATTCCATCCCATAGTTCGGTCGTTTCGCCTTGAACTACTAATTCTTCCCTATTTTCTAATGGAATCCTCACAGTTCGACTACCACAATCAATTACCGCGTTCATGGCCGATAACCAATCCATACCCACAATCACGTCAAAACTACCAATATCAAAAGGCATTAAGTCAATGTAAAATGGGTGATCACATAAATCTAACACACAATTACGAACAACTTGACTAATCCTAGACAATCCACCATTTACCATTTCAAGTTCAAAACAATAGGACAACGGGCTAGGATTAGCATCGATCAACGGAATAAAATCATTGGAAATGAGACTATAATCGGCTCCAGAATCAAATAACACGGTAGCATATTGGTGATTGAGGAGAAAGGTACCTGCTACGACATTAGGATCACCACGAGCCTCGGCCGCATTCACGGCAAAAGCTCTTCCACGGGGGGCCAAATGTTGGCGAGGAGGTTGTTGTTGTTGTCCTTGGTTTCCTCGGTTTTGATTCGGACCGGCAATTTGCAACTGGTTAGGATGCACGGTCACTTGGACTTGTTGGCCAATGAGGTTAGGGCACCGGTTACGGTAGTCTTCTTGGCTACCACATTTATAACAAGAACCCGGGACCATCGGGGGACGTATAGCATTAAGGGGAGCAACATTTAAAGGACCATTCCGGGGGTTAGTTGGACAAAATCTTGAGGTGTGTCCCTGTTGGTTACAATGAAAACAAGCATCACACCTCATGGTAGGCCAATGATAGCGATTACACCTAGGGCATAAAGGACTCCAGT
>CM067172.1:101073536-101119696 GCA_034093135.1 Erigeron breviscapus | reverse complement strand
TGATGAGCTTGAGTTCTGTCAAACTGTATCCTTCGGTACACTACTATTAACTCCGAAAGGGGAGGCCTGTAGTTAGAGGGTTGCGCAACTAGGAGTCGTCCACTCACCCACTAAAATAGGTAACGGTGGGATGTTGGTTGCCTTTGTGGCCACTTTCATTGCCAGTCCGACCCGAGCGGTGCTCTAATCTACTTTAAATTTAAATGGTCGTCTCCATGGCACGACCCCAATTGTGATTAAAGCACTTGATTGACAACTTGTGCTATGAAATGAAATATTATGTTGATTGGGACATGAAATGGTCTTAGTAGTGGCTCAAGCATCTACTCATCAAATTATGCCTTTGGTTAAATGTAAGTGGTAATATTTATGGATGGACATTATGTGTTGAACATACGGTTTGGGTACGTGATTTACGATAGAAATTCTTGGAGACTTTATGATTTATTACTTCACTTTTTGAATCGGTGGTACGTATATTTGGTAGTATAAACCTATGAACTCACTCAACTCTCGTAGTTGACACTTTTTCTTCATGCTTTTCAGGTCTAGAGCAGTAAGGTTCTAGCATGACCGCCTCTTGGATGCTTTGCTTGTTTATGCTTGTTGTTCGACGGTTGTAATGCAAACATTTATCTTTTGATTATGATTTGGTTATGTAATGGTTTCTAAACGTCAACTTAAACTTGTAATCTTTTGAATTTGAATGGCATTTGAAACTTTATGTTGATGTTTTATATTTAAATCTTTTGTACCATGTCGTTCTGTGGCATCTCGTGTTTCCGCCTTAGTCGGGGTGTTACAGAAAAATGGTACCAGAGCCAAGGTTATAGAGAATTTTTGCTATAACCTACGTATTTTCAAATGGGTCGAATATCTCTTAAAGAATCGGTTCGATCAAGAAGTATTCTTGCTTTAGCTACGCGGAGCTTGATCACCTACGCCTAGCTAAACATCAATATGAAATGATCGAATTGGTTTTCTAAGAAATGTTCAAAATGAGTCTTTTGAAAATAAAAATTTGAAAAACGATTCTTGGTGCAAAAGACACATAACCAAATCCAATGTTTGCATTACTTATTAGAACCCTTAGTAATACCCCCACTTGGCTAGTATTACTTTACTTATATATAGAATTAATACATGAGAGCTATGCACAAGTTGATTTTTAGTCAATACGTGGTTATAAATGGTTATGTGGGTCGTGAGAGTCGAGTTGGTGGTTGGTAGTATTGTTAATTATTGTTGAGTACGTCGGTTGTGGATAGTCATGTCGTTGTTCGGTTATCAAGCTTGTGAGTCGTCGGTCGAGTAATAAGGTGGTTGTCGAATGATTAAGGTCGTCACGTGGTCCGTCAAGTCGTCTTGTTGTCCGCAAAGTTATCATGTGGGTCGTCAATGGTCAAGTCGGTCGTCCATGGTCGTCTAAGCGTCAAGTCGAGTCGTCATCTCACACTTTGTGCAACTTGTATAGGAACATAATGTCGCAAGCTAGTGGAACTTCCGGATCAGCCCCTAGGCCAAGGAACTTGTACGGATTCGTGGACCGAATGGAAGAGGAAGAAAGGAGACGACAAGAGCAAGAGCAACCGCCACAACCACTCCATGAAGAGGAAGAAGAAGAAACCGAGCCAACGGAGGACCCACCGGAGAGCGATGATGCTAGGAGTGTTGCCTCAAGCCAACCCGGACGCCGCCCTCGCCACCACCATTACCACCAGCCCCTAGAGCACCCCCTCCGCAAAGGCAAAATGTTGCCATGAACCTTAGTGATGGGCGCTTTCCAGCTCAAGACCCATACTTTCAGCCACGCCTTCCTCGTGATCATCCCTTACCATCTTGGACATAGGCGTCAAGGAGAGGAGCTACACCGCCCAGTCTATAGAGTACCCCCTCCACCTCCCATTGGTATGACTCGTGAAGAAAGGGAGAGGGTGTGGGGGATAGCAAATGGGTTAAGGGATGCTAGAGTAAGGGTAAGGACTCAAGAAGTGATGATGGAAAAGGCCTTGGGAGTCATGGATCGAACGGGAGATTATGCGAGGATGGCGATATCGGAAGTTCGTCGAATTAACGAGGTGATATTTGTGATGGGTTGTGTGCTCACGGATGTTTGCTCTATTGTGGTAGCTCTCATGCTTAGGAAGTGAACCTAAGGACTTCTTTATTTATGAACTTATTTGATGTATGAACATTTGTATTATGTTTTAGTTTCTTGAACCCTCTTGCTCATATGTGACGATGATCACATTGTATTTGGCATGTAGCAATTTTTGTAAACCTATCTTGAATGATATATATGTATGCTTGATGCCTCTCTATGGTTACATGATGTGTTACCCTCCTTGTATATTAGTTATTCCTATTACAATGGTTATAGTTGCAACAGGAAATCAGTTCTGACCACTTTTGGTAGAACGGCATATCTGGAGTTCTATTTCGTCTTTTGACCTGATTCCAATTGGAGGTGAAACTTAACTCATAGGGCTACGTTTTATATTTTATGAGTTTTTCCCAGATCGTCCATCTTAAACCACTTTTACGTGCTCCAAGTTCACACAGATTCTGTAATTTTCTTAGCAACCTAAAAGCATGGTTGATAAATTTTAAATTTACCTAACCACTTGTTTATTCGTAGTAACAAGTGCGTCGTGATTAAGAAAAAGAATATGAATCGGGATATATATATACACATGTGTGCAAACGAGACCTCTACGCACTAAGTAACTATAGATACACTCGTGTGAGGTCAAAGTCGTGAGTCGAATCTATGCCATAAAATTCTATACACGAATGACTAAACTATGTTCTCCTTTGTAGAGACATGGCACCCCGAAGAAACAACGAAGAAACAAGCGAGGAGGCTCAACGCCGAGCTGAAGAGGCCCGAAGACAGACTGAACTGGCCAATTTGATTGCCCAGCAAATCAACTCCGTCATGCCAACCATTGCCACTCAAATTGCGGAGAGTGTAACCGCTACACTTAACACGAACCGAAGGCAAGATGGAGGAGGCAATGCTGATGAAGGAAATGCTTACAAGACTTTTACGTCTTGCAACCCTAAGGAGTTCTATGGGACGGAGGGTCCCGTTGGATTGCTCACATGGTTCCAAAGCATGGAATCCACTTTGAACGTCATCGATTGCGCACCGGCCAACCTTGTGAAGTTTGCGACTAGCAAACTCCAAGGAAGGGCACTCACTTGGTGGAACCTCCAAGTCACTACGAGAGGTCGCGCCGTAATGAACGCTTTGACTTGGGAGCAACTCAAGGAGGAAATGAAGCGAGAATATTGCCCTCGGGCAGCGGTGCAAAAGTTAGAGATTGAGTTTTGGGGCCATACCATGAAAGGAATGGAGCTGGAGGCATATGTCATTCGCTTCCACGAGCTGTGTGTACTAGTACCTGAGATGGTGAACTCCGAGGCTAAGAAGGTTGAGCGGTTTATTTATGGACTAGTACCTGAGGTCAGATTGATGGTTACGGCCGCGAACCCCGCCACATTGGAAGAAGCAATAAGTCTGGCAACCAGGCTGGTAAATGACTTGGTTAGGAGTGGAAGATACTCGCGTGGTGAATCAAGCTCAAGGCAAGGAGGAGGAAATCGATTTGGTGATAGGAAAGGTAATGGGCCAAATAAAAGACAAAAAGTAGTGAGAAACTATGGGATTGCCGATGCTAACCCCAACCCAAACGGTGGCATGCCGCCAAAATGTAACCTTTGTGGCAACCACCATCGAGGAGAATGTAAGCAATGCACGACTTGCAACCAATTTGGACACCTTGCTGCCTATTGCCGAAGTGGAGCAAGAGTTGGAGGAAATCCCGGAGCATGTCGTGAATGTGGAGCTATGGATCATTGGAGGAATGCTTGTCCTAGGTTGGGAAGAGCTCAAGGAGGTCGTGGGAACATGAACAATCACCATGGTAACCTTAGGAATGTTGGAAACCGGTGGAACAAGCAAACCGAGGCAACATTGTGAATCAAAATCGAGGCAATGTCGGGAATCAAGTGAATGCTGGGAATCAAGGAAACAATGCGAATCAGAACCGTGGGAATCAAGATGGTCAAGCAAGGGGAAGAGTGTATGCGAATGGGTGTGAATGAAGGCACGTGATGACCCAAATGTCATCGTAGGTACGTTTCCGTTAAATAATGTCTATGCATCCATGTTATTTGATTCTGGAGCTAAAAGAAGTTTTGTTTCTTTTGAATTTAAAGAATTGATTGATAAGATACCTAGTGAGCTTGACGAAACTTATTATGTTGAGTATGCTAATGGAGATGAATATAGGACTAAGGAAATTATCTCTGATTGTAAGCTAACTTTAGATGAGAAAGATTATAGCATAGACTTGATTCCCATAGAAATAGGAAGTTTTGATGTGATAGTAGGAATGGATTGGTTGTCAAAAATGCGTGCTGATATTATTTGCCATGAAAAGATCATACGGATTCCCTTAGATAATGGTGAAGTGTTGATAGTACAAGGCCATAAGGCGGGAGTCCAACCCAAGTTAGTGTCGTCTATGAAAGTAAGGAAGTATTTACGTAAGGAATATCACACATACCTGGCACAAGTTGTGGATAAGCGGGTGAAAAGTAAGGATCCTCTCAAGGTAACGGTGGTTAGAGATTTTCTGGATGTATTCCCTGACGAACTACCTGGACTTCCCCCTACGAGACAAGTAGAGTTTACGATCGATTTAGTTCCCGGGGCAGCCCCCGTGGCTAAAGCACCGTATAGACTAGCGCCCTCCGAAATGCGAGAACTCTCCGAGCAATTGCAAGAATTGCTTGATAAAGGTTTAATCCAACCTAGTTCTTCGCCATGGGGTGCGCCAATCCTCTTTGTCAAGAAGAAGGATGGGTCTTTGAGAATGTGCATCGATTATAGAGAATTGAATAAATTGACGATCAAGAATAGATATCCGCTGCCGCGAATAGACGATTTATTCGACCAATTACAAGGAGCGTCGTATTTCTCGAAAATTGACCTAGATCCGGTTATGACCAATTGAGGGTACGAGATGAAGATGTGCCTAAAACGACTTTTAGGACTCGCTATGGGCATTATGAGTTCCTAGTGATGCCATTTGGTCTTACCAATGCGCCTGCCGTTTTCATGGACTTAATGAATAGAATTTGTAGGCCATACTTGGACAAATTCGTCATAGTGTTCATCGATGATATTTTGATATACTCTAGAAGTAAGGAGGAGCACGAGAAGCACCTGAGATAATCTTGCAGTTACTTAGAGACGAGAAGCTATATGCTAAGTTTTCTAAGTGTGAATTTTGGCTCCGTCAAGTTCAATTTCTTGGGCACATTGTGGACGAAGAAGGAATCCATGTAGATCCGTCTAAGATAGAAGAGATCGAGAAATGGGAGACACCCAAGACACCAACGGAAGTGCGTAGCTTCCTAGGTTTGGCGGGTTATTATAGGAGGTTCATTCAAGGATTCTCTAAGATTGTGTACCCCTAACCCAATTGACCCAAAAGTCAAGAGAATTCGTGTGGGGTGAAGAACAGGAGCAAGCATTTCAAACGCTAAAGAACATGTTGTGTGAAGCACCGATACTAGCATTGATGGATGGAATGGAAGGTTTCGTAGTGTATTGTGATGCGTCGAATAAAGGGCTAGGGTGCGTACTAATGCAAAGAGACAAGGTCATTGCATACGCATCTAGGCAATTGAAGCCACATGAGAAGAATTATTCGACACACGATTTGGAACTAGGAGCCGTGGTGTTTGCCTTGAAGATATGGCGACACTATCTTTATGGCACCAAATGCACCATATTTACCGACCATAAGAGTTTGCAACACATCTTTGATCAAAAGATGTTGAATATGAGGCAAAGGAGGTGGGTGGAGCTGCTTAACGATTATGAGTGCGAAATTAAGTACCACCCTGGTAAGGAAAACGTCGTTGCCGATGCTCTTAGTAGGAAAGTGAACACTAAAGTGTCAAGGACAAGAATTAACCACTTACGAGTGAAAATGTCTCTAAGGGACAAATTCTTAGAAGATCAAGCAAAGGCTTTTGAAGGGAAGAATATTGAAAAAGAGGCCTTGAGTGGGGTAGAAACAAGGTTCGATAGGGATGATGAAGGCATCTTGTATTTCAAAGGAAGAGCTTGGGTCCCAAAGATCAATGGGCTGAGAGAGGTACTAATGAATGAAGCTCACAATTCAAAATACTCGATTCATCCGGGAGCGGATAAGATGTACCAAGGTCTAAAAAGGGACTTTTGGTGGCCTGGGATGAAAGGTGATGTAGCCCTATATGTGAGCCGATGCATGACATGTGCAATGGTCAAAGCGGAGCATCAAAAGCCGGCTGGGTTGTTAAAGCAACCAGAAATACCCGAGTGGAAATGGGAGCAAATAGCAATGGACCTAGTGACAAAGTTGCCCCGAACAAAGAAAGGTCATGATGCTATATGGGTGATTGTTGATCGTCTTACGAAATCAGCCCATTTCATCCCCATCAAGGAAGATTGGAACACCGAGCGTCTAGCTCGCTTGTACGTTGAGAAGATTGTGATATTACATGGTGTGCCTTTGTCCATAATATCCGATAAGGATGGTAGGTTTACCTCACGTTTTTGGAGTCTTGTGCAAGAAGCAATGGGCACTACGTTAGCATTAAGCACGGCTTACCACCCACAAACGGATGGGCAAAGTGAGCGTACAATACAAACGCTGGAGGATATGTTAAGGGCTTGTGCATTAGAATTTAGCGGAAGTTGGGATGAACACTTGCCATATGCGGAATTTACTTACAACAATAGTTATCATTCTAGCATTCAATGTGCACCGTTTGAAGCCTTGTACGGACGTAAGTGTAGATCACCCATGTGTTGGATCGAAACGGGTGAAAGAAGCCTAGCTACCGTTGATTTTGTCCAAGAGACAACGGACAAGGTGGCGATCAATAAAGAAAAGCTTAAGGCCGCAAGAGATCGGCAAAAGAGTTATGCGGATCAAAGGAGGAAGCCCCTAGAATTTGAGGTTGGCGACAAGGTGCTATTAAAGGTGTCACCATGGAAAGGAACCGTGAGGTTCGGCAAGAGAGGAAAGTTGAGCCCTCGATACATTAGGCCATTCGAAATTGTTGCTAGAATAGGCCCCGTAGCCTATAAGTTGAAATTACCCCAAGAATTGGGAGATGTTCATGACACATTCCACGTGTCAAACTTAAAGAAATGTGTAGCGGATGATTCGAAAGTAGTCCCACTCGAGGAACTACGAGTGGAAGATAAGCTCCAATTTCGTGAGGAGCCGATAGAAGTTCTCGACCGCGATGAGAAGCGCCTAAAGAGAAGCAAGATCCCTATTGTTAAAGTTAGGTGGGATACGAAACGCGGACCCGAATTCACGTGGGAACGCGAGGACTTTATACGAGAGAAATATCCGCACTTACTCCCTAAGCAAATTCAAATTCCGAGACGGAATTCTTCTAAGGGGGTAAGGATGTAACAACCCTACTTTTTATAATATTATATGTGCTAGTTATGTTGCCTATGATCCCGCAAGCCATAGTTATATTAGAAGCTAGTAGATAATGCCCCTAAATTAGCAATCTAAAGCTATTATTTAGTTCTAAATTAATTTTAATAAAATACCATTGAGCAAAATTTCATTGTTGACAAATCTAGTTATATAAATAATAATGTAAGACTCACAAGTTGAGATAACGACCAAGAACTCTTATAAACGTCCAACAATTTAATCATCAAGTCAATTTAAGTAAACATGACATGAAAATAACATGTCTAACTCAAAAATATGTTTATAAACTAATGTGCACATAAAAGTGCTTGAATAATAATAATAGGTATATATATGTCTAATATAAATACAAAATGTACATAAAATGACTTAAGTAGCTAAATTAAGACACAAAAATATATACACACATATATATACACACATATATATATACTTGGACACAAACAACTAACTATACTTACAAATAAACATATATTACTCTTACAAAACAAATACCCACTTAAATATACATACATACATATACACTTATAAAAAAAAGAATAGAAAAACCCTTCAATTCCCCCCCTTTGGCCGTCCCCCTAACCCCCCACACACACATACACTTCACATTTCAAATTTCCACTTCTCTTTCACTCAAACATCATTTTTACACTTCCAATACACACACAACTAATTCTCTCTTAAGAACTCTTCTCCTCCCTTTTTCTTCTTCTTGTCTACGGCTCAAAGAGGGGAAGAAAACAAGAACAAATCTAATCTAAACAATACTAATAATAAGGTTCATGCAAGATTAATCAAGGGTTATATAAGCTAAGGTTTAAGGGTGTTTTGCAAGAAATAAAAAGGGTATTATTGGGGTTGAAGGCCATGAATTTTCTGCCCCATTTTCATCATCAAAACCAAAACCAAGAGGGTATAAATCTTCATCCTTTTTAGATAAACTTACTTATGTTTATATTCAAGTGTTTTCATCAAAAAGTTATGTTTTCTTCTTGTTTTCTCTTGATTATACACTTGATGAGGGCAAAGTTGATAGGATCTTTCTTCCCATGCTCATGCATGTCGAATTTATGAAGAAAAATCCAAGGATTCAACTAGTTTAAGACCCAAAAGTGTTGATATAGATTAAATAGCTTGTAAAATGAATTTTTCTTTGAAAGATTGATATATTTATATATATATTTTTGGCAATATTTCTGGAGTTTTTCATGAAAAGTAAGTTTTTATATTGTTAGATGATGGATTGGTAAAGATTTGTTGTTAAAGTGATGGGATGAATGCATGCATGATTAGATTTAAGAAAGTTGGATCTTTTGTTGGATTATGAGATGGATATGGACTTGTCTTGATTGAAAAGTGTGTTAAACTTGACCATAATATTCTGGAAATAATGATGAAACATCAAGAACACAAAGTTTGGAATAAAACAAGTTGAAATAAGCTAGAAATCACAACCGAAATCATGTAAAAATGACATTTTGAGCACACACTTGAACTATGATCAAATGACCATAAAACTATCATGAACTTACTGTAAACAAGTTATTTCAAAAGTGTAAAACTTAAGTCATGTGAGGCATGGCAAGATTAAGCTCAAAAATCACCTTTTCGGGTCAAATAATCACTAACCGAAAGCACAAAATTGCACATATCACACCACCACCACTATCACGACATGGACTATCAAAATATGATGAACTTTCTGGAAATAATGAAACAAGAATGAAAATCCATTTTGAAGCACCTTAATTGCTTAAGAAATGAGGCTAAAATCACTATTTCGGTAAACGATTTTTAATCATAAAACCCTCAAAATGAGCAAGACACAAGAGAGGTTGAATTGATATGATTTTATGATAAAAGTTGCCTAAAAGGCCTGGGATTTTTAGCCAAAAAGTTATGTGGTGATTTTTAGGAATTTCCATGAATTATTGAATTTAAATAGTAATTAAAAGGTAAATAAATAAATAAATAAATATATAAATCATGAAATTAAATAATCATAACCAATGGTGAAAGTGACTAAAACCTACTGGATAAAATCATTAAGTCAAAGAACAAGATTGTTACTAAATTTTAAGAAATAATTAAGTAAGAAATCACTAATTAATCACTATTATTAATTAATGAGAAATTACATAAATAAATATAAAAATCATAATATTATAAGTTAAAAACATAAAAATCAGAATATAACTCAATATAATCATTCATAATTTATAAAGATAAATATGGAACTTAAAAGTATTTTTAAGGAATTATTTAGTTAATAAATCAATAAAATGAATAAATAATTAATTAAATAATATTAAATGAATAAATGATTATAAATCAGAAAATATTCATGAATACCAATATTATAAAGTTTAATGCCAGAAATAACTAAGCAAAGTATACAATGGAAATCATATAAATCAAAGCCAAACTACCGAAATTCCAATAAACGTACAAAAACGTATAATGAGAAAACGACTCTTACCACCAAATCTCTTATAACCAAATAATGAGAGCATCATAATGCACTTAAACTCCATAATCTAATAACAACCAAAGATGGGCAAGTCTACTAGTAAACATCTCATGATCTAGCTCACTAGTTCATGTCACACGAACTTACGTCGTGTATATATATGTTAACATGGTTTAGGCTTGCTTGAGGCGCCGCAAAACTAGGCAAAGGAATCACTCTTGAACAGCCCCTATTTCATCCTCAATTCAAGTGAGTCATAGCCCCCTTTCAAACTCTTTTATGTGTTTTACTTTCGGGGTGAAAAGCATGATAAATAAAAATTGCTTTATATATATGAAATGATTCTTGAAAGAATGATTATGATATGGGATATATTGTATGTTCAATGTGATATAAGTTATATGATGAGCTTGAGTTCTGTCAAACTGTGTCACTTCGGTACACTACTATTAACTCTGAAAGGGGAGGCCTGTAGTTAGAGGGTTGCGCAACTAGGAGTCGTCCACTCACCCACTAAAATAGGTAACGGTGGGATGTTGGTTGTCTTCGTGGCGACCTTCACTTCCAGTCCGACCCGAGCGGTGCTCTAATCTACTTTAATTTTAAATGGTCGTCTCCATGGCACGAATGTAACCACCTATGACTAAATGGTTATGTAATGTAACCTACTCAGGTGGCTATGTAATGTATGCACCTATGTTTTTTTGGCTATACTATGTAAAATATGTACGGACCTTACATAGTATAGCCAAAAAAAATACATAGGTCCTTACATTAATTGACCCAAATAAAAAGGTCCTTACATAGTATAGCCAAAAAACATAGGTGCATACATTACATAGCCACTTAAATAGGTCACTACATTATATAACCATTTTGTCATAGGTTGGTACCCGAGCGGTGCTCTAACTATCTTTATATATTATTGGTCGTCTCCATGGCACGACCCCAATTGTGATTAAAGCACTTGATTGACAGCTTGTGCTATGAATGATATATATATATATTATGTTGATTGGGACATGAAATGGTTTTAGTAGTGGCTCAAGCATCTACTCATCAAATTATGCCTTTGGTTAAATGTAAGTGGTAATATTTATGGATGGACATTATGTGTTGAACATACGGTTTGGGTACGTGATTTACGATAGAAATTCTTGGAGACTTTATGATTTATTACTTCACTTTTTGAATCGGTGGTACGTATATTTGGTAGTATAAACCTATGAACTCACTCAACTCTCGTAGTTGACACTTTTTCTTCATGCTTTTCAGGTCTAGAGCAGTAAGTTAGCACTATGGACCGCCTCTTGGATGAAGTTGCTTGTTGTGTGATGACTTGTAATGCAAACAATTATCTTTTGATTTGGATTTGGTTATGTAATGTTTCTAAACGTCAACTTTAACTATGTAATCTTTTGAATTTGAATGGCATTTGAAACTTTATGTTGATGTTTTATATTTAAATCTTTTGTACCATGTCGTTCTGTGGCACTTCGTGTTTCCGCCTTAGTCGGGTGTTACAAGAAACAAGGGTTTTTCAAGCTTCTTTAGCACTTTTGCACATAAAAACTCTTTCGTATTCTTTACGTGGCAAAGCATTGTACAACATTAGTTTAGCCTCATAGTTTTTAGCAATTCCCTTTTTGTGTTCGGGTTTCCAATCTTTCTTTTCAACCTTAACCAAAACCTTATCCGCCACCGACCATTCTTTTGGTTCATAATCCCCGGAGACAATTATATCCCATAAGTCAATATCTTTTGCACAAACATAGGTTTCAAATCTTTGTTTCCAATAGCAAAAACCTTCCGCCTCAAGGAGAGGAGGTCTTTGCATTGAGCAACCCTCATTATAGTTATCACTTTTGTTGTCCATGGATTCAAACTCAAAATTTTTGAAAAATTACGATTTTTGCAAAAATTAGAGCAACGTGCTATGATACCAATTGTAAGTGTAATCTAGAGGGGGGGGGTGAATAGATTATACCAATTTTTAACTTCTTTTTGAAAGATTATTTGTGAAACAAGAATTCAATCCTTTGTTTGTGCAAGATATTATTACTATAACAATTATATAACAAATATGATCAAATTGAAAAGCTAGAGTATGAAAGATATCACCAAATCAAGAGACACCACGATATATAGTGGTTCGGGCGAATGTTAACGAATTCGCCGTAATCCACTCCCCGATTCACGAATCGAGAGTTTGTAGCACTAGTCTCTCCAAACCCGGTGGAGAATCCGAAATTACACCAAGTATTCTAACCACTAGAATACACCAAGCTCTTGACACTTCAAGAGATGAACACACAATCTCTAACCACTAGAGATATCTATGAAATTGAAATCCTAACCACTAGAACTTCAACCCACAATCACACTCACTAGTATGATTGAATATACAAGATGTAGGCTCACAAATATTACACAAATATTTTCCTCACTACAATCTTATCACTCTTGCCAAATTTATCAATGATATGAGATGAGAAATATAAGTATGTATTTTTCCAGGAGTTGTAGATGCAAGAGGTGAGTGCAAATATGCCAAGTCTTCCATTTATAGTCAAAAAGTGTTTTGTGACCGTTTGACCCGGGCGGCTCTTAACTGAGGCCGTCCTCCAGGACACAAGAGCCGTGCCTCAAACAAGAGTCGTGCTATACCTGGAACTTCACAAAAAGCCTTGTATATCTCCCATGATGTCTCCACTACAACAATAACTTTCCCAAACCAAGTTTAACTTAAAAGATAGAGGGAGAAAGATAAGAAGATGCTTACCAAGTGAGGATGTTTGGGGATTGAGAGAGTCACATGATATGTTATGAAAAAGAACCCACTATCAAATTATAATAAAAAACTGATTTATATTAGATCTTGACTAATTTTGACCATTCAACCAATTTTGACTTATCTTGACTTTCAATACTTAGAAAAAATTTGGCCTCCTATTTTGGTGAAAAATCAAAGTGTTTAGATTTGGAATTTGACAATTGCAAACACCTTAGGATGATAATATAACACTTAGGAACAAGTTTTGGGTCATGAACATATGTAACGAGCACTCGGTAAATCTCATCGATTTGGACAGTGGGGGGACGACCTTTGTTCTTGCAAGTGCTCTTTTGTACTTAGAAAATTTTCGACCCTCAAATTTGACGAAAAACGAAAGTTGTTATTTTTGAAATTTGTCAATTGTAATCATCTTAGAACATCAATATAAGGTTATGGAGCAAGTTTGGAGTCACGGAAGTGTGTAACGAGAGCTCGGTGAAAAACAAGCGAAACGACCAGAACCGGACGGCCGTTACAGGACACTGCGGCCGTCCCTAACGGCCGTCCAGGCCAACAAGAGCCGTGCTGGGCAATTTACGACAAAGTGCTACTTTAAACTCCAACTTGATGTTTTCATCGTTTTAGGTCCGGAAATAGCGTATAGTTGGAATTTATTGTGGCAACTTTAACTTTATTTTCATTTGAGAACAAAAATCTTTAGTGATATCATGGAGTTTTAAGATCAAGGAAATGTATCTGTGCACACACAAAATGACACGTCATTTTGGCAACTCATTGTTCATCAAGAATAAAACGTCGTCTTTTAATGAAGTATTTGATTTTTACTACATGCTTCTAAATCATTTGCTTAATATTAGAGTTGGTTACATAAAATGTATATGTAGTAGCAGCCCCTTTTGTGGCAGTCTCGTTGACTATGTAAATTGACAAGTCTATGGCAGTTGCTCACATCAATGAGTATCGGTGTAGGTACTGGTGCTGCTGACTCTGGTGACACTTATAGGGACGAACACTCGATTACTAGAAAAATGGGTATTAGTCTATGCTACTAATTTTGATAAGAATTGTGGCAGCAATCACTCAATCAGGTTGCCTTGGTAGTTCATTAGTTAGTTCATATATATCGTCATGTAAAAATAGTCAAAACTCCTTGTAAGTATTTAATAATTTTTCGTTTGATGTGGTTTTGTGGATAAGGAGCTAGTTTGAAAATGTTGTTAAGTTGTGTGGATTTCATTTCATATTTTGCGTAATTGATATCTAACTTTTTTGCCAGAGTCTTATTTACTTTAACATGTGTAAGTTACACATGTGTAAGTTGTATACAACTTACACATTTAAGGTATACAACTTACACATGTGTAAGGTATGCAACTTACACATGTGTAAGGTATACAACTTAGCAATTTTGAATAATCATTTGATTTTAATATCTAACTTATACATGTGTAAGTTAATATACTTACACATGTGTAAGGCATACAACTTACCAGTTGTGAATAATCATTTGATTTTAATATCTAACTTACACATGTGTAAGTTATACAACTTACACATATTTAATGTATTAAACTTAGAATTCTAAATAATCATTTGATTTTGATTCCTAACTTATACATGTGTAAGTTGTACTACTTACACATGTATAAGATATAATAAAAATCTAGACATGCGAAACTAAATCAGAGAAACAATAAATAGTCATTGGACAAATTTATTTATCTTCCTGGTTTCACGAAGAGCAACCGTTATAGGGTTGAACCTTTGTGGCTTCTTGACTCCGTGAGTTACGGGTGTAGACTTTACATAAACAAACTCAATTGTAAGTTTGTAAAAGTTTAATTGGTGTCCCATTTAAATCATTTTGAGTTCCAAAAACATATAACTATAACCGTGTACACCTTTATACCCATACTTGAATTACCTAAACAAAAGACGACTCTCACCCTAGTCCACCAACCACAATATGCATATCCCAACAACAAACCTATAAGCCAATAACATCATTTTAGAGTTAAGTAAGAAACAAAGATCTTTAAAAAATTGATACATTTTTATAAAAATGGATACATTTTTATCAATGCTATTATATTTATATGACATATATTCTCTATAAAAAGCTCATGTGATAAGCACTATGTATACCAAAAAACTCCTATCATGTACTCGAGTTCAACAATTTCTTTAGCTTTTAAAGGTCCTCATCGACTGCTGCACTTATGGTCCCCTCGTCTACACCACTACCGTCACTCGTATCAGCGCCAACTTCATCAAATGCTGCAGTTCGGTAGAGGGAAGTAGCGGTTAGCAATCAAGTTCAGTGGTGAAAAATGGTTGCTGTAGAACTTTTTGAATGAACGGTAAACGAAGCAGAGTTCTTGTTCTTTTGTCGTATTTCTTCAGTATCTTAACTATTCCTGTTTTAAGCAAAAGTTCAAAGGTCAACACACGGGAGAACAAGATGATAACTTTTACAACCCATTTAACTACATATTTTTTACGTTAATAACTCCTATCAAGAACCAAACAGCTCTCCTTAAACAGACTAGTCCTGCTCAAGTACAAGCCAAACAATGCCAATAGAGCAAAAATTCCAGAACAAGATTCCAGGTTTTTGATTCCTTATAGTGAATCAACAGCGGTAGCTAGCTCATTTTCGGCTTGTGGCAACTCGTAAGTGACAAGATGTGGCAAATCATTGCATGACCCGATGGGAAAATAGTAAAACAAAATGAGGTTTTCGTTTACTTGTGATATCAAAATATAATTAAGCAACAAATACATATATACACACCAATAGCTTTTAAAACTAGTTTAGAAAAATAGAAAGTACAGGAGGAAAGGACTTTATAATCCAACATTTAACAAGTCATAAATCACAAAATACATCCATATGCCGGGTGGTTCAAATTCTATATACATAATCACAAAATAAAAGCATCAAAATAAACGAAAAAACAAGAGACCAGGTTAAAGTCTTAACGACCAAACCAAGCTCTGGGGTTTTGGCTCTCTACCCCATCGGTCATTAACTTGTCCAACACTACATTCAAGTCAACTGCCTGACCATTCTCGGTCAACTTCCTCACTGTTTCCCTTACCTGGTCTCGTGGGAACCCAAGTTCATCACCTTATCAACCACATCATCAATAGGAGCTACATTACTAGTTGCTGCTGCAGTAAGGAAGGGCTTTGAGGTTCCAACTCTGTATGAGGCATACTAAAGAATATTACCTCTCTAATCATGTTCTCGATCTGCCTTAATTTCCCATCCGTATTTCCATGATTGTTGCAACAGAGGTTCTCAAATCATCCACTGAGTTCTCGAGGTTCCGATATGTGCTCTCGAGCTGAGAGAGTCTTCACTATCACCTAAAGCAAAATGAAAGAAAGTTTATAGATTATTGAGAATTAAGATAATTAACAAACGTTCCCTCTGAAAAAAACCATATTAACCCTCTTAACTTAACCACATCTCTCTTTAATGAGAGAGCCACATTAGGGTCCAGATAAGCATTCAAGCCATAAATGTACTCTTATTATAAAAAAAAAAGCTGTCGCGGGTGTCGAACCCAACGACCTGTCCCTTCTATCACAGACACTCTACGCAGCTGAACCATCAACAGGTTTGTGTACCATAGTGGAAACTCACTAAATATCATTCAAGTCGAACAATAAAAATTTAGTAAATAGTTATTTCAATCGCGCCGCCATAAGAAAACCTTAAACCCCTATCTTGTTTAGATTCTGCTCTAATATTGCTTCCAAAGGTATATTGTAAATTTTTCTATCAAAAATATCATTGCCTCTTGTGTTATAGAGATTTATATTTTGAGTAGGGTGTTTATTGAATAATGTTGTCGTTCTTGACATATCGTATTTGTTCCATATCTTTTGATATTGATTTAATATTAATGAAGGTTGTTGATAGTTTCAATTTTGTGGTTCTTGATCTATCAAAGTTTTAGTTGTGTTCTTATGCCCTCAAATTTTTTGTTTAAATTAATTATTGCTATCAAAAAATGGAATAATCGACATATTTAGTTTAGTTACCGACATGATATTTGTTTGAATAATCGTCAAATAGTTGAATCTCATTTGCTGAAATATATAGTTGAATCATATCTGTATACGTCACGATTCTAACGTAATGATTGTTTTATCCTCATATAGAGAGTAGCTGGTTAATCCATTTGTAATTAAGGGTAAGTAATATGGTACCTGAATAACGATCAGTAAGTTTAATTTGTTGTGATAATTACCCTTTTGCAGGTGCCCGGCTTGCAGAAACTATAAGGTATTCAAATTTTCTGTATTCTGAATGGTTATGCATTTGTTTATTGGGTTAGTTATTGTTTTTGCTCCTTTTTTGCAGACCCATTATGTAAAGGTTGCTAGGCTTTTCAATGGAGCCAATGCAGTTCATCAAGAGACTGTACTGATGGCACGAGTAGACTGTGCATACGGTAACTGGTTACTTATTTTTTACTCTTCATTCTGTTTTCTTAACGTGATATAATCATTTAGCCGCATCTTAAGATAATGGTCATTCTGCTAAGTGCTTTCTATTTTCTTGATTCACGGAAGTCGTCGTTAGTTAACATTTTTGCATGCAGATGATTTGTCGTGGCAGCAAAAATGATACCCGGGGCTTCAGGTATACTAATCTATCTACAAATCACAATTTGGTTTTTCGAATTTCAACCTTAGGACCAAAACACCTTTTCAAATCGTGAATAAAATTAAAGTTAATAATTGTTTTTGACATTGCAGCTGTGGTTTATGGGTTCTGTTACATTCACTTTCAGTGAGAGTTGAAGATGGAGAGAGTCAGATGGCGTTTACAACTACCTGCGATTTTATTCATCAGTTTTTCATGTGTGAGGAGTGTCGCCACACTTTTATAGTACGCGCTTAAGGTAAATAATAATATTTGTTTGTTGCAAAACTTTGTTACATTTTTTTAGTGCTTTCTTATGTATTATAAGAACAAATCTACCAATATACTAAAACAGGATTGTGTATTTTTTTGATCGACACTTGGCGCATTCCTTGCACGACATGTGTCACTTTTGGTGTAATTAAAAAAAGATTCCTAATTCATAATTACCTAATTGTAATCAAATACTAATATTTAGATTTAATATAAAAAATGTTTTGAAAACCAATTAAATCACAACTTAATAATTAGTTGGTTGAGGTTATTATACGTTTAGTTACTTTGTGAGCTTACACGTTTGTTGAATTTTTTCATAATATGTGGTTATGCAAATATGTAAGATATTGAATATGTTTAATTTGGTATTGTCATGTTATCTTTGGTATGTTTAATTCGAGATATCACCGTTACTTCTTTTAATAGAAATTATTATCAGTACTTTAACTATTTGTTTTGTATTTTTTAGTGTTTAATAGATTAAATGAATGATTTTTTATTTTATGAAATTTAAGTTATATGTTTAATTTGGTTAAAAACGTATGATTAGATTTATTATTTAGGTTGATGGATTTAGCTTTCGTGTTTATTTCTAATTAAATGTATAAGTTTTTTACATTTATGGTTTATAAATGTTTAAACTTGCATTCCATGGTTTAGCATCAAGTATATACATAAAAAATTTAATATATATATAATAAAATGAAATATACAATAGCTGTTATAATATGATAATTGATTTTTAATAACTATATCATCTACCAATAAACTAAAACAGGATTGAGATGTTCTTGAAACGACACGTGGCGTAATCTTTGATCGACACGTGTCCTTTTAATTTATTTATTTTATTAAATTAGCTTTTTAATTGTATATAGATTCAATTTCCTTATTAGACTTAGAATTAAACTATAACTTTTGGCTTATAATACAAAACACATTATAACCTTATTTGATTGATCGTTTTCTCATTAATAAAATTGTCTCTTTTTCTTTCTCAATTCTTCAACTCCTATTACTTATATTAAAGTTATTAACATGAAGACTAAAATTTTGAGTTTACGATCCGAAATCACAAGGCTATTTTTCGTCATCCACTATGCTTACAAGTTCCGATTTTGATGTGATTGTAAAATTTAAGGTAAATCCAAAACTCTAACTAAACATATATTATATTTATCATTACTGTTTATTATAATTTAGCTTCGATCGGTTTACTTTAACCACAATTTATTTCATACTCACGAATCATGTATGAGGCATATTCGAATTTCTTTATGATACAATCTATATAGCTACCGTACATCGTACGGGTATTAGGACTAGCATATATATATATATCTAAAGTTGTAAGAATTGCAATCAATTCTAAAGCTTCATATTGATTATGGTATTTATGATTTAATTGTGTGGTAAATAACTAAATACAATAGCTATGCAGTAATTTGATATCTTCAATTTATGAGGTATCTTGGGTTGCTTCGTATTTAATTCCCATCATGCTTTTGGTATGGATTAGGTGTTACAACTTACAAGTAAAGGAATTGAATGATGATGAATGTAAAGCATTGAAGTGAGAATCTTTAAAGTCATAAACAGTCATGGAACAGTCATGGATTTTGGGTGTTATGTAGTTTTTATTATCTCTCTGCTTTATTGATTGAATGAATAATATATCTCTAATAGCCTTAGTGAGGGTTATATGGTGAGAATTAATGAGTCATGGATATTTTGCTTTCTTCTTTTAACTTCTACCTCTTTCCATGGAAGACGGTGAGACTCACTGTCATCACCATCTGATGGAAGATGATAGAGACTCATCATCATCATTTTCATTGCCGCTCAAGTATGAAGTTCAACCACTAGCTCCTATCTCAGGTATGGATTTAGAGTTATGAATAAACCACCGTGCATCATCATTATATCTATTTTTGTGTCGCCACTTTCAAACCATGTTTTCAGGGTTCTTATCACAATAGGTACCCACACCCCATCTTCTTCTTATTCAATTATCACTTTTTTTTATCTCATATATACAGTATGTTATATTTATTTACTCATCTGATATATCTTATTATTGTGTTAATTTTTAGATGGTAGATGTTGGTAGATACTACATTATGATCCTACTTTTGGTACAAGCCCTAGCAGCAGCATCGGTTAATAATGTTCCTTCCTTGCATATTTTTATCTAAGGCAATGATGATTAGTGAAGTTTTATCTATTTTGGTTTGAGTCAATCGGACAAAGTTTTAGCCTTAATGTATCTTGGCAAGGTAATTTTCTGGGTGTAACTCTGTCAACCTTTTATTTTGCTACAAGTTGTTGCCTGCTTTTGATTATAATAAATGATTGTAATTGTAATTTTCAGATATTTCTCCCTTATGGATACGTTGATGTCTATATATAATTTTAGGACCACTGAGTCAAGAAATACTTGACTACCACCCGAGAATGCTTACCCATGCCTAGATAGGATCAACTCAGCATGTTATTTCAGAATCCAAGGTAAGCAATTTTTAGTCTTTTAGACAAATTCTTTTTTCATGTTTATGTTATAATATAAAGTTTATTAGGTTTGAATGTATTAAGACAAAGAGAAGTTAATAGAATTAATCTGTCATAGAACCATGAAACTCGATGACTGCAGAAAATTTGATGAGAGATAATAACTGCCAGTGGGAAATTCTCTGGCCCAAAGATTATGGCTACGGAAATGTCGATGGTGATCAAGGTAATGAACCATGTCCTAAACAATAATCGTATTCATTTAAATGTTTAATTTATAATGTATATATATATATATATATTTTAAAAATAGCAGAATAAAACAAAATCTGCACGATTATTTGATATGGGTTTTTTTAATGAGGGCAGACATGGAACTCGACAACATGGTTGTGGGTGGACTGATGCGAGCTTAGATTAACAATCCCCGAGTCTACAATTTCACCATTGTTGGTCAGACAGGAACCCTTTGGTATCATGCCCATGATTCATGGATTAGGTCTACCCTTTACGGGCCAATTGTCATTCTCCCAAGACGTAACACTTCATACCCTTTTGTGAAACCTTACAAGGAAGTCCCCATTATATTTGGAATTTTGGCCTAATTCAAGAATGTTTGTGGTGTTTGTCCATGAGGTGCGTCTTAACTTATTTTAAGGAAAAAAAGCCCACATATTTTAAAGTCAGCTTAATACTCCTTTGCAAACACTACAAGTATGAACTCCAAACATCCTCTAATGAAATAAGCATAATTGAGTATCCAAAAAGCTATGGCTTATAGCTTATTTGTGCTAAATAACCTGTTTTTATAATCGATGTGCCTCTTAAATATAGTTAATTGAGCTCATTATAGGCTGATAAACAAATACTTGCGGCCTTATTTTTGGGGTAGATATGAAATTACTTTCAAGTATTATATGAACTACACTAACACAAGCACAAGGGTGTAAAGAAAAGCTTACAGGCGAGCAAGACCGTTGTAGGCTTGAATGGATTGTTTTGAGCTGGGCTGAGAGCTGCAAAACCTCTAGACAATGTCTCGGACTTGCTCTGTTCTTTAGCAAGTTGACCCTGCATCAAATATTGTGACTAGCGGGGCAAATGGGCATTGCTGGTAACCGAGTCAAAACAAGTAGATTTTTGTATGGTTTGGGTTGAGTTAGGCCTGAAATATTTATGTTTATCTTAGTTCTATTTTAATCCATTAGACTCAAGACAATCACAGGGCTATTGCAATATTTTTAAAGGCTGAGTCGCGCTACCCTGATTATTTAGGTACATCACCAGGCAAAAGGGACACAATACGAACGGAAATGGGACACCATGGAAGCGAGACCCCAGTGGAAACCAAAACAACAACCAACAAAAAAACCTGGCAGGTACATCTTTCCCTTGATTAATTGTTTAGCCACCTCTACATACAACACCCGTAACATAAGCACCTTAACGTCTTGCATGTTCTCCACTGCTTTCCAAAAACTTAACGGCTTTCAGATTTACAAAGGAATCAGACAACATGAGCAGGATTCACCTCTACATGTAATGTTTCCTGTTTTCCCTCTCTTTGTTAGTTAGTTTAATCTCCTGCCAAACACTAACAAGACTGTTAACTATGAAGGGCATTTGTCTGTTATCTTAGTTTTGGAAACCCATCATACAGATGTCATACATGCAATTGCAACAATTGTTAACTATATAGTTATCAATGTGGTTTTAGGGATGTTTGAATGGCCATTTTTGAAACTAGATCCGCTTCATAGTCAAGTATGTGCCATCAGAGTGTTTTTTCTGTATAACAAAGATATTTTTTTTCATACACTAAGATGTATGGAGCTGAAGCTTATATTGAATATTGTAAGAATAACACACTACCCCTAAATACAGTAATAGTACAGAAAATAGCAGTCTACCTGAATTCCTATCCAGCAGTATTATTTTATAGTCTATGTTATAAGTAATTGTATCTATGAATAATTTAGGAATTGTGGTACTTGGAGGAGTAAACAATGGATATTAAAAGCATACTTGGCAGAATTTGTGTACTAAAGTAGATGTAAGTGATTGTACAATAAATTCCTGTTGTGGGAAAGTATGAAATAATGGGTAGTAAGTTTTATAGAATTGAGATATTGTTCCACATGTTTCATGAGAAGTAAAAGAAAGTAAGGTTAAGGTACATATTAAAGAGAGCTACTGGGTTGTTGAACTGAACTCAAATTACATATATTAAATGATCGAGACACGAGACTATTGGCTATAAGGGATTAGAATTGGAAATTTAAAATTGTCAAGTATAGGTAACCAAATGGGTGGGTCACATAAGCTTGGTGACGGATAAAACAGGTATGGGTGAAACATAATAGGTTATGATTAGGTTTGTATATTAAGTATATGATTCTGTCTTTAGCCTGTTCTATATTTGTTTGTGTTGGTTCATTTTAGGTGCTTAGAGGTTAGGTGTTGCCCGGAATATGTTGACCTTGAAAGCATAAGTCTACTAATATCGCATCCTATGTTAGTTCATTAGGCTGTCCAAAGGGTTAGTTAGGTGGTTTGGGTAATAAATGAAATAAGCTCTCTTAATAATTTGGTTGCCTAAACAAGCGCCCATTCATCATTCAGAAATCAGAACCAGGCGAGGTCATTGATTCACCATGGATCCAATAATGTTTATTCATAGGCAAGCTAGGAAGTTGTAATATAGATACATAAAACACAGGAAAGCGATAAATGGGTGCTTTTGTGACCAGCTTTCTTCGCAAATCAAATGGCTGTAATTGTGTTTTTGGCTCCTGCCGATGTGCAGGCATATAACTCAATGATGATGATTGAGGTCATTAACAACCAATCAGCTCCATTTTATTACATAAGTGTACTTCTATTAATTTTGTAGTTTGTCATTTTTGTTTTAAAGTTCCACCCGTTACGTCCGCAAAAGGAAAGTGTGCCAATAGTTTTAGTGTTTACTTATCCCAACTTGCAGGCCTATTTTTTTATCTCCAAATATAAGGGGTTGTGTTTTTCACGTTAGGTTAACCTTAGTCGTTCAGCTTAGAAGTTAAACCGTGTAATACTTTAGCCCATCATGCAATGTTAAAAACAGTTGTTTTAATAATGTCGTGGTTTTGTTGGCTGGTCAGGTGAATGATAGTATGATACCATGGGGGATTTGGGAAAATATCCAGGAGCAAGTTCTGGCTATCAAACTTCTTATGCACGTGTTTCATCTTAACATCTTTTGAAGACCTATCTACTAGAAAACCTAAATATTCAAAAGCACTGTCATATATTTCTGACTTTAACAACTTGAAGCTAGAAAAGATCACTAAATCGCTTCAGATACCCCCAACTTTTCAACCTTATAATCTTACATATTGCCCCTGCTTCTGCTTAAGGTAACTCCTAATAGAATCTAATTATAGTTATGGCCAACGAAATATGTTTAAGTAGCTTATAAGAATCCTGTTTTCCATAACTAAACTCACATAATTTTCTTACATGTTGATAGTTGCATTTTTGCCTATTTAAGTCTCGATATTGCCTTCTATACAGATCAGTACAGACGATCGATCTTCAGGGACCGTCGTATTATTAAACAACTTTATTTATAGAAGTTAACGGTAACATACATTTTGAGTCCATTCCTGTGTGCCCATTGCGTGAGCTAGAAAAGTTTCTCTTGATTTACTGTCGAAACAAATGTTTGCCCCATATAAATGTTTCTAATTTAAGTTGTAACAAAACGATCCCAGTTTGTAGTTTATGTTATCAGTTATTTCACTCCGAGTCTACTGTCGGGTTATAAATAGGTGCTGTCGTATCTTAATTTTCATGATCTACAAGTTTGTGATCGGCCTTAATATAGTTTTTTTTTTTATCTCTTTTGTATTGATTTCCTTTCTTGAGGAAAAATCAAATTTGCATTTAGTTATGTATGACATAGAATTTTCTGATTTGAAGTTCCTCAAATCTCTTCATATATCACTTTTGTGATGATGGCTTCCTATAAGAATTTTCAGAGTACCCTATTAATAGATAGCTTGGTCATTGATGTACTACACATTCCACAAATGTTTTGGATCCTTGCAAGCAAAATTTTCTTCCAGCGATGTTCTTATTCAAAATGTTGCAAGGAATATCACTTAAGTTTTCATAACCATTAAGGGATTCATTCCCGTTAACTACTATCTTGAATGTTTTCATTTTCTATTCTTATTTTTTAAAATAAAACACAAACCTTTAAGTTACAACAGGTTTGGGAGGGAGAGGTTTTGGATGATTGGTGGTTATTATTTAATCTAATGCTCATTGTTAAAGCAGAGTTGGTATCCGTCTTTTCAATTTTCAGTAGGATACTCATCATATGGTTTTATGAAACGACTTTCATCAGCTATTTAAAAAACCGGTAAAAAATACATGCAAACAATATATTTAAAACATAACGTGCGTAGCACGGGCCTTTAAACCCTCGTATATATAAAATTGAAGTTTAAATATATGAGTTATTAGAATTTAATTAGTTTCTTAATGAATGAGGTTGAGTTATTAATACGTCGATCAAACTCTCCTGCAAAGCATCTATATTAATTTACACAATCTCTCCTTTTAATAAAGAAAATTAAATATCTTTTTATATATTTGTAGAATTCAATACTTTGCTTTGATTGTGGCCTTTTGTCTTCACACTAATCAGAATTTATTAAGAAGACAGTTTTTGGGTTCGGTGGATTTGAAGCATCGGGTGTGTTAAACCTTTTGTTCTTTCCTCTCGAACTTTCTTTTTCCCTCCACGGCCTTTGTTTCTCCATTGATTGCTACAATCCATGGTTTAGTGTCAAGTTTCAAAAACCCATAAATTTATAATGTGTGACTATTTGTATAATATCTGTATTATATATATAGGTACAGCAAGCGAAACAGTTGGGCCATCATTTGAAGACTGTATAAAGCTACTGAAGGAGACCGAGATGAACATCGGCTTGTGGGTCTTCTTCATTATACTAAATTCTGCAAAAATGATGACTTTGATTCTATTTTGAGGGTTTATGATGATGTCGGTGACACTTTCTTGGACCGCCTTCTTCATAGGGGTACTAAACTTTGTATTTTTATGATTCTTGGGGGTGTCTTGCTGGTGGGTTTTGAATAGAAAGTTGTGTTTTTGGTTGAAGTTTTTTTTGTGTGTTTGTTTCAAGTTCCAGGGGTGTTTGGTTGGTGGATTTGGAATGACTTAAAGGGTTTGATTGATTAGTGAAGATTTTGATTAAAGTTTATGTATATATAAGTTTGAAGTTTGATTATTAGTTAAAGTTTGGTTTTAAAACTTATGAAAAGCATCAACGATTAACTTAAAATGAGCACCTTTACAAATCAATATTGTGAATTCTATCAATTGCTCTGAATTTATAAATGATTTGGGTCCTACTGTTTTGGATAACATACAAATTGATAATAGTACGGATGGAAGTAGCGACAATGAATATGGGAAACAAGAGTCTGGAGTTGAGATTCAGGAAATTGGAGGCATGGCTGATGAGTATGCAAAATATATGCAGTCTTAAATGATAGACAACGTGAAGCAGCCTGTAGTGACATTACAATGCCTTTGATGATTTTGCAAGTCCCGGAAATGGTAAGCTTTTGCTTCTATGCTCCTTTTTCGTTGACATGCCTCTTTCTTAACGCATCATTTCACCTATGTCAATAATTGTAGTTTTTGATGAAGTTGTTCGACCGTGCGGAATGGAGCAGCCGTATTGTTGGCTGAAACTAACGGCCGACAACATTCCAGAATTAGGTATGGAACCATGTTACTGTGTGTGCTTTAGTACAAAGTCTTTTAATAGGTCAAGTCAGTATCATGATGAATAGTGTACGATAACCTTATTGTTTTCGTTCAATGGTAAAGCCATGTTTTACTTTAAACCTACTAAATGTTCCCCCGCCATCATCAAAAGTGCAACAGTTGTTGCTCTGTTTTTTCGGGTTCATCATCAGGGACGCGACCCAAACGCCCAACCGACAATCGATCAACGGTTGCAAGTCGGGGTAGAAGCAGATGCACACCTCCAGCATGGTAGAAATTTTTAAACATAAAAAGCCAATATTAAACAACATATGCAATTTTTCATAATATTCGTAAGTAAACAAGAAAAAATCTCCCTGAAAATACGGTGGCTAGAACATTAAGAATCTGATGCATTTTGTGTGCCTTCTGTCACATGTTCTTATTTTGACTTGGTTAATCGTGAAATAGGCTAACAATAACCCGAATATGTACTCCTTGGTTGCCTTATGCATACATTGTAGCAGTAGAGTAAAATCCAAAGTTTAGGTAATACGCAAGAATTCTAGGACTCTAAAGAAGAAAACACCTAGATATAAATCATGAAAGAGCTTAAAGATTGTCTTCTTGCAGAACTCACAGAACAAAACAGTGGCAAAGCCTCTATATTAGGTGAAACTACTCGAGTTGTGAAGGACATGCTTGATCAGATCACGTCTCTTAAAAAGGAAAATGCAGCTTTACTAGCAGAATCACAATATGTAAGATTTAACCAGCAAGAGTTACTTCATTAAGCTGATTCACCTGTGTAAGTCTTCCTTGATGGGCATGTGTTTGTTGCTAATCAATGTGCTTTTGATTGTAGATTATACAAGATTCGTAGTCTCGGTGAGTCTATTGCCTCATCAAGAAAGGCTTATTAGTCAAATAGTTATATCTTACTGTAGCCTATTGCAGTCTCGGTGAGTCTATTGCCTCAGCAAGAAAGGCTTATTAGTCAAACAGTTGTGAAGGCCTAACATTTGAGTTAAAGCTCTCGGTTGTGTCTGCAATCACAACTGGTAAATTCATTGTTCTGTTCATGCATGTCACTCTATGTATATTGAGAAATAATGAGGCAGTCTAGGAAACATGTACAGAGAAATATGAAATGAACAAGTTGACACTCACTCTATGTATATTTAGGAAGATGATAAATTGCTGATGGCATGGGGGCACGGCAGGAAAGTAAGGTTATTGTTAGCTTGTAATTATTAGGTTGTTCAGTCGTTTATAACTAGCCTCAAATAAAGTAATTGTTTATTAGTTGTTTGGGTGTATGCATGTCCAGGTATAAACCGACCTGCTTAGTAACTCATTATTCTAATGGGTTGTAGTACACCTTATTTTACATATAACTGAATAATTTGAGAGGCTGTATGTATAAATCATAAAAGAACACCTTGTGTTACTTTTGACACAGCTCCTTTTAAGCTATTTTTAAATTCCGTCCATTTGACTTGATAGAGATGAAAATAACCTGAAACAACTAATTTATAAATTGGCCTGATGCTAAAACTTTTATATGAATGCATGCAGCTCTGAATTTACGGTGCATGGAACGTTTATATGGTGATCAAAGAGTGGTGTTATTTTGGGTTCAACTGAGCGCCATGATTTGCTTTTAACAGACTAATTGGATGGTTATCAACTCTTACACTACATAGAGTTTTTTTTAATGGGATAAGAAAAGAAATGATAGAAATATTTTCTTCATTCTTGAGTTTTTCTTATAAAAGAAAAAAAAGGAATGATAAGAAATAATTTAAAAGGTTTTAATGAAACAAGAGAATGAAACAAGAGAATGAAACAAGAGAATGAAACAAGAGAATGAAACAAGAGAATGAAACAAGAGAATGAAACAAGAGAATGAAACAAGAGAATGAAACAAGAGAATGAAACAAGAGAATGAAACAAGAGAATGAAACAAGAGAATGAAACAAGAGAATGAAACAAGAGAATGAAACAAGAGAATGAAACAAGAGAATGAAACAAGAGAATGAAACAAGAGAATGAAACAAGAGAATGAAACAAGAGAATGAAACAAGAGAATGAAACAAGAGAATGAAACAAGAGAATGAAACAAGAGAATGAAACAAGAGAATGAAACAAGAGAATGAAACAAGAGAATGAAACAAGAGAATGAAACAAGAGAATGAAACAAGAGAATGAAACAAGAGAATGAAACAAGAGAATGAAACAAGAGAATGAAACAAGAGAATGAAACAAGAGAATGAAACAAGAGAATGAAACAAGAGAATGAAACAAGAGAATGAAACAAGAGAATGAAACAAGAGAATGAAACAAGAGAATGAAACAAGAGAATGAAACAAGAGAATGAAACAAGAGAATGAAACAAGAGAATGAAACAAGAGAATGAAACAAGAGAATGAAACAAGAGAATGAAACAAGAGAATGAAACAAGAGAATGAAACAAGAGAATGAAACAAGAGAATGAAACAAGAGAATGAAACAAGAGAATGAAACAAGAGAATGAAACAAGAGAATGAAACAAGAGAATGAAACAAGAGAATGAAACAAGAGAATGAAACAAGAGAATGAAACAAGAGAATGAAACAAGAGAATGAAACAAGAGAATGAAACAAGAGAATGAAACAAGAGAATGAAACAAGAGAATGAAACAAGAGAATGAAACAAGAGAATGAAACAAGAGAATGAAACAAGAGAATGAAACAAGAGAATGAAACAAGAGAATGAAACAAGAGAATGAAACAAGAGAATGAAACAAGAGAATGAAACAAGAGAATGAAACAAGAGAATGAAACAAGAGAATGAAACAAGAGAATGAAACAAGAGAATGAAACAAGAGAATGAAACAAGAGAATGAAACAAGAGAATGAAACAAGAGAATGAAACAAGAGAATGAAACAAGAGAATGAAACAAGAGAATGAAACAAGAGAATGAAACAAGAGAATGAAACAAGAGAATGAAACAAGAGAATGAAACAAGAGAATGAAACAAGAGAATGAAACAAGAGAATGAAACAAGAGAATGAAACAAGAGAATGAAACAAGAGAATGAAACAAGAGAATGAAACAAGAGAATGAAACAAGAGAATGAAACAAGAGAATGAAACAAGAGAATGAAACAAGAGAATGAAACAAGAGAATGAAACAAGAGAATGAAACAAGAGAATGAAACAAGAGAATGAAACAAGAGAATGAAACAAGAGAATGAAACAAGAGAATGAAACAAGAGAATGAAACAAGAGAATGAAACAAGAGAATGAAACAAGAGAATGAAACAAGAGAATGAAACAAGAGAATGAAACAAGAGAATGAAACAAGAGAATGAAACAAGAGAATGAAACAAGAGAATGAAACAAGAGAATGAAACAAGAGAATGAAACAAGAGAATGAAACAAGAGAATGAAACAAGAGAATGAAACAAGAGAATGAAACAAGAGAATGAAACAAGAGAATGAAACAAGAGAATGAAACAAGAGAATGAAACAAGAGAATGAAACAAGAGAATGAAACAAGAGAATGAAACAAGAGAATGAAACAAGAGAATGAAACAAGAGAATGAAACAAGAGAATGAAACAAGAGAATGAAACAAGAGAATGAAACAAGAGAATGAAACAAGAGAATGAAACAAGAGAATGAAACAAGAGAATGAAACAAGAGAATGAAACAAGAGAATGAAACAAGAGAATGAAACAAGAGAATGAAACAAGAGAATGAAACAAGAGAATGAAACAAGAGAATGAAACAAGAGAATGAAACAAGAGAATGAAACAAGAGAATGAAACAAGAGAATGAAACAAGAGAATGAAACAAGAGAATGAAACAAGAGAATGAAACAAGAGAATGAAACAAGAGAATGAAACAAGAGAATGAAACAAGAGAATGAAACAAGAGAATGAAACAAGAGAATGAAACAAGAGAATGAAACAAGAGAATGAAACAAGAGAATGAAACAAGAGAATGAAACAAGAGAATGAAACAAGAGAATGAAACAAGAGAATGAAACAAGAGAATGAAACAAGAGAATGAAACAAGAGAATGAAACAAGAGAATGAAACAAGAGAATGAAACAAGAGAATGAAACAAGAGAATGAAACAAGAGAATGAAACAAGAGAATGAAACAAGAGAATGAAACAAGAGAATGAAACAAGAGAATGAAACAAGAGAATGAAACAAGAGAATGAAACAAGAGAATGAAACAAGAGAATGAAACAAGAGAATGAAACAAGAGAATGAAACAAGAGAATGAAACAAGAGAATGAAACAAGAGAATGAAACAAGAGAATGAAACAAGAGAATGAAACAAGAGAATGAAACAAGAGAATGAAACAAGAGAATGAAACAAGAGAATGAAACAAGAGAATGAAACAAGAGAATGAAACGGCAATGTTGTTCGTAAAGAAAGTGAAGAAAAGTTGAAAACTTGGTAAACAGCAAGACTGGTGTTGTTTAAGCCATGGGAAGGACTGGTCAAATTCTGTGATCAACAACTTAAGCAGCAGCAATGCCGATTGCAACTCATGGGCTGAGATAGTAAGAAGAGAGAATCAGAGAATGGACAAGAATGGAGACTAAAGCTTACTAAATTTTATGGATGCCAAATTCATATGTTATTTGTTTTGGTAGGACAATCACTGAATCACAAAAGCACTTAAAACAAGTATGTAAGCCTTTGAATACTAAAACAAGTATGCACTCAAAACAAATGAGTCTTTGTTAGTTTTCTAACTTGTCTACTCCACGCAATCAATTACAATTCATTCATGTCGTGCAACGCACGAGTTTTAAAACCTCGTAGAGAGGAAAAGAAAACCTAGAGAAAAAATTAGAATCGAATAGTTATTAAACAATCGAATTTAGACTTTTGTGCAGTATACATGTTTAGCTTCATTTCATGACCTTTGAGATATATTTCTGTTAACACAACAATGGTAATGTTAATCCATGTTTATCGATTTTGGTTCATCTTTCCTATATTTATATATTATGTACATGTATAATATTTGTTTGTTGCAAAACTTTGTTACATTTTTTTAGTGCTTTCTTATGTATTTTGGCATTGGATTATGGGTAGAGACTCTAGCAAACATATTAGCTTATAATACTATGAAAAGATTTTCCTTCACCTTACCTATATTTATTTATTTTTAAAGATGGATTTTAACGTTTCTAGCTTTTTTACCCAGATAGTTTTCCAATACTTGGTTTTACAATCAATATTGTACCACTTACATCAAAACGGGTTGATTTTGATAGACTCTGGAAGCAGTCTCTCTATCTAGATAGAAGTATTTACATTATTTTTTATTGCATGTCATTTACGATGAATTATGTAGAAATTAAAAAAGACCGGTGCAACGCACGGGTTTCACCTAGTTTTAACTGAAACTTGCTACAATCTGTGAAACAAACATGGACATTAGCTACCATACGATACATTTTAATGAAAAATTTGATACATTTTATTTAAAAAAAAAAACTAAATTCAGAAGTATTTCTCATTTTTCTTTCCTTTCTTGTACTTAACACTCCCTTCTTCAACAATAAATTTTCTAATTTTCTTATTATTTCCTTCAATTAATAGCAACACTAACTAAATTTCGTAAATTACACAAAAAAGTAGAGTAAACAAAGAAATACATACCTCTAAATTCTATTAAAAAAAACTTACAAATAGGTACAGATTTTTTCGTTTTCTCCATGGTTTTCTTTTTCGCCATAGATTACTAACGGCGGTTGGCACGACGGTTGAGACGAAGTCAACGGCTGGGACACGATATATGATCGAGAATGAGAGAGAAGGCGGACGACACGAGGTTATCTCTGAAATATTATCGAGAATGCGAGTGACGGCGATGGAGACCGAAATCGAAGGCGGTGGAAGAAAGTGATCGGTCCGATCCAATGCCCACCTCTAGGTGTGTATAATGTTTTGTTCGGTTGGCTAAAGTGGGCCGGGCCCACTAAGATTCCTTTAAAACTCCGACTTGTTCACGTAGCCAACTGAAGTTTGGTTATTTTTTTATAATATTCTAATGGTTTTTACATGATTTAGTTTTGTTTAGTAGTGTGTAAAGTTGAGTTTTTTAAATAAAAAAATGGATTTTGATTGGGTTGTGAATGAGAGTATAAAAGTTGGTTCTAGTTGGGTTGTATGGATATAAGAGAGAGAAATTAGTTTTTTAATGAATAGTATTGGGGTTGGGTTGTGAATGGGGATGGCCTAAGAGGATAGACTTGGTAGTTGTATATGAGGAATTTCAATCGGGCATTAAAGACTTTTATGTTGTTTATGATAAAATTACGTAATTACCCTCCTGAGTACGATAGAAGGTAAGCGGGTTATAATTTCCCTAACTAATCTCAGCCATCGATATACAGTGATCCGACAGTTGAAACGCGTCCCCCAGTCCCTTTTATTTTATCATCCTCAATTTATCTTTCTCTATATATATATAGATACGAGATGGGTACTGCGCAATGCGGCGGCGTGGCGGCAACGGGTGGTGGTGGTAACGATGTGGTTATTAATCTAAAAGTAATTGATGTAAATGGTAGTGTAGTTATTTTATGGTTAAGGGATGTATCTTTTGTAAATAATTTTATTAAGAGTATTATAGAGATATTAAGTGAAAATATTTAAATTAATGAATAAAGGAGATAGATAGTTTGGATAAATATGGTTGGAAAATATTTTAGGGATATATTGGGTAGATTTAGTGTGTGAGTTAGGAATGTGTTAAAAATTAAGGGTATTTTAAAGGTAGAGAGTTAAAAAGAGGGGAGGGTAGTTTGTTTTATAATAGAGTATAGATATAGAGTTTTCTTATTTTGAAAACCATTTTTTTTAAACCATGAGAACTTAAATTATACTCCCTTGTCCACTAAAGTGTCAAGTTTTGAATTTTCAAAGTCTTTTTGTGCAACTTTGACCTTAAATATATTTGTTTGTGTTATATGATACTTGATGAAAGTTATATGAATTGATTGAGTTTTAGATGTGCTTCCATTGATATAACTTTCATCGAATATTATATAACACAATTAAAAATATTTATGGTCAAAGTTATAAAACAAAGACTTTGAAAATTCAAAGTAGGACACATATGATGGGACGGAGGGAGTATATTTGTTCACATGTTTTTTTGTTCATTCACATGTGAAATGATATAAAAATGTATTTTGTAGAAGAAACTTTTTTATGAAACCTTCCAAATAGCCTTTTATGAACTTGTGAATGAATTTGTTCACGTTTTTTGTTCACATGTGACAAACGACTACATATAAGGTTTTGAAAAAAAATTTCTTCTGCAACATATATTTTTATAACGTTTCACATGTGAATGAACAAAAAAAACATGTGATCCAATATGAAATTTATGAGTTCTCACGGTTCTTACAAAAAAATGGGTTCTCAAAATAAGGGTCTCCTATATATATATATATATTATATTTTTACCCAATGTTTATGTGTTTAAGGAGATAAGGTCACGTCATTTTTTTCAACGTGTCGTTGATATGTTGCTAATCTTCTACAACATGACATCTCAACATCCAGTCAGCGACCACACTATATTTTTCAATTGTCCATCTACATAGGAGATATCCAAAATCTGTCATCTAAATTAAAAGATGACAGGAGTGTCCGTCTTCTATATTGTATTAATCGTATCTTCAAGTATTATTTATTTTTATTCCCTATAATAATTAGCTATGATTAATTTATTATTCATCCAAGTTAATAATTACTATTAACTAAATAACGTTATTATTTTTCTTATCAAATAATCATAACCATTGAGCAGGCTAACTAATAATCAATAAAAGATTACGAAAATTGATAATAAAAAAAAATATTAAACGAATAATAAACGAAAAAGTGCAGGTCTCTTATAATCTTATTAAGTCTATGAGAAAAATTGGGTTTCCAATTTTCTTGTGTTGCTTTATATATTCACGCCTCCGTTACCTTTTGGGAGGCCTACGCCCCATAGAAACTGTCTACCTGAGACTGTCCCTTGGCCCGTACGTCCTGACACAAGGTTAGAATTCTAGCTCTTCCAGAGTGGTATCTCACTGATGGCTCGGACCCCCCGGAAGGAGGCCTTCTTCGCCTTCCACCTAAGCTGCGCAGGAAAGGCCCAAAGCCAATCCCAGGGAACAGTGAAGCTTCATATACATATACGCATGATAAGGTATGTCTTACTTGCGAATGTGAATATCGTTGTAATCATATTGTCCGTAGGTGTAACTGTCTGCTTTTACTAATAGACATAACAACCGTACCCGAATCAGTCTTTTTTAAAATTATTCTTTTATTAAGTTAGTTATTTGTTAAAATTTCATGTTAGCTCATGCAACGTACGAGACAAAAAACCTAGTAACGTTATATTACCTTTAACATAAACTAGTTTCGACAATTTAAATAAAGCGCAAACCATATTCATTAGCTTTTATCAAACGTCCTTACCCAGCTGTATTGTTGATTAAAAAAATATAATAGAAACAATTATACGAAAATCTATTATCTGTGTTCATTATGAGATGGTTGTCTTGTAACATGCATAATTTATTTTTGTTCATTATTTGTTATTTAACGTTCGACTGACTGATACAAAATGAGTGGTGGGTGGTGGCGGTAGGCGTGATAGTTGGTGTTGCTACAAAATAAGAATAACAAATAAAAAAGCCAAATATAAGACTAAAAGTCATGAACTCTAACTTCTAATATTATGCACAATCCACTTGATTTAACTTAATATTTGTTTATTTTTTAAACTATGGTAGATATTCAGTGAATACTAAATTTAACTAAAAGACATCGATAATATAATTGTCGATCTTTGTAACTTATCTTTTGTATTTATCTTTGTATTTAATTATCTTTGTACGATGAAATATAATTTACTTTAATATAATATAAAACTATATTATATTGATAATTATATCTAATATTTTACTAAACCGATAATTGTAAGATATATTTTTTCTTATTTTAATCTACCTTTGTAAAATATCAATGTTAAATATAATTACTTTATCAATTTCACACACATATTTTGATATTTGCTTTTATATTCGATTTATATTTTCTCTTCACTTTTATATCTTCTTTTTCCTTTCTACTTTATGTTTCTTTATAGTTAACTAGGGCTGTAAACGGTTCGGTTCGGTTAGCTAGAAATTTCGAACCGTTTTTCGGGTTTCGGTTCGGTTCGGTTAGTTAGAAATTTTGAACCGTTAATTTCGGTTACCCGCAAATCGGTTACCCGAAAAAGTCGGTTAATTTCGGTTTTATTTTCGGTTAACCATTTATTAAAGTTATGCTAATATAAAGTTTAAGTTTTCAATTATAATAGTCAATTTACATTGCATTAATTAATTTTTCTATGTATAATAGTTATTTAACTACATTAATATTTTGTTTTATAAATAAATATACATTACATCTAATTTTGAATTACTTTTTTCTAACGTTATTTTATGCAATGCAAGTTTCTATTTAAGAGTATCATAATTTACTACTTAAAATGTCTTCTATATGATATTACTAATATTTTTGATAAATATTTTAAACAAAGTTAACAACTTTTCTTAAAAAGAGTATATATATAAGAAAATTACTTAAAATATCCAAAATTAATCATAGATTGTGAAAGAAATTTAGTAAAATTGTTAATATTTTAGACAACAAATATAAAAATTAGCTAAATAGATATGTAAATGATGTATTCATGAATATATATATATGTGTAAATATATACTAGCATGGTACCCGCGCAATGCGGCGGCGGTGGCGGAGACGACGGTCTAGTGGTGTCGGTGACGAATTATTGGTGGTGGCGGTGTCAAGTGGTGTAGGTTGATGTAAAGGTGATAGTGAAATATTTTAGAAGATAAGAGCTTAAAGTGTTAATTATTAAAATAAAGGTTTAGAGTGTAAATTAATTCATTAAGGGCAAATTTGATAATTTATAAAAACTCTTTCCATAGTGGGTATTTATTAAGGGTAATTTAGTACTTTTGCATCTAACTATTTTCTAACACTTTTCCAAAAATAGGGGTTTGATAATTATTATAAGATTTAAGGTTCAGTTTGTTTTTGCTTCAAACATCTGCAAGAGATCTGATGTCTGCAGGCGCGCAGACATAGGCCTTGAAGACAGTTTGTTTTTAGAAAAAAAGAAGATCTGAAAACTGCTTTCATTGTCTTAAAAAAAAGCATATATCTAACCTCTTCAAACATCTTCACACAATTTATATCTAAGAAACACACATGATTCCCCCTCAACATCTCCACCCTTTCACACCAACAGGCGCAGGTCACTCTTCTCAACCGCCGACAACCCCTTCACCGGCACACAAAAGGGGCATGTGATGTTTTATTTTCTTCATATTATCATTTTAAAACTTAATTATTAATATTATGTAATATACTTAATAATGAAAATTGTATAATTTATTTTTAAGTCAAATTCTGATTGTTATTATGAAAAAAATATTAAAAGATTGATAATTTATTTTTCAAAATAATAAAATTATATATATATATATATTACAAGGAGCAGAATCAGTTATAAAACAAACAGCTTATATTTTCAGCTTACAGATCTTCAGACCACATCTTCAGTTGCAGACATGAAATCAGATTGCAGACAGTTTTTGTCTTCAAAAACAAACAGAACCTAAATATATATGATTATATGTAGGTATATATCAAAATTCGGTTCGGTTCGGTTAACCGCGGGTAATGAATATTGAAAACCGTAACCGAACCGTTACACATCGGTTTTTTTGTTTTCGGTTTTTTCGGGTTTCGGTTTTTTTCGGTTTCGGTTTTTTCGGTTTTTCGGATCACGCGGTTCGGACCGGTTTTTCGGTTTTCCGGTTCATTTCTTACAACCCTACTAAATTGGACATAACTTGAGCTACAGGGCTCCGTTTTGATTTATTTAAAATATCTATAAATAATAAAACAGTTTTTTAGTTTTATTGTAGAGTTTTTGAGTAAATAATAAATATTTTAGTATTAATTTTTTATTTTTTTTTTAAAGTTAGTTTCGATTCAGACGTGCTGGAGGCAATTTTAACCAGCGATTTGCTGGACCTCCAACCACCTCCTCATGGAAAATACCTTAAGATGAGAAACCTAAGACTCGAACCCGAGACATTGAGAATTAATAATTGATTAATAATATACTGTCCTAATCTACCGGACATGTATAATCTAATAATCTTCTTTTATAAAGTATATAGGCGTTTATTTTATTAACTAGTTACGTCACCCGGGCTTCGCCCCGGGAGACATAACGTTGTTTTCGAAAACCTTATACACGCGGAAGATACACTCGTTTGTTTTTTTGTTTAAACGCATGTCCGAAAATGTATGATCGTGTACAAACGTAAAATATAGTAATCATTTACATGATCAATTCTATTAATAGTTGAAGGAAAAAAATTGTTAATCATATAGCTAACTATATATGTTTAATTGAAAAAAAATGTGGCAAAACGGAAAAAAAGAATGAAAACGCACTAAAACTATACTATTATATGTGAAATATGAAAAGAAATGGAAAATATCATATAAATCATTGTAGAAATTGTATAAAATAGAAAGACAAAAGAACGCAAATACCATATTAACTTTGTACAATATATTGTAAAAAGCCAAAAACAACTTAAAGAACGGAAACTTTAGTTAAAAGTATAAAGCAAAAGTAAAAACGCAAAACAAAAAAACAAACTACACCCATTTGAGAAAAGACTTAACTCTTAGTTAGAAAAAAGGACCTCATTTCCATCCGTTATTGTTACCCGTTAGAAACTCAAACAGAAGTTAACGGCCGTTAAAAAAGAGGACTACTGTTGCAAGATATTAAACGACAGGGACTAATAATGCTGAAAAATCCGTTAAAAACTCAAACAGAAGTTAACGGCCGTTAAAAAAGAGGACTATTGTTGCAAACTATTAAACGGCAGGGACTGATGTTGCTGAAAAAGTGTGGCGCACGGAAATCATCGCACGGGATTTATATATAGAGAGAGAATGTATGTAAATTTTTCAATATATTCTCGCGTGTGGCCGGCAACACCTATTATAGCCTCATTTATTTCCCCCCCAATTCTTTGGCAGCTAGGGTTTCATCCAATCTTTATCCTAATCATAATTCACTTAGACATAGCGATTTAATCTACGTAGCTGTCAGAATGAATGATCCCGAGTATTTTCAAGTCCGTCATCTTAGTCTTGCTCAAGTAAAATCTGGATTGGAAAACCTCCAGGTACTTTGCGCAGAAAGAAACGTGAGTATTCCTGTTAGAAAACAAGAAAACATAATCTATTTATCAGGTAAGGTCTGCATGAAGTCAAAGGATTGGAAGCTTCGGAGGCCATCTGACATGACGTGTGACAAGTTGCTTGATCTTGTTAATTATTTACTTGTCATAAACCAGGAAAATAATTTTGTAACTAAACGAGGTTTATACTACAAGCTTATAAATTCGTTTAAATCACAATCAATTAGTGATAGGCTAATCGAAGATGTTTGTGTTCTTCTCGGTGCCACTAGACTCTCTTTGAGAATCATAGCTGCCCCAAAGGGTTTAGTGATAGGGTCCCTTAAAATTATGGAGAATGGTAGGTTATTTAATCTATTGAAGTGTGAGGATTTGGGAAAAGTAATTTCGCCTTTTATGTATGATTTTAAGATTATCTCATGTAAGGCGAGGTTCATACTTGTAGTGGAAAAAGAATCAATGTATGCAGAATTAATTCAACGGAGGTTTCACAGGAAGGTTCACTGTATAATAATAACCGGTAGTGGTATGCCAGATATGGCTACCCGTTATTTTTTGAAAAGACTAACTCAAAAACTCAACAATCGCTTGCCGGTGTTGGCTTTAATGGACTGTGATCCATTCGGGATACAAATATTGACTACTTACACATGTGGCTCCGAGAGTCAATCATTTGATAGCGACAATCTTGTAACCCCGGGAATTAAATGGCTTGGTTTGAGGCCATCTGATTTGGGAAAGGTAAAATATGGTTTAAGTTGTCCTCCCACCACCGAGTTGGCTAACGAAAAGGTTGCTAGCGCCCTGATAGAAAACGATTGTATAAAGGACAAACCTAATTGGATGTTGGAGATTCGTACGATGTTGGCATCGAAGACTCAATGTGACCTTGGGTCATTGAGCTCAAGCATGGTCTTAAAGAAAGTGGCAGACAAGGATTGGCTACCTGGAGTGGGTGCTGTGGGAACATTTCCTTGACTGGGCATATAGTTTAATGGAACTATGTGGACAAAGAACACCTCACGAGTTATGATGATGGCAAAGGCCAATATACTTGTAATGACTTATCACTTGTATGGTTACAGAATTTCTTACTTTATTTAAAAAACATGTTGGCAAGTTTTGGTCTATTTGACTAGTTTTTTGTTTGAAATCATCTTTTAGTTAACTAGTTAGAGATAATCTATTAGTTTGACTGGTTAGAGATTAAACATAATCCTAATCGTCCCATTCACATGGAACATGATCGAAATTAAATAATAAAGCTAGTGAGTTTGAATAGTAAATACCACATCTTCTACTCTGAAGGTTTACTTAACTTTACGTCCAGTCGTTCAGGGTATATATCTATATGTTTTTAAGTATATACATGAGGCTGCTATCCTTTTTCTGAATTTCTTTCACATATGATTAGTTGCTCAAATAGATTTTCAGATAAGTATATGGTTATATTTTGCAAGTGTATCTGGTTTTGGTCAGTTGATGTAGTATTTGGCTAACTCTTTCTTTCTGGATGGGACTGAAGCTGTGTTCCCTTCCCTGTGGCTACATATTTGGTATTTCATGTATTAAGAAATGGCTTCAACACCGAAGTTCTGGGAAGGTTTGTTCGTTATCAACTATATATGTGTTATTGTTTATCACTTATTGCGTATTAAGTTTATCTTTAATTATCACCAGTGTCCTCAATGTAACAGAAGATGTACATTATTGCATCTTCGGATATATTACACGTTTTCTGCCTTTAGAAAGTGCAGTTACTCGAAGCTAAATGTGCGTCTCTTAAGCAAAAGTCACCTAGATGCGCCCAAGGATTTGTTGGCTAAATGTGTTTCCCGTGTGAGCATTATTTACATGAATCATATATGTCTTTCTCCCTATGATTGCGTGATTTCAATCCTCTATATGATTGCAGAGGTGCACACTTGTTTATTGTATTATATTTTTCTATGGATTTCGTATTAGAATCTATCTTAAGGTACAACTTGATATTGAGTAAAAAGTTAGCTTAAGGGTGTTCAAGTTAGAAATAGGTACAGTAGAATCTATGAGAAGCTATATTGTACCTTATTTCCCCGCAAACTATTAGGCTTCCTCTAATCTAATTATCTAATTCTAATCCAGAGAGTGTTCAGGGTAGATGGAGCTTGATAATTTGATATGGCTGCTTCTGGTGAACGTATAATAGTAGCTCGAACGGAATAGGAAGAATGAATTTACTGACAAAAGTAATTAGTTTTGTATCATGGCATCAAGCTGCAATTCTGATCACGATCTTATTATTAGACTACGGACCCTTTTTAGCTGATGCTACCTGGATTTGCCACTAATCACCTTATTGTATAGATAAGTTTTTGGTAGCTGTAAGATGAAAGAGAAGATATTCAGCTTCCCAATAAGGCAAGAATGGTTCTTTGTGTTAGACCTTGTAGCAGGTTTGCAGTGCTTGCTTCTTTTGGAAAGAAGTAATATCAATTGTTGGTAAAATTTAAATTCCGTTCCAGTAGTACTTCATAGATAGACTAGTTTCTCTTGCCCCTCATCTTCTTTTATTTGCTGATTCTGTGACACACAATCAAATGGTAGATGATGGGGTTTAACCACACATACAGATTTGAATCAAGTTGTATCGGACTCTTAACTTCTTCACTAGTACAAATTTTTACTATAGAGACCGGTTATTTGGACTATAGAGACCGGTGAAACAACCGGTCTCTATGACTACATGTCTCTCTTGACCAGTTTCATTCAAAAGAACGGTCTCTATTCTTTATTCCCGCCTTGATCATAAGTTCCCTCTAAAAACATAAAGACCTGTTTGTTATTAATTAACCGGTCTCTATTCCTTTTTTATTTATAGAAAAAAGCAGCCCAAAAATACCTGTTACTCAAACATCAAAACCAAATTTAACTAAAATATAGATATATAAAATTTCTAAAATTTTTAAAGAATACTTTAATTGGCCAAAATCTAAATTTACAATTAAAATATGTACATTCACATGTATTAATAATTCTCTACTAACACGGATGAACAATGAATACAAATGAGAAATAATATACAAGTTAAGCCTCGTCTAAACTCATCATTCATTTGTATTAGTATACAAGCCACAATTTTTCTTGAATTTTTTATCCATTCACTATAGTTCAGCATCTAAAAGATAAAACAAAGACAAAATGTCAAATAAATATGAATAAAATTAGTAAAAGTATTGTTTGAACCTAAATTAATTGGCTCAGTGACGACTAAGATTAAGGGCCACAACCACCGCAACTTCTGAGAATTCAGTGTGAACCTAACAAGTTCTTGGCGAACCTAAGGTGGCAGTGATTGTGGAATGATTGTGAATTGATTGAATATGATTGATTGACTGAATTGAAATGTGGATTGAATGTGTCCGTTAACAAGCATTGAATTGGACTTTTAAAAGAGAATATTTGGAAGGCTGACAAATACTTTCCAGGATTCTAATATTGTCAGCTTCCTTTTTTACGTAAAGACTGTAGCTTGATATGTATCTCCTTATTCATGTATTATATATATGGGTAGTGATCATTTGAAAACTAAAATTTTTGTGAAAACTAGAAAACTGGGTAAAACACACTGTGATCTCAATTTAACACAATGTGTTTTTAATGTGTTTTTAGAAAATACATTGTGTTAAGTTCATATCACGGTGTGTTTGAACAGTTTTTTGATTTTCACGCGTTATCAAAAACACACTGTGATTTAAAACTTAACACAATGTGTTTTTAGAAAACACAATAAAAACACATTGTGTTTTTAGAAAACACAATAAAAACACATTGTGTTAAATTTAGATCACCGTGTGTTTTGGCCAGTTTTCACATAAATTTTAGTTTTCAAATGAAAATTTCACATATATTTTATTAATTTAGCATCAATTATTTTGGTTAATATATCTTTAGAAAATATATGTCATGTGTTTGTAAATAACTTTTTTATGTTTTGTGTATATATATTTGCAAAAAACCAATTTTAGATATGCTCCAGGTTTAGTTTTAGATAGTAAATATATATACTATGGAAGTCAAAATTTTAATTTTTAGTATATATATATGGGAAAAGTGAATATAAGGTTGTCCGACACCAAAACTTAAGTGTGAAACCCCTCACATACTAATTTTTTGATAATTCTTGTTTAATGAATAAATGTTTGGCCCCCATATATTTTATGAATTAAAAAACCACACCTAAGCTTAGATACCTAAAAACCTTATATAACCATCCCCTATATATTCATATAGGGTAAGGTTCATGTGAGAACTATTCACATATGAACATGAGTGATATAAGAAAACCTTAATCTATTCATATGTGAACGAATTTGTTCACATATATGATTCACATATTAATATCAAGTTATATTTTAATGGTTCTCACATGAACTTTTTCTTATACATTATATAATATAGATATATAATCTATATATATATATATATATATATATAGTAAAGGGATCAAGTGAGAACCGTGAGAACCATTGAAAAATCATCTCTAAGGGCTTTGCCCTTAGAATTAAGGGCTACGCCCGTACCGTAACAACCGTCACCATCTCTTGGATCACCGCCCATCAAATCCATACCATTCTCATATGCGTCCGGTGACAACCCTTTAGAACGGATGAGGGCAACGCCCGTACCGTATCCATACGTTTTCTTAACACGTAACCCATATGATTTTTTACAAAAAAAAATTTCAAAAAATGAAAATTAAAAATTAAAAAAATAAAAAACCACACAAAAAAAAGAGAGGAAGGAAAACTAGTGGTTCTCACGGTTCTCTCCATATTTATGGTTCTCACGTTAACCTTACCCTATATATATATATATATATATATATATATATATATATATATATATATATATATATATAGGGTAGGGTTAACAAATTCGTGACCAGGTTTTTACAAACAGGTTTTCTTCCTCCTGGATGTAAGTCTTCGTTCATTACTCTTATTCCAAAAGTTCCTAACCCCATCACTGTGGATGATTACAGACCTATCAGTCTTATTGGTATTCAATATAAAGTCATTTCCAAGATATTGGCAAATCGGTTGTCCACGATTTTGGACACGGTGGTTAGCTCTTCTCAATCGGCCTTCCTTAAAGGAAGGTATATTCTAGATGGGCCTCTTATTTTGAATGAAGTTGTTGCTTTTTATAAAAGAAAGAAGAAAAAAGCTTTGTTCCTGAAGCTTGACTTTGCTAAAGCCTATGACTCTCTTAATTGGAGTTATCTCCTATCTATCATGTCTTTTATGGGTTTTGGCCGGCGTTGGATCAGTTGGATATCTGGCTGCCTATACTCTGCCAAATCGTCTATTCTTATTAATGGTAGCCCGACCAATGAATTTGTGTTGGAAAGAGGTATTCGTCAAGGTGACCCTATGGCCCCATTTCTTTTTATTTTAGCTATGGAGGGTTTACATGTGGCTTTGGAAGATTTGAAAGCTGCTGGTGATATTCGTGGAATTCAGGTTGGTGAGTTATCTCTTTCTCATCTTATCTATGTTGACGATGTCTTATTCATGGGGGAATGGTCCGAGGACAACTTGAGAAATATTTTGACAGCTTTTTCTTGTTTTAATTTGGCTTCGGGACTTAACATTAATTTACTTAAGTCAAAACTTTATGGTATTGGGGTTAGGGGTTCGGATTTGGAACACTTTGCGCACGTGGCTGGTTGCACTAAAGAGTCTTTTCCTTTTAAGTATTTGGGGGTTCCCATTGGGGCGAACATGTCTAAATTTGACTCCTGGAAGCCTGTCATTGATAAATTCTCTAAACGCCTTTCGAAATGGAAGGCTAATGTTCTATCTATCGGTGGGCGGTGTACCTTGGTTTCGTCAGTTCTTGGATCATTGGGTACATATTATATGTCCCTCTTCTGTATGCCGGGTTTGGTTAGGAAAACACTTGAATCTATGCGAGCCAATTTTTTTTGGGGTGGTCAGGATGGTAAAAATAAAATGCATTGGATTAGATGGGATCATGTCATTGCTAGTAAAAAGTGTGGTGGAATTGGTATTGGTTCTCTTGATGCTCTGAACAAAGGTCTACTTTTAAAATGGAGATGGCGCTTTGTAAATTCTCCGGATGCATTGTGGGTCAAGGTTCTTAAAAATCTTTATAAGCTGAAATCCTTTTGGTCCTGGACGGACGGGAATGGGCCTAAACATGGCACTTGGCATCAAATGTCAAAGTTAGCTGTTGAGTTAGACCAAAAAAATATTGTTCCGCTTCACTCTTTGAAGATCAAGATTGGGAATGGAAGATCGACGGGTTTTTGGCATGATATATGGTATGGACATGTCCCGCTACAGGTAAGGTTCCCTCGACTTTTTCGCCTTGAGCAAATGAAAAATGTTGTGCTTTCGGATCGCTGGAATGGTATTTCTTTTACTCACAATTGGCGTCGGCCTATTAGAGGGGGGTGGAGGAGACTGAATGGTTGGATCTTTATTCGATCTTAAGCCATGTTGTTCTGGTTGATAGTGAGGATAGGTGGCGGTGGAGTGTATTAGATTCTCTTGATTTTTCGGTTAAAGAAACTAGATTACTCATTGATGATAAAACGCTATCCGATTTGCAACTTGGTTCTAGATGGAGCAATCTTGTTCCAAAGAAGGTTAATATTTTGGTTTGGAGAGTGATTCGTGACCGGATTCCTACTCTATGTAATCTTTCTAACAAAGGAATTGACATTCCTTCGGTTTTATGTCCATTATGCTCAAACGGGGAAGAAACTGTCAATCATCTTTTTTCATTTTGTAGGGTGGCTGATAAGTTATGGAGCCTAATTTCTAATTGGCTTGGTATACCCATTATGTCGCTTGGAAACGTGGGGGATACTTTAAGTTCCATTGATTATTTGCATATTAAGAGCTCCAAGAAAGCATGCATTGAAGCTATTATTTTTTGCATGGTTTGGGCGATCTGGAAGCATCGAAATGATGAGGTCTTCTCTCCGGGTATTCAAAGAATGGAATTCTTGTTCGATTTTATTGTCTCTCAGTCCTATTTGTGGGTTACTACCACGTGTCGAAAGATGTGTGTATCACGGGAGGAGTGGTTCCAAAACCCACTTCTTTTTTTGTAGTAGTGATTTTGATGTCGTTTTGATGTTTCTCTAGGCCCTGTAATTGTAATTTTAACTGTGTATCTTTATGTTGGCTTTTAGTACTTTGCTAGATGCCATTTGTTATTAATATATTGTTGTTCTAAATATATATATATATATATATATATATATATAACGAAAGGTCTTCTCTCCGGGTATTCAAAGAATGGAATTCTTGTTCGATTTTATTTCATAAACATAAACTCATGCTACATAAATCCTTACGCCAAAATCATGTATAATTAGGAGGAGATATCATTTCCAATGTCACAAATAATCATTTATGTATTTCTATTAGTATTAAAATTGCATAGAGCAGGAACAAGCACCATATATCTACCATTTTTAACATTTTTCTTTACGAGTCAGTCTCTCATAAAGTTAAGTTTAATTTCATTTATGTCAGAAAAATAATTTAGTTACTGCAAGTAGATTCTTAGCTACATGAATCCAATCAGGTTCAGGTTTGTGGGTTGACGGTTGATGGTCTCACCCAATCCACTATAAGATTTTGGTCAAAAATTTTAACATTGACCCACAACCTACTAACTGGAGACTCAACCCGCATAACATATAAATGAAACTATTAAAAAGAAATCAAATTCACTAGTCGACTTCATGGCCCACAAGCCCAACCTCGCTCAAAAAAACTCAAGTTACCAGGT
>CM067172.1:101004936-101052925 GCA_034093135.1 Erigeron breviscapus | reverse complement strand
GGAACTCAGATAGTTGCTAAGTTTAGGGGACAAGAAATGAAACTAAAAAGGAGGGAAGCAGGATATAATAATGCTCAGATTCCCGAGCTTTATTACGGTAGGCCTACGATCAATGTAAGTCCAGGTTCCCCTGAAGGAAGCACAAGGGCATTCCTGAGTGAAGATGTTGACTTACAAAAGATCTCGTTTGACTCTGAGGGGAACATATGTCTTGTTTCAAGTCAGAGCGACAATTTAGGCAATCGTGGATATCCTACCTCCAGTGCTAGTTCCACCATGCCTATAAGTGTCAAATGCGGAAAGTCACTTATCCGTTCTTGCGTCATTTGTGACATCATATGAACAGTTTATCCAAGGAAAGGTTCAAGACCCTAGTCTTATAGATGAAGACTATGAGCAAATTGATCCTTTGGACTTAGAAGAGATGGATCTGCAATGGCAAATGGCTATGCTAACTCTTCGGGCTAAACGGTTCTTATCAAGAATAGGGCGGAAGGTCGTGGGTTCCAAGCTTGGCTTTGATAAGTCAAAGTAAAGTGTTTTAATTGCGAGGGCTTTGGACACTTTGCTAGGAAATGCCAGAGACCTAGAAATGTTGATAAGACTAGTGTGACTTATCAGGATTTCTATAGTGGTGGAATAGCACAAAATGCTTCCAACACATGGCAACAAAGAAACTATCAGATTACACATGATGAAAGTTCAAAAGGTTGATGGTTCGTCATCAAAGGAAAACAATGGCCAGACATATGTGTCTAATGCCTTCTTGGCGGAGACAAAAAGTGTGGGGTCTGTTGTTGATAGTCTTGATAGTGAGGTTGCAGAGTGTGTCGATAAAGTTGAAGTCAAGACATCTGAGGTCTTCAGCAGAGATAGACTTAGATGGTCTGGTTAACTTCATGGCAAGAATGAATATTCCTGATGAACAACATGACCTATTGAAAAAGGCCATAAGCATATGGTATGTTGATAGTGGTTGTTCAAGACATATGACAGGAGATAAATCATTATTGTCAAACTTTGTTGAAATACTGGGAGATTATGTAAGATTTGCTGGTCCCAAGGGTGGCTCAATTACCGGCGTTGGTGATGTCACTAACGGGAAGATCAAGCTTGAGAAGGTGAATTATGTTGAACAGTTAATGATCGTTCACAGGAACGGTTAAGACTGGTCGTTCTCTTTGTTTTAGAAGCAGTCCCAGGAGAAAGATTGAATATCTCCTGAGAGGGTGCCAAGAAACAACAGACAGACTTCAAAATCCAGGACTCCCACTGAGAGTGATGGATATTGGACGAATGTCTCAGTGAAAGATAAAGACGGTAAATTCAAGTCTACCGAGGCTTGGGTGCCGTTTCGGAACTAGGTACCTATCTTTCGTGCGGAGGACACAGTCAAGGAGACCATGTTATTTTGGTAATCGGTGACTGAGTTCTGGGCACATTTTCATTAGATAACATAGTGGGTTATCGACTTTTTGTATTTTCTCTTTGTAAGTAATAGTGCAAGTCTCATGAATGTTGATTTATAATTTATTTATAAAGGAACGTATTTGAGAAAAATGAGTATATATAAAGTATTACTTTATTTTATGCTTGTTAATAAATCATTTGCGATAACATGATTATATAATGGTTGTTATCCTATGATGAATATGCAAAGATGATTTACTTATGATTTTTACACTAAGGCCTTTGATCGATCACGTTTTGAGTTTCTAGTCCAGTTGACTGGAATGAGAAACCCTTAGTTTCTATCTCTCAAGAACCATCATATATTCAGAAAATGCAACACAAAAATAGAATAATGGTTTAAGGGGGAGTCGTTACTACAAGAGAAATGACTACCAAATATGGCATTTAAGTTTACTCATTTGCTATATCGATCTCTTCAGTAGTAATTGTTCCTTCTAGAACCTACTCGATGTGGAAAATCAGAAAATGCAACACAAAAATATAATAATGGTTAAAGGGGGAGTCGTTACTGCAAGAGAAATGACTATCAAATATGGCATTTAAGTTTACTCATTTGCTATATCCGATCTCTTCAGTAGTAATTACTTTCTAGAACCTATTGCATGTATCTGACTAAGCATGCTTGTTCTAAGGTTGATTAGAGTAACTTTATCCCTAAAGATTAATGTGATTGACTTTTAAATTTCATGCTCAGTAGGGTATATTGCATATGCCGGACTAAGCATAACTATTCTAAGATTGATTAGAGTAATTTTGATTCTAAAAATAATGTGATTGATTTTCTAAGTCTTATGCTCCGTAAGGCATATCGCAAGGACAGTATTAAGCATGACTATTACAAGATTGGTTGGAGTGATTTTGATCCAAAAATCACTGTGATTGATTTTGTAACTTTATGCTCCGTAAGGTTCTTGCTATAATAAAAGGGTTCTATTGCACGAGAGATAATAATTAGGGTATCTGGTTTCCAGAGGGACTTGATTGTGTTCTTGGTGAACACAAGAAGAATGTGTATTGTGACAAGAAAGAAGTGTAATGCAAAAAGGCATGAATTTGAGTGTGTTATGTACACCTCAAATTAGGTCTTGTTTTGAAATTGCACGGAAAGTTAAGTTTGTATACTTAAGATTTTGGTCAAAATGGGTCAAACGGAATCATTTAATTGATGTATTTGACAGATATTTTGATTTGAATTTACTTTAAATAATTGAATTGAAAATGCTTATTGTATGAAATAACTTGATAAGTGCTTAGATTCTAATCTTAAGTGTGAGAATCTATTGTTTGTTATCAGTTAAATCTGTTTAAGTATCTTTGGAATTCGATTATTTACTTTTGAGGTGAATGCATAGCTGCATAGATCTCATGAGTTCGCTGATGTGGTTGCAGTTTTATTTATCTTATCTGGATGTGTGTCAACCGACAAGATGAAAGATCTCCAAAGTGTATGAAAATTGAGTCTATCCAGTCCGGAATGGAGAAAATTCAAGCTTAAAATGGAAGCAGAGTACACTTACACATCAACAACTCAGCTAAATTCAAACGGAGACAAAAATAATGACGGAGAGATTGTTAGAGGGAGATCAATCTTGTATCATTTATTTTTGTTGTATTTGAATTTATTAACAGCATTGTGTATGTCCAATGGCTGTTATTGTCAAACACTTAAAGATGGTGCATTAAATTCATTAATTTATGACATAGTGGGTCGTAATTTAATGTTTTTACTTTGCAAGATGATTAAGTAGCGACAATTATGAAGAATCTCTTTATTGAGAAAAATATGATAATCTTGATATGAAAAAGTGGTTTATATCTGTTCTATCATGTTCTCTAAAGAATTCTGTTCGTTAATCATATCGGGTTCGATAAAACTCTTTGTGAGTTTTAAAAGTGTTAATCAAGTTTGTGAAGGTTGACTTTGTAAGTCAAGGTTCACTTGAATCGAATAATAGGTCAAGTTTAATATGCAAAGTGTACCAAGTAGACTCATATGCATACTTTGAGCAAAATGGGCTAATAATGCATATTGTAGTCAAGTGGGATTAATTTTGGATGTTTTACAATGGGATGATTTGCGTGTTTGTGCCAAATGGGTCGATATGCGCATTTTCACTTATGGGCCTAATTTGCGTGTTCTGCCAAGTGGGCCGAATATGCGTGTTCTAGTGATTAGGGTTTGCGTGTTTGTGTGGATATAAAAGGCTGACATCACCTATTTAACATTCATTTGCGTGTTCTTGTCAAAAGGTCTCCACATTTACGTGTTCCTATGCACTGTTCACTCATCGATTCACAACACTTGATCGTTACGTGTTTTTGTGACTAGAAACACTTCCATTAACACTATCTGAACAAAGGTATATGATTAATAAGATCCTCATGTCCAGATTTCGAGTTGAAATGACAAAAATTTAGGGTTTTATTTTTCGGGTATAAAATCATTAAATGGGTCTATGAACACGAAATGGATAAGGAAAGAACGTAAAAACGATTAAATCGGACTAATACGAAGCTAATCGTACCAGATTTAAAGGTTTTTGAGTTCAAATCTACTGGATTGTGTTTGGAGAAGATGAACAGCCATATGCGTGTTCTTGAACCATATGCGTGTTCTTGTGAACCCAGATTCATCTTCAAACACATCCAGATTTTGCGTGTTCTTGATGACGTCATCAAGGTCAAACACGCATATTGACCAGTCAACCCATTTGCGAGTTCTTGTGCCAAATACACCATTTTGCGTGTTTGTCACCATTTGCGTGTTTTAGGGCATATGCGTGTTTATGACTTAAAAATTTTTATAAAATTTTAAAAAGTAAAATATGAAACACCACTCGCATTGACTAGTCAAACCCGACACCATATGTGTGTGTATAAGGAAATTGTCGATTCTAGGACTTATAAAATTTTCAAAATGGGAAAATTTTAAATTGGTCAAATTAGAAAAGACATATGCCTTATGTTGTCGTTTATTAAAACTTAAATATGTTTTGAAAGATTTTGAGAAAATGGTCTCACTTCTTTTGTAAAACCTTAAAAAGTTTAATATTCGACGTGTTGTTTTGATAAACTATATAATATTTTAGTGAAATATGTAAACAAATGGTTTCTATTTTACGGAGAATAAAATAGTTTTATCATTCAACATATATATCATAGTTTAAAGTGGATAACACTTTCAGAGCCGATGAAACAAAGAGTTTTAGGGGCTTAGAAAGTGATTAAGGATTTTAAACTTTAATATTGCCTGTCAATGATTAAAGTCAATAACATTTTTGGAGCCAATGAAACTAAGAGTTTCAAGGGCTTAGAAAATGATTAAGGACTTTAAACTTTGACATTGCTTGTCAATAATTAAGGTTGATAATCATTCTCAGAGCCGATGAAACAAAGAGTTTTAGGGGCTTAGAAAATGTTTGAAAACCTTAAGGATTGACATTATAGGTCGATAGTTAAAGTTGATAACATTTCTGGAGCCGATGAAACAAGGTGTTTCAAGGGCTTAGGAAATGATTAAGAACTTTGAAGTTCGACTTTATTTGTTGTTGACTAACTGTTTGTTTGGTTGTTGTTTGTATCTTTGTGCAGATGGCTGAGAGACAATTCCATAACAATCCTAACTATTTGATTAACTTGGATGTCAACCAGGATAATGCAGCAGTTTGTTCACTATTCTGGAATTCTTTCACGATCTAGATTCGAAGGGTTCTCACTGCCAACCCGGTGATCAGATTGACATATCTTCGTCAATTCTGGGCCTCTGCAAGATATATTGCTGGGGATAATCAGAGGATTGAAGCTACGGTGAATAATCAAGTCATCCAGTTCACTCCTCAGGATTTGATCCAGATACTTGGATTGGGTACTGAAGCCCAAGAGGGAGGAGTTGATGGTCCCATCACATACCCACTGACACTAAGATATGGAGTCTACAGAAGAATGGGTTATGTTGGGGATCCAAACCAGAACACTTCACGAAGAACTGTATTCACAGGAAATGGAAGTTCTTCAGTCATGTGGTTTTAGTTCTTAGCAACAGAAAGACTGGGTATGATAAGCTGAATATCGAGACCCAATCTCAAGTTGTCTCCCTTGTGTTGAACAAGCCTTACAGCTTCTCTCGTTACTTCTTCAACGAGATTAGAAGGCAAATTGGTGCAGCTGCCAACGAGCGTTTTTTGATGTATCCTCGGTTTGTCATGATGATCATCAATGCTCGTCTGCCCAATCTTCCACAGGTGGGTCTTGTTGGGCATGTAACTACTATGCCTAATCGCATATTTTCTGATAGTTACAAGTATAGAGGTTCACTCCCACCTCCAGCTCGACCAACTGACAGACATCTCTTTAGTGCAGTCATCAATCTGGCATACATTGCACCGGATAATGATGGATTTGCCCATGATGGGTCAGATGTTGAAGGAAATGTTGCTGCAGCTCCACAGCAAGTTCCCCAACCACCACCTGCAGCACACCAAGTACAACAACAACAACAACAACAACCTCCCGTGCAACAACCCCCAGTACAAGCTGAAGCTGTCGATGACTTGTTCTTTCAAGTAGAACAAGGTCGAGCTAATGTTGAAGATGCTGCGGAGGTTGCACATCAAATGTTGGAACCTAACGATGTTATCAATCAGGTTCAACATTTTGACACTCGTGCTGATCTAGAGGCAGAGATCGACGAGATGTTCGAGGATCACGAGGCCGATGATGAGGCAAGTAGTGATCTCCAGTGATGATGATGGTCAAGAGGACCCTCAAGAAAGAGCACGCAGGCTTTTGCAAGAAAAGCGTGCTGCTCAGTCTGAAAGGGAACTCAAGGCTGATGCAGATTTTCAGCCTGAGGAGGAGGATGAAGAAGATAGTTCGCCTCTACAGCCCAGAAGGAGAAAGAGGGCTGGAGAAGGCACATCAGGCACACATAAGTCACCTCGACTTAGTGCATTAATGAGTGTGGCAGTTGAAGAGGGGCCGAGTCGTATGTCTGAGCATGTGCAGATTGATACTGAGGAAGTAGCTGCTAGACCTAGGGGAGCAGGTAAGGGTTGATGATGAGGCCACCGGTTGAGCAAACAAGTACAAGAATCAGACTTTCAGCTACAGGGTCTGCATTCACATCTTCCACCAGTGCAGCAACAACATCAGTTCCACAAACTACAGTTACTCTTCCGGTTGTTGGACCTTCTGCAATCCAGCAACCACATGCATCTACAATCAAACCTTCTGTGCCAAGACCAACTTCACCACCAACTATCCCTCCTCGACCATCAGTGATATCTTCCCAACCAAGCAGCTCCAGAACTGATGATGTGTCTGGGTTGGTAAAACGAGTGGCTGATATGAGAGCCGTGGTTGCTAGCTTGACAGATAATCTGTCTAAACAGGAAGAATCACATCGTCAGGAGCTTGAAGAGCTGAAGGCAAAGAATGCTCAGCTTTGAACAAGGCAGGAGGCTCTACAATCTATCCAATCTGAGACAACCAAGCACCTGAAACTGATTGCCGAAAGATTGGAAAAATAATGAAGTTATAAAGAGCCAGACTGCAGGTCTGACAAGCTTCGATGACGACTATGACCAGCTGAATGAGATTATTGAAAATCTTAAGTCTCAGGGGGAGATACAGCCAACCTGCAAGGATGATGCCCTTAGGAGGGAAAGTAGAGAGGACGAGGGAGATGATCCTAGCAGACAAAGAGAGACTTCAAGATTTCCAATGGGCACGAGGACTGCCATATCTCAGGGGGAGCAAAACCAGCCTGGTGCTGCTGGTACCTCTCGAGCCCCCACAGCTGAAGACAAGGGAAAAGCACCTGCCGATGCTGGTCCCACACCAACTGGAGATGTAGGAGTTGGTGTCCAGGAACGACAACTGGAGATGTAGAAGTTGGTCGTCAGAATGTTCCACTTTCTGGAGATGATGTTATCATCTGACTCTTCTGACACCTTGATTCTGAAGAACGAGATCTTTACGAAGTTCGGACACGATGACGTGCCATATCAAAATGTAATGGCCGACATGATCAAGCCGAAGGATCCAGGATCTAGGGCAGATCAAGAAAAAGCTCGTAGACTTGCTGCAGGCAGAAGCACAGATTCACCGACAGAGTCCGACTCAGATTTTGAGAAGGAAGCTCAGGTCGAAAGGAAGAAGAAGAGCAGAAGATTGTGAAGAACTTCTGAAGTTCCTGAAGAGGGTTTTTGGCCACCACTTAGGATGACAAACGAAGACTTGAAGGCCATATCTAGATGCTGATGTCAAGGGGGAGACTGTTAGTGCATGATTCTCAGTGACATGAGCATTCTAGATATGTGAAGTATATTTATTTATAAGTTCAAGTCTTGTAATTATCTTGTAATTACCGTTTGTCCATAATATTACCTTGGCATATTTTGTTGAGCCAATTGGGATCCAATTATGTTTATATGTTTGTTTATTATTTGTATTTTGCAGGTTTTAGACATAACATGTAAAGAGTCATTAAGTTAATATTGTTTCTGCGTTTAACAGCAGTTGAGATATTAACTTAATGTACTTCCAAAGGGAAGTTAAGATAATTGTGTTTCTGCGTATTTACAGCAGTATAAACATTATCTTAAATACACACTTCCAATAGGTAATATAGACGACGTTGTTTCTGCGTATTCACAGCAGTTGAAATGTTGTCGAAGGCTAATGCTAGTTCTGCGTATATTTACAGCAGTTAAAGCATTAGTTGAGTTAATGTCGGTTCTGCGTCTTGACAGCAGTAAAGACATTAACTCAATATATCCTAAGTGTTATTTGAGGGTTCTTAGGAACAAGCAAAAGTTTTGCTTGTTCAAGTAAGAACACTCAAATGGTCATTTGAGAGTTTCTAAGAAACAAGCAAAAGTATGCTTGTTCTCAAGAACTCTCAAATGGTTTGAGAGTTTCTGTGGAAACAAGCAAAAGTATGCTTGACCACAAAAACACTCAAACGTTTTGTGTGTTCAGGGAAACACGCAAAACAGGCCAAAACCCTAATGGGCCTTGACAATAGAAACACGCAAATAATATTGGGCCTGCATGTTTAAGAACACGCATATGCCCATATGCGTGTTTCCTAGTCCTTGCCTATAAATAGAGGGTGTGTGTATGCGTGATTCAACAAGAGTGTAGAGAGAGAAACGAGCAAATCCTAGAGAGAGAAAACCAAGAACACGCACGGTTTGTCTTGTGGGTAATACTCGTCTCGTGCACGAACCGCAAACACACACCCGGCCCCCGAACGGCTCGTAGATTTAGATTACCACGTGTTTGGTAAGGTGAATCCGGAGAGCCGTTCCCGAGTGTTTACTTTCACGCAAAAAGATATATATATATAGTGATATATATATCATCTAAAGGTTGATATAAAAACCGTGGGTTATCTCGAGGAATTTCCGCACCTCGACATATCCTTAAGTCAATCTCGGTTCGATAAGAGTACAAGACCCGAGGGACTTACAATCTGGTTCAGGACATGTTGCATTTGCATGAGAATAATTTTTATAGATACAGTATCAGTTTACATCCTGAAATACAATATCAATTTTCACATTTATTCCTAAATTTCATATATACATATTATCAAATACTAACAATTTTATATAAAAGTCCGAAATTGATGTTATAAATTTGTTTCAAAATGTTGCTTTGAAAGCCCTGGTTATATCTATACTATATTATAAAGCAGATTCCTCTGTCTAACATTTTAAGTTTCAACATTTACTTCCCAAAATGCCCCTTCTATCAATTCTATATTTACCAAACACTCTTTCTCTCTCCTCAAATCTCAACCAATCATCTTTTTTCTCTCTCCTCCATAAATCATTTATTCCTCCAATTCATTCAAAATCTTTTATCTCAAAAACCGTACATCGATAAATTATAAAAATTATATGGGTGTTCTTAAAATTTTATGCTCTTTCATTAGAGATGTCATTCGATATACTTTCGACGAATTTTTAAATCCGAGGGCGGAGCCCGTACGGTTAAGGCATTTGGCTATCACACTCTATGACCTATCACACTTTATGACCTATCACCTCCACCATCTCACCGCCGCAACGCGCGGGTACTTACTCTCGTTAAAAATATAAATATATATAAATATATAAGAAATCTAGATAATTACATATATATATAAATATATTAACTTGGCTGCTAGAAACGTCCCATCGTTTTAGGGGGTGTTTAGGATTGCTTATTTATAAGCGCTTTTCGGCTGTAAAATATAAGCTGCTTCTTATAAAGTGTTTATTTCTATTAAAATAAAGAGATAAGTAGAGTGTTTGTTATTTCTTACCTGCTAAAGAAACAAGCAAAAAGCAGATAAATAAACAATCGTAAGCATCAGCTCTGAGTGTAATTTGATATGAATTTATATATTTGTAACCCTGACTTTATCCGTATGCCTTGATAAAGAACCCACTCAACTATATTTTTTGATCGTATATCGGTATATGTATGTATAGTGGTGAAACCAAGTATCGTTGGGATGCACTACAATGAGGAATTTACATTATTTTGTATGTGTGCGTGAGAGGATATGTATGTATATCCTAGAGGTGTTGTAACATAGATCCGTACAAATTTGAAAAAATAGTGTGTAAAGTAAAATTTAACTGATTCTCGATTCTGGAGGGTTCTTTGCATTACAATAATTCGTAGTGCTCTTCATTGTATTACATGTATTGGGCGTAGAAGACTCGGTTAAACTTTAATATTTCATTATCAGAATTAATACATACCTAATCAATAGTTTATTATCCTTTGATTGCCATTCTTGTTGGATGTTATAGCCTAATGGTCACAGACTAATAGGATGATATGGTTATGTATTCGGTTATTTTCTATAGCTTCTATAATAACTACTGTTTAATTTATGCTAAGGTAGATTCGGTACACATGTAAATTGCATATAGCAATGGAAGAATAATTTTTATCGATACAGTATCAGTTGACATGGTGAAATACTAGCCTGCTGGTTTGCTACCATGATGACTCATTATGGCGGTTTAATAATCTATTTTCATGAAACGTAGGTGAAGAAGGCGGGTGAAAGCACAACAAATGGGCAAGACAAGCAAAGATTCAGATGGCATGCTTGCAAAGATGGAAAAGAGTTCAATAAAAAATAAGACCAAGACCAACGATCTGCAGCATGTTGGTGACAAACTTGTTGATATAAATGGTGATCTCTTGACGGAAAAAGGTAATAAGCTTAGGGAGAAGAAAAGAAAATCGGAAACAATTGAAGATAGAGATGAAGATCAAGATAGTAAGGGTAATTTGTTAAATGATGGTGATTTACCAAAAAAGGATAAGAAGAAGAGGAAAAGAGACTTTCCTGAAAAGGCACAAATCAAAGAAAATGAACAGGGCCAAGATGATGGACCTGCTGCAGAGAGAGATGGTGATCAACAAGTGGTTAAAATAAAAATCAGTGATGGGAATGGAACTAACTCTAAACTTTTAAAAGATTTTCCTAACAATATCTTATAAAGATGAACTTGTGCAACTAAATGAGAAATGAAAACAATCAAAATGCAATAAAAACCCTTTAAAACCGCTAAAAATAGCAAAAAAAATCTTAAAAGTTTTAAAAATCATAACAATCTAGTCGTTAGCGTTACATTTAACGTAATACAAGGCTAGTGATAAAAAAATTATGCCATGGGTTACTAAATACGCTGATAGCACACTGACCGTTAAAGACGGTCTTATATCAAACTAAGACCTGATAATTGGGCTGGGCTGAACCAAACCAAAACAAAACACAACAGTTCCTAGCTGCCGTTTTTGCCTCTTTTTTTTTGTACTACTCTCCTACTCGTGGTTTCTCTCAAAGTCTGTAAGTTTATTTTGCCCTAATTTTCACATTCATTTCTAAATAAATTTCATATTACCTTTGATATACCATTCTTGTTGGATGTTATAGCCTAATGGTCACAGACTAATAGGATGATATGGTTATGTATTCGGTTATTTTCTATAGCTTCTATAATAACTACTGTTTAATTTATGCTAAGGTAGATTCGGTACACATGTAAATTGCATATAGCAATGGAAGAATAATTTTTATCGATACAGTATCAGTTGACATGGTGAAATACTAGCCTGCTGGTTTGCTACCATGATGACTCATTTGGCGGTTTAATATTATCAAATACTAACAATTTTATATAAATCAATTGATGTTGTGTAAATTTATCCGAGGTGTTTATAGAAGTTGATTAAGAAAGGGAAAATTAAATATATAAATAAAATATATTAACTTGGCTGCTAGAAACGTCCCATCGTTTTAGGGGGTGTTTAGGATTGCTTATTTATAAGCGCTTTTCGGCTGTAAAATATAAGCTGCTTCTTATAAAGTGTTTATTTCTATTAAAATAAAGAGATAAGTAGAGTGTTTGTTATTTCTTACCTGCTAAAGAAACAAGCAAAAAGCAGATAAATAAACAATCGTAAGCATCAGCTCTGAGTGTAATTTGATATGAATTTATATATTTGTAACCCTGACTTTATCCGTATGCCTTGATAAAGAACCCACTCAACTATATTTTTTGATCGTATATCGGTATATGTATGTATAGTGGTGAAACCAAGTATCGTTGGGATGCACTACAATGAGGAATTTACATTATTTTGTATGTGTGCGTGAAGATTGTAATGTATATATTCTGGTGTGGTAACATAGATCCGTACATGATATGTGGAAAAGTAAAATTTAACTGATTCTCGATTCTGGAGGGTTCTTTGCATTACAATAATTCGTAGTGCTCTTCATGGTTTATTACTGTATTATTGGCTAGAAAACTCGGTTACACTTTAAAATTTTCATTATTATTGTAATATTATACAAACCTAATCAATAGTTTTATTACCGTTATATATGCTTCTTGTTGGATGTTATAGCCTAATGGTCACAGACTAATAGGATGATATGGTTATGTATTCGGTTATTTTCTATAGCTTCTATAATAACTACTGTTTAATTTATGCTAAGGTAGATTCGGTACACATGTAAATTGCATATAGCAATGGAAGAATAATTTTTATCGATACAGTATCAGTTGACATGGTGAAATACTAGCCTGCTGGTTTGCTACCATGATGACTCATTATGGCGGTTTAATAATCTATTTTCATGAAACGTAGGTGAAGAAGGCGGGTGAAAGCACAACAAATGGGCAAGACAAGCAAAGATTCAGATGGCATGCTTGCAAAGATGGAAAAGAGTTCAATAAAAAATAAGACCAAGACCAACGATCTGCAGCATGTTGGTGACAAACTTGTTGATATAAATGGTGATCTCTTGACGGAAAAAGGTAATAAGCTTAGGGAGAAGAAAAGAAAATCGGAAACAATTGAAGATAGAGATGAAGATCAAGATGATAAGGGTAATTTGTTAAATGATGGTGATTTATCAAAAAAGGATAAGAAGAAGAGGAAAAGAGACTTTCCTGAAAAGGCACAAATCAAAGAAAATGAACAGGGCCAAGATGATGGACCTGCTGTAGAGAGAGATGGTGATCAACAAGTGGTTAAAATAAAAATCAGTGATGGGAATGGAGCTGGAATGTCTCCGGATAATTGCCAAGGAGATATGTTCGGGAAAATGGGCTAAATGAGAAATGAAAACAACCAAAATGCAAAAGAAAAACCCTTAAAAACCATTAAAAAGCCAAAAATTAAAAACGATAAAAATCGTAACAATTTGTTTCTTATCAATATTTAACGTTAATACCAAACTAGTGCTAACAAAAATTATGCCATGGGTTACTAAATACGCTGATAGCACACTGACCGTTAAAGACGGTCTTATATCAAACTAAGACCTGATAATTGGGCTGGGCTGAACCAAACCAAAACAAAACACAACAGTTCCTAGCTGCCGTTTTTGCCTCTTTTTTTTTGTACTACTCTCCTACTCGTGGTTTCTCTCAAAGTCTGTAAGTTTATTTTGCCCTAATTTTCACATTCATTTCTAAATTTCATATACACATTTCATCAAATACATTCTTGTTGGATGTTATAGCCTAATGGTCACAGACTAATAGGATGATATGGTTATGTATTCGGTTATTTTCTATAGCTTCTATAATAACTACTGTTTAATTTATGCTAAGGTAGATTCGGTACACATGTAAATTGCATATAGCAATGGAAGAATAATTTTTATCGATACAGTATCAGTTGACATGGTGAAATACTAGCCTGCTGGTTTGCTACCATGATGACTCATTATGGCGGTTCATATATACATATTATTTAATACTAATAACAATTTTATATAATCAATTGAGGCGTGGAAATATCTGAGGTGTTTATAGAAATTGATTAAGAAAGGGAAAATTAAATATATAAATAAATATATTAACTTGGCTGCTAGAAACGTCCCATCGTTTTAGGGGGTGTTTAGGATTGCTTATTTATAAGCGCTTTTCGGCTGTAAAATATAAGCTGCTTCTTATAAAGTGTTTATTTCTATTAAAATAAAGAGATAAGTAGAGTGTTTGTTATTTCTTACCTGCTAAAGAAACAAGCAAAAAGCAGATAAATAAACAATCGTAAGCATCAGCTCTGAGTGTAATTTGATATGAATTTATATATTTGTAACCCTGACTTTATCCGTATGCCTTGATAAAGAACCCACTCAACTATATTTTTTGATCGTATATCGGTATATGTATGTATAGTGGTGAAACCAAGTATCGTTGGGATGCACTACAATGAGGAATTTACATTATTTTGTATGTGTGCGTGAGAGGATATGTATGTATATCCTGAGGTGTGGTAACGTACATCGGTAAATTATATGTGGAAAAGTAAAAAATAAATGGTTCTGGAGGGTTCTTCGCATTTCAACAATTCGTAGTGCTTTTCATGTGTATTACTGTATTATTGGCTAGAAAACTCGGTTACACTTTAAAATTTTCATTATTATTGTAATATTATACAAACCTAATCAATAGTTTTATTACCGTTATATATGTCGTTCTTGTTGGATGTTATAGCCTAATGGTCACAGACTAATAGGATGATATGGTTATGTATTCGGTTATTTTCTATAGCTTCTATAATAACTACTGTTTAATTTATGCTAAGGTAGATTCGGTACACATGTAAATTGCATATAGCAATGGAAGAATAATTTTTATCGATACAGTATCAGTTGACATGGTGAAATAGACCACTTATATCCTTCACTTTCACTTAGTTTGGGTTTTCATCTTGTAAGATAGGGGTGAGCAAAAACCGAACCGTCAAACCGAAAACCGAAAAAAACCGAAAAAAACCGAACCAAATGAGAAACCATTGGTTTCGGTTTTGAGTTTTCAAAAAACCGACTTTTACGGTTCGGTTTGGTTTTATTTGTAAAAACCGACCATAGAAACCGAACCGAGCCGAAAAGTATCTTTTTTGTTTTTACGAAGGGATATATGCAAAATATGTTTACTTTGACTTTAGTCTTATATTTGATTAAATAAAATATACAGACTAGAATAACAATAAGACTGACTGAGTAATGAGTATAGTCAGTAGGTGACTATTTTGGAAAAAGTTAAAAAACTAAAGTCCATAAAGGTAAATTTAGTGTTAATTCAAGGACTTTTATTGTATTTATAGAAAATAAAAAGACATCAAGTGTGAATCATCTTCTTCGGTCTGCTCGCTGCAAATTCATATTTCCTCCATTTGAAATTTGCATCCGATTTTCATTGTTTTTTAACTTACATATTCATAAATATATACAGGTGAGATTTTTATGTAAAAAACCGACCAAAAACCGAAACCAACCGAAACCGAACCACAAAACCAAAAAACCGAACCATTCAAAAGCCAATTGGATCGGTTTGAAAAAGCTGAAAACCGAATTAATCGGTTTGGGTTTCGGTTTTAAGCCTAAAACCAACCCAAACCGATCCAAGTTCAGCCCTAATAGAAATAATTATCTGGTCTGCAATTAGCGATAAATTATTAACCAGGTCAAATCCAATATGTTGCAGAAAGTGGTATGATCAGTTGCGATCATCTTTGGTGGCTGAAAAGAAATGGAGTGAAATTGATGACTATCAGATGATTGGTGCACTTTATGAACTTGATGCTGCTTGTGTTGAAGATGTAGATTGGGATAATCTTCTTGAGCATAGGCCAGGTGATATATGTAGAAAAAGATGGGAACAAATGGTTAAACACATAGGCCATAAGGGGAGCAAGCCATTCGCTGAACAGGTTGACACCTTGGCTCAACGTTACTGCCCAGATTTAGCTGACATTAGAGAGGCTTGGGATAAGAAACCTCTCGTTCCATGAGGTTCGTGTTCTTTTTCCTTGGAATACCATCATTAGCCTTAAAAATTGTGTTCAATCTATTAATTATCATTTTTTTATATAGATGTGTATGTCAGATTGGCAAATCTAGTAAATCGAGCACTTTCTTGTTTTTTTTTTGGTACTAAAATCCTTGTTTTAAACTATGAAATATTATACATACTATTGCTAACAAGATTTCCCTGTCTTGTTTATTTATGTTTTTAGGACATAATTTTACTCTTTTTTTATTATTTATTATTTTTTTGTATTAGTGATGATTATGTGGGTTTAAAAAGAATAGAGAAGGGTGTTAGCAAATTTAACATAACATGTTTGGTATGCATATTTTTTTGTATTAGTGATGATTATGTGGTTTAAAAAGAATAGAGAAGGGTGTTAGCAAATTTAACATAACATGTTTGGTATGCATATATTTTTATATATGCTTCCAGTTTGTTAGTATTTATCTTATCCACAAAATGTCTGAAACTTCTACATATATCAACTATCTATATCTATACTTCTATATACTACTATATACTATATATAAAGATTATACTACACCTGTTGAAAAGTTAGAAAAAAAAAGATGTCGAAATGACCATCTTACCCTTAACAAATTAATTTACACCATTAGTCTCTTATCTTCTAAATATATCGCTTTAAATCAATTAACTTTACATCAATTACTCACCACCGTCACCATCACCACCCGTCGCCGACACGACTAGACTGTTTTCGCAACCATCACCGCCACATTGAACGGGTACTTTGCTATATAGATGTATTTATGTATCAACATATGTATTGGTAAGATAGATTTTCTAGTTTTTTGTTCTGTTCAATTTTCCTTCATTTTTAATCAAATGATCTTGTTAAATTATAAGATGATTATGAAGTCAAAACTTGGCCTTGGCCTTGGCCTTGAGGTACATATAGGAAGTCATCTAAGTTGACTAGGTTGACATGCCAAGCATAATGCTAAGGAACTGATGTGAATTTCTTTGTGTTGTACAAACGATTTCTTGCAAAGCATGTGACATGAACCAAACTCACTTTTCATGACAGTGGTTCGAGAGAAAGATGTTTGTTGGGAATATGCTGAGAAACTAGACGGAAACAAGGATTGGGGGAGCCTAAGAACTTGTGGTTTTGGGTTCAAATTTTGATGTGAGCAAAATGCTCCCAAGAATGGAGATAGGGGTTTTCCCAAATATGGGTTTGTCTTGAAATTCAAGTTAGGTATACGAGTGGACAAATGTTGCATACCTCAAATTTGCAGCTAAAAAAATAATGAAAAACTAAGACATACACAAGGTTACATTCCAAACTTTTTGTTTAATCTATTTTAACATTATCCGTTGGATGGTATGGACCATAAGGGGCTGGGGTGGGGGTCTGGGAGCACTGGGGATCACATAGGATGAGAAGTAGTGGGGTGTGGTCACAACTCATGTTAATGCCTTTTATTACTCTGGACCTATTCTCACCAACGCCCCTTCGAGTCTCTTTGACCATTTTTCCTCACCTCTACCAAAATAATATATATTTTGTATATCTATATAAAAAGACAATCCTTGTTTTAAAGGGGAAGAGAAAAAGCACCAAAAAGTCCGGTATTAAATTTGGTTTATCAAACGCATGTGTTATAAATATTTTCTATTCCGTTCTTTCTAAAACTTTACTCTTCTGAACCTAGCCATGATTTTGAACAAATAAAAAAACTACAATAGTTAGTTCATTTTCAGTTTGTTATAAGATGATTGAATTTTTTTATCATAAGAACGAAAAATAGTAACATGTAAATATCGACAAAGGAACATGATTATATCAAAAAGAATGTATAATATCTTCTACTATTGTATAATTAGAAAATAGTTAGTTGGGAAAATACTAAATTGCTCTTATATCTTTTCATTAATAAACATTCATGAGGGGCAGTCTTGTTATTTTAAAATACACACGCTTATCGGGCTCGAGATCTTGATCAAGGAAAGATTGTCGCTTTAAAGAAAGTAAGGTTTGACAATCTGGAGCCAGAGAGTGTGCGGTTTATGGCCCGAGAAATTCAAATTCTACGAAAGCTTGATCATCCAAATGTTATAAAATTAGAAGGTCTCGTGACGTCTCGAATGTCGTGCAGTTTATATCTCGTTTTTGAATACATGGAACATGATCTAGCAGGGCTTGCTTCTCACCCAAGTCTTAAGTTCACAGAATCACAGGTAGTGCTGCAGACCCTACATTAGCTGCAAATGCATATAAATGAAAAATGTAAACCATGTTATTGTTAATGCTTTATTATGTTCTTATTGCAGGTTAAATGCTACATAAGGCAACTCTTGCATGGACTTGATCATTGTCACAGCCATGGTATTCTTCATCGAGATATAAAAGGTTCCAACCTTTTAGTCGATAATAATGGCATTCTGAAAATAGCTGATTTTGGACTCGCAAGTTTTTTTGATCCTCGTCAAAATCAACCATTGACTAGTCGCGTTGTAACTTTATGGTATAGACCTCCCGAACTTTTACTTGGTGCAACTTATTATGGCACTGCTGTGGATTTATGGAGTACTGGTTGCATAGTTGCTGAATTATATGCTGGCAAACCTATAATGCTGGTAGAAACAGAGGTAATTATATCATATGTATGTATGTATGTTACTTTATTACATCAATAAAGTATGTATCATTTGCTTGTTTGAATTTAAACAATGTAACCAAGGTTTTAGGAATTGTGGATCCTAGGTGGAACAGCTGCACAAAATTTTCAAGCTTTGTGGCTCTCCGTCTGAGGATTATTGGAGAAAATCAAAATTGCCACATGCCACCATTTTTAAACCCCAACAACCTTATAAAAGAGTGGTCGCAGAAACATTTAAGGAATTCCCGGCACCGGCATTAGCTCTCATGGAGACTCTTCTCTCTATAGATCCTGCTGATCGTGGGTCCGCAGCTTCAGCCTTGAAGAGTGAGGTATGCATTCCTCTCAACATGACCAATTTATATTCGTAGGTGGTTTTTGAAGTTTTTTAATACATTTGGCTTGTGTTTATCTCATTATTACTTAGTGTTAGATAATCTGTTTCATCTAGCTGCAGCAAAACTGATTTTCGTGTGGTATTATAAAAATTACTTAGTATCTAATTAGTAATTACCTCTTCTTTCAACCTAATATGAAAACTGCTACTTCATTCTCACAAGATATCCTTTAAATCACAATAAAATTGTTATTTGTGCACTTAAATAGTTGATTTTTTGATTATCACAACTTCAAACTGCATAATAACATCCAAGCACTATCTCCTACAGTCGATTTTATTACAACTGATTATCTGATTTACAAAATCCCTAATCATTTCAAAAAGCATATCGAAACACACCCTTACCCCTTGGCAGCTAAAATCGACCACCTTTCTTGTAGAAGCTAGAACTTTATACATCTTCTGTTTACATCTTACAGTTTTTTAGCACAAAACCGTTCCCTTGTGATCCTTCAAGCTTACCAAAGTATCCTCCAAGTAAGGAGTTTGATGCTAAATTACGGGATGAAGAAGCTAGGAGGTATGTGTTACGTGTGCCTTCTGTCCGTTTTTACTTGTTTCAGAGCCACGATAGGGCTATGGGATTTAGTAGAACTTGGGTTTGCTTATCAAATAATATTAAATTGTAATTATAGACAAGCTGCAGCCGGAGGCAAGTTTCACAGACCCGATGCTGAAAGAAGAGGCACAAGGGAGTCTCGAGCCGTTCCCGCACCCGAAGCTAATGCTGAACTCGTGTCCTCTTTGCAGGTAAAATTGTTTTAATGAAAATATTTGTTTATTAGTCAAACATCTAAAATACCACCTTTCTTGTAGAAGCTAGAACTTTATACATCTTCTGTTTACATCTTACAGTTTTTTAGCACAAAACCGTTCCCTTGTGATCCTTCAAGCTTACCAAAGTATCCTCCAAGTAAGGAGTTTGATGCTAAATTACGGGATGAAGAAGCTAGGAGGTTTTCCAATCGATCCACCAAGACCTTCTCAAGCTATGGAGGAAGACAAAACCAACAATTTGCACAAAAGAGCTTCACATTCCGGCCCATTGGTTCAACGAGCTGCCTGGTCAAAGGCTGGGAAAAAGACTGAGTCAAACGGGGCTGATTTGTCAGCAATGTCGGGCTTAGTAGCTGCTAGAAAGAGTATGTTATATGAAGATCGAAGGGACAGAGACAAATCTGGAACTTCACAACAACTTCCAAGACTAATAAGCCGATTTCCTGGCTCCCTTAAAGAGGCGTCCTCAAATGCTGCAGGACAGCCTGATGATGATGGAAGAACAAGCAATAAAGATCCGATAAATGTAAGTTTTGAACTCGGTCTTTTGTTTCATTTCAGATAAAGCAAATTGGTAACTTTACCCTTTGTACAGCTCGGGTATGGCTCAAAGGCCAGCAAGATCCACTACTCGGGCCCACTACTAGCTCCATCAGGAAAAGTAGATCAAATGCTGGAAGACCATGATCGCCAAATTCAAGAAGCTGTAAGGCGAGCACGAGACAAGACCAAAGTGAGAAAAGTTCAGGCTGAGAAGACATTATATTCTGGTCGATGAGCTGGAAGTATCTACATCCTCAACACTTACACGGGTTACCTAGAAGTTTGTAGGCAAATTCATGTATAGTGAGCTAAATGTTTAAGCGTTTCCGATTCACCCCTCCTGTATAGTGGCCTTGGTACGAATAGTAAGACCCATGATTCTTTTTTCTTTGTTCGGGCCGGGGGAGAGGACGGGTTGTGCCCTTGCAATGGTGAATCCGAGTTTGAAGGATGCAATGTAAGCTATATAATTAAGCAATCGGTTAATCTAAATTTCCAAGTCTAAGCCGTTTTGCTTGTTTATTTTGCATGGGATGCTTTGAAATTAACAAAGGCTTATGTAAGTTTTGAAGTAGAAAATGAGATAGTGTTCGTAAAATAAAAAATAAATGTCTGTCGAAATCCTTTCATGATACTATGATAGTATACATTGGCAAAATAATGTAATACTCGTAGTAATTAATGCAGGTTCACTTTTGAAAACTAGATTGATTTGACGTATTGATATTTGTCTGGTCCCGTTAAAGGTAGGTACCTAATTATGTTTGTTTAACGTTATAAGTATTTGTGAGAAAATTATACATATTTCATTTCTCATATGTCACCTTTCGGAAAAAAAATTCTTAACACGGTAGTTTAGACCAACTGCATCCGATTAACTTATCCTTTCGGAACATCAACTATAATGAAATGAACGATTAAGTACTATAGAACCAAAAAACAAACACTAATTATGTAGTTATGTATTCCCATTATAAACTTATTTAAGTGGCCTAGTTACTGTCTGCAGCCAAGGAAGGATTTTACGTGAACCCCAAGGTCTTGATTTTGAGTTTAGGTCTTGACAAAAAGGTTTTCCTCTTCGAGGGGTTTATCCCCAAAGGGGATTCACAATCGTTCCCCCCCCGAAAAGACTCTCTAGCACGGATTCGATTAACATAGTGTATGACTAGACCTCATGTTGCGGCCAATAATTCATAAACTTTCACACCTTACGAAAATATATTCCCATATATCATTATATTATATTTTAAATTATACCACAAGGTTTAGATATACATATGAACCTTATTAGTGTCAAATAAGTTCATCTTGATTTATCATGTGTCAAAATCACAATGTTTAAGAGGATTATTTAGGAGGATTTCATTATATTCCGTGAAATACGTCCAATTTCGTTGCAAATTTGAGCAACTTCTTTTTCAGGCCTTCGGGAAGTTGTTTTCCTATTGATATAGGTTGGTCTGGGTATCCTGGATTGACGATGACCTTGTCCTGATGGTCTGGTACCTTTGCAGCATCTACTTGGGCCTCGGTGGTTTCTTGGGCTTTCTTAACCTTGTGTACCTTTGTTTGACCAGATTCTGAATGGATGGTCCCTACTCCTGCGGGTGTCAAATGCTTAATCATGGAGTGAATGGTGGAAGCAATCATCTCCAGTCGGCGCATCGCTGGTCTTCCTAGCAGTATGTTGTGTAGAGAATTAGATCTGACCACTATGAAGTCCAGTGTCTCCGTCCTTACATAGGGGAGTTCGCCAATCATTACGTCCAGGTCGATTTCTCCTAACGGACTGACCCTTTCTCCTGCGAATCCTATAAGCGGGGTTCGCGGGGGACTTAGGCGAGCTTTTATCCCCTTTGGGAGCTGTACAAAACAATGCTCGTAGATGATGTCACATTCGCTTCCTCCGTCTATGTAGACCCTGAAAACCTTCGTATTGAATATTGATATTTGTATCACGATCGGGTTTTCCGACGGGGGTATCTTTAGTACCGGAAAGTGAAAGGCCAGAGGTGTCCATTGGGCAAGATCTTTTCTCTTGTTGGGTGTTTCTTCATTCGGACGCCCAGATCTGGGATGTGATTCGTCCGCCGCCATAGATGGTTGTGCTACGTTTCGGGAATCAAAGTCGTGGTGATTTGGTGGGTTGTCTTTTGTTTTGGGTCCCACCGATGGTGCCAAATGATTGTGCACCGAACAGCGAAGCCTTTATGATGTTGGAGAAAAGGTGATTGGAGAACCTAAAGGTTTTAGGTTTGTTGGCGATTCCCCGAAGGTAGGAAATGCTCCTTTACGCCAACTAAGATTGTTTGATGTGATGTCGAAGCTTGTTCGACTTTTTTTTTGGCCATGTACGTTTGTGGAGAAATCCTCCTCCTTTTATAGGAAGAGGTTTCTTAGAGGAGAAGGTTAGGGTTTTCCCTTTCCTTCTTTGAATCAAACTCTTATTGCCATGTTTATCCGATATAGTTTCCTTAGGAGAATATCCTAGAATATTCCGGACTAGGCAAAGATATGTTTATCTTTGGAAAGGATTTGTGTCAATCCTTTAGTATGTTAAGCACCTCCGGGCTTGTGCCCTTCGTGTAGGTGAGTCTGTATTATTCCTTTGATTATCATTACTGTTGGATGTTGTAGCCTAATGGTCTAGTCTAATGGATGATATGGTTATGTATTTCGAGTTATATTTCTATGCTTCTATAATAACTACTGTTTAATGCATTTTAAGGTAGATTCGGTACACATGTAAATTGCATATAGCAATGGAAGAATAATTTTTATCGATACAGTATCAGTTGACATGGTGAAATACTAGCCTGCTGGTTTGCTACCATGATGACTCATTATGGCGGTTTAATAATCTATTTTCATGAAACGTAGGTGAAGAAGGCGGGTGAAAGCACAACAAATGGGCAAGACAAGCAAAGATTCAGATGGCATGCTTGCAAAGATGGAAAAGAGTTCAATAAAAAATAAGACCAAGACCAACGATCTGCAGCATGTTGGTGACAAACTTGTTGATATAAATGGTGATCTCTTGACGGAAAAAGGTAATAAGCTTAGGGAGAAGAAAAGAAAATCGGAAACAATTGAAGGTAGGGATGAAGATCAAGATGATAAGGGTAATTTGTTAAATGATGGTGATTTATCAAAAAAGGATAAGAAGAAGAGGAAAAGAGACTTTCCTGAAAAGGCACAAATCAAAGAAAATGAACAGGGCCAAGATGATGGACCTGCTGCAGAGAGAGATGGTGATCAACAAGTGGTTAAAATAAAAATCAGTGATGGGAATGGAGCTGGAATGTCTCCGGATAATTGCCAAGGAGATATGTTCGGGAAAATGGGTAAGAAAAAGAAGAGAACAGACACTCGAAATCGAGATACTGAAATGATTGGGATTATGACCGAGGAATCAACTCTCAAGACACAAGGTACAGAAGATCAACATGACAAGAGTAATTCAGTTAATGAAGATGCAGGTGAAGATCAATATGATAAGGATAATTTGGTAAATGATGGTGATTTACAGAAGGATAATGAAGATGCAGGTGAAGATCAATATGATAGGGATAATTTGGTAAATTATGGTGATCTACTGAAGAAGGATAAGAAGAAGAGGAAAAGAGATTCTTCTGAACAGGCACAAGTTAAAGAAAACCGACAGGGTCAAGTTGATGAAGCTACTGTAGAGAAAGATTGTGACCCAAAGCCGCAAGAAAAAGCAGTCAGTGATGGGGACGGAGCTAAAATATCCATAGAGCATTGCCAAGAAGTTATCTTGGAGAAAGCCGATAAGAAAAAGCAAAAGAAGAAGAAGAAGACGACTGACTGTCAAAGTTCAGGTACTAAAATGAACGGGATTGTGGCTGAGGAATCAACTCTCAAGACAGGTACGGAAGTCAGCAAAGGTATAAAGAACAATTCTGTTGAACACAATTCCGAGAAACAAATAGTCAAAGGTAAAGGTATTAAAGTAAACAAGGAGACAACCACGCCTGTAAAGAACAACAAGGAGGAACCCAATGCAAAAGGAAAATCCAAGAAAGTTAGCTTCTCGGGTCATGTAGAGGTCTTCCCATCATCAGATACTCAAACAGAAACAGATGGTCTGCTTCGGGCTGCTAGATTTACTCTAGAGCAAATAACTTGGGAGACAACGGTATAGAGATGGTCCTGGATAGTAAGAAACACGGATTGAAAAAATGTTGGCAAGATATTTCGACTTGCATACCGTACCGTCCCTATACAGCTGTCTACAACCGAGGCCGTAATTTGTTAGCAAGTAGCAAAACCCGTGGATGGACACCCGAAGAGATTGAACTGTTGATGGAACTTCATAAAAAATATGGTAGGGACTGGAAGAAGATAGGGCTAGAACTCGGGAGACATAGGGTTCATGTCAAGGATGCGTGGCGAAGACATAAGTTCGAGAATAAAAAGACAGGAGCATGGAGTCAAGAAGAGTACCAGAATTTATTTGACCTCGTTAACTTGGATTTGCAAATGAAAATTAATGGCGAGAAAAAGTCAAAGCACGGGATGCTAAGAGATAATATTCCCTGGTCTGCAATTAGCGATAAATTATTAACCAGGTCAAATCCTATATGTTGCAGAAAGTGGTATGATCAGTTGCAATCATCTTTGGTGTTTGAAAAGAAATGGAGTGAAACTGATGACTATAAGATGATTGGTGCACTTTATGAACTTGATGCTGCTTGTGTTGAAGATGTAGATTGGGATAATCTTCTCGAGCATAGGCCAGGTGATATATGTAGAAAAAGATGGGAACAAATGGTTAAACACATAGGCCATAAGGGGAGCAAGCCATTCGTTGAACAGGTTGACACCTTGGCTCAACGTTACTGCCCAGATTTAGCTGACATTAGAGAGGCTTGGGATAAGAAACCTCTCGTTCCATGAGGTTCGTGTTCTTTTTCCTTGGAATACCATCATTAGCCTTAAAAATTGTGTTCAATCTATTAATTATCATTTTTTTATATAGATGGTGATATATCGGATATCGGCCTTCAACTGATACGAAATATGGGTTATCGGCTGAACTTATCGTTTTGGTCAAATGTCGGTCAATATCGGTAAAAAAAAAGTTGACTTTTTTTTTATATATATATATATATATATATATATTATATGAAGATTGGTTAAAGTGAAAGGAGGTCAGGGTCATTATGGAAGATAAGGAGTATATATACAAGCTTATAACCCGATTAGGGTTATCTCTCATAATATTTTACACACATACATATTATTCTCTCTGTATTATTATTGGGTTATTCTGTCATATTTTGTTAGCATGAAAGTGCAGGGGACCGATCGATTCGAGATTCCTACGACTATGTAAGTGCGGAATCCAAACATAATCGTTATTGAGGTAATTGAATGAAACAAACACGAAATCAATAAGAACAGGAGATAAAAACATAATTCCTTTATCATTAGTCGAATGATTACAATGAATAAATCCGTTTACAATACATCTACGATGATTACGGATTACAATCAACGAGACGACTCTTGATAATCGAATAATATGGTGGACTTACGGACTGAGGTTTGCGCATACCTCAGCCTGCCGTGAATGAATCTGTCTAGACCAAATCATTACCTAAAACCGAAACCTAAGAACACTATATATAGGCTAGAAATGGGCTGGGCTTCAAACTCGTGGACCAAACACGTGCTACAGTAACACGTGATTGGCCAAACTCGTGTTACTGTTCACACGAGTTTGTCCAAACTCGTGGTACTGTTCACACGAGTTTGTCCTGTTGTCTGGAAAATCTCTGTAAAGTAACAGCCCTTTAATTGAGATGCATCGGACACAAATTGTGCACCAAAACGTGCACTAACAGTCTCCCCCTTGACCGATGCACTCAATTCATTCACCGATAATCATTAGCAATCGAAAACCTGCAAAAGCAAACTCCCCCTTAACTAATGATACCGGGTCTTCTTTTGTTGAGACTCGATCTTCTAACACAACACTCTGATCTTCAAACTCCAAAATCTCTGTATCTCTGTGACAACCAACTAACCTAACACATCTCATTGTAGTTCTCCCCCTCAACAGTAGCCATCTCCGAATTAAACATATGCAATCTTCTTCCTGCTTGGAACTTTGCTCGAGACATTCCTCGACTTGCTTAACCGGCATATAATAAAGAAGTTGAATTTCCAACAATCAGCATCAAATCAATCAGCTCTCACAAAAATAAGAAACTCTGTAGCTTGAATCACAAACTGCAGTACCATAAATCCTGTCTCAACTAGCAGCATCTGACTTTGTCTTGTACCTTCACAATTCCACCAACCACCCGAAGTCTTTCCTATCAGATCTCTCCTTCAGTTGTATACACCACCAAATATAAAGATCTTTAATCTCGCAATCACAAAAAATGATCGCCTGATAATCATCTCTATTCTTGGAATATAAATAGGTTCAATCTTCAATTACTTAACAACAGATGACCAACTTCGTTGCTCTAATATTTCGACAAAGTTTCCACAACTGCTATCTATTTGATACTTGAGCATATTTCACATTAAGCACACCATCATCTAAACACAGATCTTGGTTTGTCTCTCAAGTAGCACAGAATTTTACTCAGAAATCTGAAATTTTTTATCTCCCCCTTTTCTCTGCAAAATTCTGAAATCTAGCCCATCTTAGGTTTTAAATATCTCCCATTCTTGAGGTTCTTCAAAAAGCTTAGAGCTCACGACGGTTAAAACTCTTCGCCAAACAGGGTATATTCGTTTTCCCTCCAAATTTCCGAGGAAAAACACATTTACGTGAAACATTGGTATTCACGTAAATTTTTATTTCTAAGGCTGTGGGAAAAATTTGATAATTGCCGAAAATTTTCATCCAAAACGTGCCGAAATCGCACAAAAACGGACCGAAATTTTTCGAACGCTACCAAACTTCAAATCTCCATGAATCATGCCATTTTAAGACCATGGACAAAAATTATTTTTCCCGCCAAAATACTTTTTTTTTTTTTTTTTTACAACCCTGTCTTCTATGCTTCAATGTATCAGACGATCTGCAGTGATCCTTCCACACCGAAACATACTTGAACCTCGATTCCATTTCGACAACTCAAACACGTTCTTCTATGCACGTGCTTGGACATAAAACGCGTGCTAGTGTTACAGTAACACGTGCTTGGACTCAAACGCGTGGTACACTAATCTCAAACACGTTCTCCAAACCAAACGCGTGCTACAGTGACGCAGTTTTAAACCAAACGCGTGGGCCTCCGTCAAACACGTGGTCTAGCATCAAACACGTGGTCCAAAGCCAAACGCGTGGTCTAAATCCAAACGCGTGTTACCAGTACCACGTACTTTTCCAAGTGCGTGTGATCTCATCTGCACAGAACAGATCTGATCGATGTTCTTCATCCAAAAACCCTAAAAACGAACCACGAATCAGAGACATAAAGCCTCTCCTGCTCTGATACCAATTGAAAGTGCAGGGGACCGATCGATTCGAGATTCCTACGACTATGTAAGTGCGGAATCCAAACATAATCGTTATTGAGGTAATTGAATGAAACAAACACGAAATCAATAAGAACAGGAGATAAAAACATAATTCCTTTATCATTAGTCGAATGATTACAATGAATAAATCCGTTTACAATACATCTACGGTGATTACGGATTACAATCAACGAGACGACTCTTGATAATCGAATAATATGGTGGACTTACGGACTGAGGTTTGCGCATACCTCAGCCTCCGTGGATGACATCTGTCTAGACTCAAATCATTACCTAAAACCGAAACCTAAGAACACTATATATAGGCTAGAAATGGGCTGGGCTTCAAACTCGTGGACCAAACACGTGCTACAGTAACACGTGATTGGCCAAACTCGTGTTACTGTTCACACGAGTTTGTCCAAACTCGTGGTACTGTTTACACGAGTTTGTCCTGTTGTCTGGATAATCTCTGTAAAGTAACAGCCCTTTAATTGAGATGCATCGGACACAAATTGTGCACCAAAACGTGCACTAACAGTCTCTTGACATATCTTTCATTGTAATAATAAAACTTTATAGGTCGGTTATACAGCCGACTGATTTAAACATTCATCTCATAAACAACAATAATAATAATTGTTGTTCTTCGATTTCGTTCATGGTATCAAAGCCAGGTTACTCTGATCGGTGATTTTGATTAAGGTTTTCTGGATTTAGGGCGTATTTCGATTTCGAAACCCTAGATCTAAGAAACCCTAATTTTTAGGGTTTTCTGGTTTACGATCCGATTGATTCCGCTGCTTATTATTTCAGATCCGCTTCTTCTTGACTAAGTGAATCAAGGAAGAAGTTAGGGTTTCTTCATTTTCAGATCCTGATTGTTCTTCTTGACTAAGTGAATCAAAAAGAAAATTAGGGTTCCTTTATTTCAGCCGAAAGCACTGTTTGTTAATTCTCTTTCTCTTTATCTCTTAAATTTATTTCAATTCTCACAAAATCATTTGTGTTAATACTTGACCGGTCTCCGTGAGAGGCTTGGAATCCTGTCACTGACACATTTGAGAGATTGAAATTATTTTCAAAATTATATATATATATATAAATCTATGTATTATATTGTTTTTTATATATTAGGGTAGGGTTAACGTGAGAACAACAAATATGGAGAGAACCACTAGTTTCCCCTCTCTTTCTTTTTTTTTGTGGTTTTTTATTTTTTTAATTTTTATTTTTCATTTTTTGAAACTTTTTTTTGTTTTTATTTTCTTTTAACAAAAACCCATTCCAAAAAAAAAAAAAAAAAATTGTAAAAAATCATATGGGTTACGTGTTAAGAAAACGTATACGGTACGGGCCAGAGGCCCTTATCCGTTCTAAACTGACCGTCAAGGGACGCATATGGGAATCGTATGGATTTGATGGGCGGCGATCCAAGAGATGGTGACGGTTGTATACGGTACGGGCGTAGCCCTTAACTCTAAGGGCAAAGCCCTTAGAGATGGTTTTTTAGTGGTTCTCACGGTTCTCACCATATATGTTTCTCACTTGATCCCTTCACTATCTCTCTCTCTCTCTCTCTCTAAACAGCTATAATTCTAACTATGTCTTGTATATATTATATATATATATATATAATCTTGTTTTATTCTTATTTGCTTATTGTGTGTTTTGAGTATATTAATTGTTGATTATCTGCTTTGTTTGGTTAATTGTGTAATTGTTTCTTGTTATCTGATTAATGGCTTCTGAACTGGTAGTGGTTCTAAACCTACTACTGTTAGTGGTCTTGACTTTGGTGATCCTTTATATCTGCATCCTACTGATACTAGTGGTGCTCCTATTCTATCTTTCAAATTAACTGGAACTGAAAATTATAATGTGTGGTCATGTGCTATGATGCTTGCTTTAGAAACTAAAAATAAAGTAGGTTTTATAGATGGTACATGTGAAAAAATGAAGATGATTCTGTTCTTGCTAAACAATGGGATAGGTGCAACTCTGTGGTTCTTTCTTTGATTTTAGGATCTGTTAGTCAAGAATTGTATATGGGACAGATATTTTCTAAAGTTGCTAGTGAAGTTTGGAAAGATTTAAAAGACATATGATAAAGTTGATGGTTCTGTTACTTTTAATTTGCATCATAAGATTAACACTCTGTGTCAAAATGGTTCTACATTATCTGAATATTATCATAAATTGAACACATTCTGGAAACAATTTGATGCTATGGTCAAGTTACCTGTTTGTACTTGTAAAGCTGCTAAAGAATTTAAAGCACATCATGATTTGATTAGATTAATGCAGTTTCTTATGGGACTTGATGAGGTTTATATGTCTGTTAGAAGTACTATTCTTACAAGGGATCCTTTGCCTGATGTGAAGTCTGCTTATGCTTTGATATCTAGAGAAGAATCACATAGGAATACAAGTTCTATGAATCATGCTAAACCTTCTAATTCTGCTTTTGTGTCAAAGTTTAATGATCCTAAAAAGAAGTTTGTTAGAAATGATAATCTTGTTTGTGCTAATCCTGCATGTGGTTTAAAAGGTCATACTATTGACAAATGCTATAAACTTGTTGGTTATCCAGATTTTTATAAGAAGAAATCTAATTTTCAAAATCAAAACAGAAGTTATACAAGTCATAATGTTGTGAATGATAAAACTAGTAATTGGTGTGATAAAAATAACTTGTCTGTTTCTGAAAATGGATCTAATTCTTCTTCTGTGACTAATTCTGGTTTTCCTTTTACTAATGAAAATTTCAAAACTCATGAGTTTGTTGAATGAGAATCAGGATTCTAAAGGAAAAACTCAAGCTAATATGGCAGGTGCTTTATTTAATGCCTTCATGTCTTCAACTTATTTTAATTCTAATGTTCAGTTTGACACTTTGATTAGTTTAATTAATTGGATCATTGATTCTGGTGCAAACCAACACATGTGTGCTTCTGATAAAAACATGATTAATGTAATTGATGTTTCTGAATTTAACTGTTAATCATCCTAATGGAACTTCTGCCAAAATTACTAAAATTGGTGATCTAAGAGTTACTGAAAATATAACCTTGTTTGATGTTCTAGTTGTTCCTGAATATAATGTCAACTTGTTTTCTGTTCATAAGGCTAATAGAGATAGCAAGTTATTTTTTGGTTTTTCTGAGTATGCATGTTATATACAAGATTTGAGAACAATGAGAAGTTTGGGGACTGGTAGAGTTCATGGAGGTCTTTATTTGTTAAATCTTGGTAAGATTTGTGCTAATAATCATAATTGTGTGTCTAGTTGCAATGTGTCTGCTGAAATGTGGCATTCTAGATTAGGTCATCCATCTTATAATGTTCTGCATGTGTTAAAATAAACTTAAACTTGGTTGATTGATGATTCTCTGCCATGTGATACTTGTCATAAAGCTAAACAAACTAGACAACATTTTCCTCTAAGTGATCACAAGTCATTAAGTGTAGGTGATTATTCATCTTGATGTGTGGGGTCCTTATAGGAAACCTAGTAAAGAAGGGTACAAGTATTTTTTAACTGTTGTTGATGATTTTTCAAGGGCAGTTTGGGTTTACATGTTGAAAAATAAAACTGAAGTGTTTGAAAACATAAACTGTTTTATAAAAATGATTAATACTCAGTTTGCAAAGGTTGTGAAAGTAATTAGGTCTGATAATGGGACATTTGTCAATTCAAAATCTTTGTTAAAACTCATGGAATTGTTCACCAAACTTCTTGTGCTTACACTCCTCAACAGAATGGGGTTGTTGAAAGGAAACATAGGCATTTGCTAAATGTAGCAAGGGCTCTTCTTTTTCAGGGAGGGCTACCTTTATATATGTGGACTGAATGTGTTTATACTGCTGTGTATTTGATTAATAGAACTCCTTCTTCTGTTTTGAAAGGAAAGTCTCCTTATGAACTTGTGTTTGGTTTTGAACCTGTTTTGTCTCATCTTAGAAACTTTGGTTGTCTTTGTTATGCAACTATTTTGAATAATGATGATAAGTTTTCAAAAAGAGCTGAAAAATGTGTTTTACTTGGTTACTCAAATTCAAAAAAAGGATATAAACTTTATAGTTTAGAATGATAAAACTATTTTGTTTTCAAGAGATGTTAAGTTTTATGAACAAATTTTTCCTTTTAAAATGGGTAACAAATTGTTCTAATGAAGAGTTATGCAATTTTTTTGACAGGATTGAGGTGATTGTTGAGTCCACTGGACCCAATGATGATAATTTAAACAAAACTGATTGTGATGGCAGAGCCACCATTGACATTGGTAGTACACATGAATCTGCCAATGACAATGGAGGCACAACAACACATGATGACAACACCAATGAGGTGTTGCAAGGTGGGAATAATGATAATTCTGAGGGTGTTCATATAGTTGATCATGAGATCACTAATGATACTATTCCAGTGGATACTCTCAATCTTAGGAGGTCTAATAGAACCACTAATGTTCCTAGAAATTTAAATGATTATGTGCTTGATGGTAAAGTTAAATATGGTATTGACAGAGTTGTAAATTATTCTAACTTGAGTTCAAATGTGTTTAATTTCTTGTCTAATATTAATAAACATATGGAACCATCTACTTATAATGAGGCTGCCAAAAATCCTAAATGGGTTGAGGCAATGAATCTTGAAATGGAAGCTTTGTATAGGAATAATACCTGGACTTTGACTGATCTTCCTTTAGGAAGGGAACCTATAGGTTGTAAATGGGTATATAAAGTAAAGTACAAGTCTTCTGGTGAAGTTGAGAGATATAAAGCAAGATTGGTTGCCAAAAGGTATAATCAAAAGGAAGGTATAGATTATGAAGAAACTTTTTCACCTGTTGTTAAAATGGTAACTGTTAGATGTCTTATTAATGTTGTTGTGCAAAATGATGGATTTATAACATTTGTTGAGTCCCAATGTTAATTGTAAATTTAATAATGACAAATCTGACATATAAACACTTAGTAATCTTTTGGTTCTTGTAATCTGATCTGGGTCAGACTAAGCTGACACAGCTTGCGATCTGTAACTGACCCAGATCAGGCTTCATACTTTGTAATGTTATATCTTATGGAAGCAAGTGTTATTCAAGCTGCATCAACATTGTTAAAGCATTCAATCCAAGTCGAAGAGGAGGATTGAAGATAGAAGACCAAGCTGGTAGTGGAAGGCAGCTTGGGATTAGCAGTCAGCTTGGAAACACTTAGACAGATTGGTGCCTTGACAAACGGCCCAATCTGTGTCTGACAATCAAGTGAAGATAACAACCTGGATTGAAGATAAGGATAAATGACATGACTAGGAAGAATCCTAGGATCCAGGTTGGTGGTTAGATATACATATGCGTGTCCATACTCTTATTGGACGATGAAGAATGTGCAGCTGTACGTGGGGGACCACAAGTACCATGAAGGCACGATTGATTATTCCTTTGATCGTCCAGTGATAGAAGAATACGTGGAAGATTTGGAGACCAAGAGAAGAAGGGCTTTTGCCTATAAAAGCCTCAATCCTTGTATGCATATGTGTGGCATTCCTGAGAATCATTCTTCACACAAGTTTCTCTGCTCTTAGACACAGCTTAGCCTGTACGAGATCAGCTTGGGCTGATTCTCTTGAGCTGAAACTTATTGATTGTAGTTTGTCATTTCATAGGGTTGTTTAGATATCTATAGGCTATCTTTATTCCGCAACAACCCTGTAATTCTTTGTATAGATTATTTCTTAATAAAGAGTTACATTTGAAAAACGCAATCTGTGTCCAAGAATGTTTTCAGTTTACTTTACTGCTTTACTGTTTTAATGATTCATGTTCTTTACTTGTTTAAATATATAATCTGAGTCTTAAAACGTTTGTTAAAAGTTTGTAAAGTTCAAGGAAAAGTTGTATTCACCCCCTCTACAACTTATGCTTCATTATACTTTGGTATATTGACACTTTGGGACTATCAGTTAGATATTAATAATGCCTTCTTATATGGTGATTTGTATGAAGAAGTTTATATGTCTTTACCTCCTGGATATTTTTCTAAAGATGATAAAAGAGTTTGTAAAGCTTGTTAAGTCTCTTTATGGACTTAAGCAAGCTCCTAGACAATGGAATCATAAGTTGACTAATGCTTTGATTGAATGTGGTTTTATTCAAAGTAAAAGTGAGTATTCACTTTTTACTAAAACTGGTTCAAATTTGTTTATTGCACTTCTTGTTTATGTTGATGATATTGTCATCACTGGAAATGACATTTCCGAAGTTGAAAAGTTAAAGATTTTCTTAAGAACAAAGTTTCTTATTAAAGATTTGGGAAAATTGAAATATTTTTTGGGAATTGAAGTAATTGATACTTCACAAGGAGTTTGTTTAACCCAAAGGAAATATTGTATGGATCTTTTATTTGAATATGGTATGCTTGGTTCTAAACCAATGAAAACTCCTATGGATATGAATCTTGTTATCTCTGATAGAAATGATGATTCTGATCCTTTCATTGATAACATTACTTTGTATCAAAAGATTATTGGTAAGTTAATTTATCTTACCATTACTAGACCAGACATTAGCTATCCTGTTCAATGTTTGAGTCAGTATATGCATGCTCCAAAGGCTTCACATTTGAAGCTTGCTTTCAGAATTCTTAAGGTATCTTAAGAAGAATCCAGGTAAAGGTATTCACATTATAAAAGGTCAGTCTTTCTCTCTTTCTGCCTTTGTGGATTCAGATTGGGGGAAATGTGTGACATCCAGGAAATCTGTTACTGGTTTTTGCATTTTTAAATGATTCTTTGATTTCCTGGAAAAGTAAGAAGCAGAAAACAGTGTCTAGGTCTTCCTCTGAAGCAGAGTATAGGGCCATGGCCACTGTGACTTGTGAATTGGTATGGATTCTTAACATTTTGAATGACTTAAGAGTTAAAAATTTGTTGCCTGTTACTTTGTATTGTGATAATAAAAGTAAAAGATTTGTTGCCTGTTACTTTGTATTGTGATAATAAATCTGCTGTTTTAATTGCAACAAATCCTGTTCTTCATGAAAGAACAAAACATATTGAGATTGATATTCACATTGTAAGAGAAAAGGTTAATTCTGGATTACTTAATCTTATTAAGGTGATACCTAATGATCAAACTGCTGATATATTCACTAAAAGTCTTTGTGTAAGGCAACATGATTTTTTGTTAAGTAAAATGAATATGATTGATTTGTTTTCAGCCTAAGTTTATATTAAGGGAGGGTGTTAAAATTATCTAATATAAACTTAGGGTTATATTTGAATATGTTTCTAACTTCAGGGTTAAGACTTTGTGCAGGTTTGTCATTGTTTATTCTGGAAGGACTAGTTGGCACAAATAAATAGAGAGAAGATAATCTATATCTATATCTATATCTATAATACATTATAAAGCAGGACCACCTTTTTTTTTTAAGAAAAGATGAATTGAAGTACCTAATATACCCTCTTTTAAAAGATAATTACACCTCTACCCAACCCATTCTACACAGCAGCCACCGCCGACCACCGCCGACCAACGCCGGCCACAACCACCTACCGCCGTCTGCAATCATCTCCGACAACCGCCGCCACCTCCCCCACCGCCTCCGTACGCCTCCCAACACTGCCGCCTTACGCCGCTCACGACCAGTCACCGCCACCGCCGCCTGAAAATTCATGAATCTCGCCGGAAAACTTAGATCTACGATTGCTCCTCCGTTTCTTCGAATTGGAACTCGAAATTGTCACCAAAATGCTCAGGAACAAAATCCGCACAAACCCTTGCCAAAATAAAACCGATTCAAGGTTCGCCGGAAAATTCAAAAACTCGCCGGAAAAGTGAAAAACGTGATTTCTCTTTCGCTTTTTCGAATTAAGACACGAAACCCATTGCAATCGAATCAGAATTCAATCGCGCACCGATTGGACCAGAAATCACTATATCTCTCCACCCCGATTAGACCAGAAATCACTCCGTCGGCGCCACCTCAACGACTCGTGCCGGAAAAAGTGAAATCGATGAAGATCCAGCGTATCGTTGCCAGATCTGATATGTGGGGTGGTGCAGGTGGTCAACGCCGGTCTATATTAATGTGGTGCAGGCGGTGGTGGGTTTACAGAATAAAAAAGAAAAGTAAGAGGGGGAGAGAAGAAGGGTCAAGAAGGAATCGTACGATGCTGCATTCATTTGCTTTTCCATTTCTTTTATGTGTGTAAGAACTAAGAAATGACAAGAAGAAAAAAAGTGGTGGTAGGTTAATCACTCTCAGTTTGCGCGGGTACCATGCATTTTGGATATATTATATATTTTATATAGGGGAAGGGAATATGAGGCTGTTAGGCACCCAAGTTGGGTGAAAAACTCTCACATACCATTTTTTAAAACATAAAAAACATGGGGGCCAAACATTTATTCAAAATAGTATGTGAGGGGTTTTTCACTCAAGTTGGTGCATAACAGCCCATACTCACTTTTCCCATATTTATATATATTTATGATTCTAAAGAGGTATAATACGCTTTTTACATATATTAACTAGATCATAATTAACTAATACATATTTTAATTTTTCTTGATTTGTGTTTTTATAAAATATTTAGTTATACTTATAACTTTTTCTTAATTACTGTAAAAGGTTTATATTTATATCATAAATTCCCTATATATATATTAAAACCCGTGCGTGGTTTTCCTGCGCCCTCTCACAAGCTTCATTTTTTATTATTTTTTCGTTTTTGCGTTCCTGTCTTTTTTTTCTTTTGTCCTTTTCTCATTCTTTCACCGTCACCCATATCTGTATTATATACATATAACAAAGCATCTGGTCAGTCTTGTGAGTACGTTTACTGTAGCTAACATGTGAGTAGGGCACTGGTGCTCCAATCATAGCTTTACACGTGTATCTTCTCTATAACTTTTTTTTGCAAGTGTGTAAACATACAGTACAATGCCTAAATACAAGTCTAAAGAACATATACATGTACAACACTATATATGCATCCCAACAAATCTGTGAAAACAAACAACCGGGATGAATCATCGCCGGGAACAGCTGCCGCCATTAACCACCACCGGCTTCTGTTAATCTTTTCGTTCATCGCACCCAACGGTCATAAGAAACAACGGGGACAACCGTCGGCCTCTTTTCACCGCTAGAGTAACTACACCAAACAAACAATACTCTTACACTCACACATAAACTTGAAAGCTAATTAATACCAATCATAAAAAAAAGGTTAGATATCGACAAACCTAAAGTTATAAATTAAAATCTGAAAAAATAGAAGGGTGAAGGTAATTGTCTTCATAAAAGGTTCATATCGGGTGAATAAAAAGGGGTTTCTTACGCTGTCAGTCTGGCACCATATTCCTGAAACTCATTCCGTCTGTCTCTCATTTTCTTCGGCCATCATCTCGGAGAATTAGATAAAGGGGATCTCAAAATCTCTGGTCACGTTGCCATCTTTATCAATAAATGTTTTGTGATCCAAAATATGCCTTGAACACTTTTTTGAAATTATTAACTTTTTTAATTAAAAATAGAGAAAATGTTGCATAAGTACTGATAAAATATACGCCCCGCGTGCCCCGACCATGGAATAAGGGGTAAGCCGACCAGAAACTTTCCGCGGCGATATCGCCGCGGAAAGTCTGGTCCGGTTACCCTTTATTTGGTCGGACTACCTGGCGCCATTATGTAAGTGTATTTAAGAGACAAGTAAAAAGTTAAACGATGGGCCTGCATACTTCTCATATAGGCGGTTGGTAGATTAAATACGTGTCACAAGGTCAGAAACTTTTTAACACCTAACTCTGCATACTTTCATTTATTTTATATTATATACTTATACTTATATATTTATATTAAAAGGAATGAGTTTTTGTTGGGCTTATTATTTGGGCCAATTCAAATTCCTTAACGATGCTTGAAGCCTTGAACTATGAATAGACTTATAAACATGAATCTTTTATTTCAACATTTTAACTATAGTCTATACATATTATTTTTCTGAAAAATTTTCGTTTAATGTTAATAGTTTTTACTTTTCATTCTTAACTTCAACTGAAACAGGTTTTTTATTCCTAGGTAAGCAAGATCTATTAAGAATAACAATAGGGGGTTTTTAAAAATGTTTTTCCTCTTGAAATTTGGTATATAAAAAAGTTTGCTCCGCAACGATTGCGAATATTTTATATAACAAGTTCGCATGTTTATTTTCTGTTTATGTTTATAATTTATTTTATATATATGCATATTTTCAAAATTATTAAAAATTTTTTATAAAAAAGTCAACCTGATTTTTTTTCATTCCGAGTTTTAACATATTGGGAACCCCTCCCTCACAGATCCGACCGATTCCTGAGTTCCACACCGTAATTATCCCGCCGCATTGCGCGGGCATATGACTCGTCATATTAAAATGGCCGATTAGGGTTATCTCTCATAATTTTACACACACATATTATTTTCTCTCTGTATCTATTTCGATTAGGGTTTTCATTCCCTTTGTTCTTATTTTATGTTTAGATCATCTTGATCTAATCATATTCTGATTGTAATAATAAACATTGTAAGTCGGCTAATTGCACCGACTGATTATTTTCATAATAAAACTTCAACAATAATAATAATTGTTGTGTTTCTGCTTGATTTCAAGTTCGTTCATGGTATCAGAGCCACCCGCTGATGCTACGTAAGTTTCTTACTTTCTTTTCTTCAAGTTTTTCTAGTTAATTTTTAATTAATTCTTTAATTTTTTAGGTCATCTTTAATAATCTTTATTTTCCAGTTGTAATTAGTTAATTACTTTCTTTATCCTATACTTTCTTTAATTTCAAGTAACTTTTTTGAGTTTTTCCTTTTTGTTATGTTTTCAAGTTAATTACTTTTTTTATCCTATACTTTTTTTCCTTTTTGTTATATTTTCGAGTTGCAATAACTTCAGTAGTACACCATCTGTAACTTTTTTCCTTTTTTCTTACTTCAGTAGCCACTACACTAGGGCAGTAGGTAGTGTTGTGAGTTTGTCGTTGATTGAATGATTGATTGATACATTTTTATCGTTTTAGATGGCTTCTGGTTCTGGTAGTACACCATCTGTGCCGTCAACAACTACTGAAAATAAAAGAAAGTCTAATGATGTTGGTTGGGATTATGGTACTTGCCCGGATCCAAAACTCTATCTGAATACCAAATGTAACTTGTGTGGAAAACTGATGAGTGGAGGGGTTACTAGATTGAAACAACACATTGCACGTATTCCAGGACAAGTATCTGGCTGTCCAAACTCTACCAAAGACGATCAGTTGAAATGTCGGGATGCTCTCAACGAAGGGAAGACAAAAAAGAAGGATAAAAAAGAAGGAGATGAGGCCATAAGATCGGCGGTGAGAATGGATGATAATGAAGTAATTGATGTTGATTCTGTAGGAAGCATGAAGCAACCAAATTTTTTTGGCCCCATGGATGACTTTGCAAATAAAGTAAGCCCCGAGGGGTCTAGAAAAAAGGTAAAATGTTGACATTAACAATGTATTCGGAAAGAGAGAATATGGCCTGTAAAGAACAACAAGGAGGAACCCAATGCAAAAGGAAAATCCAAGAAAGTTAGCTTCTCGGGTCATGTAGAGGTCTTCCCATCATCAGATACTCGAACAGAAACAGATGATCTGCTTCGGGCTGCTAGATTTACTCCAGAGGAAGACAAGATTATAAAAGAAGCCGTTCATAATTTTATAGCAGCAAATAACTTGGGAGACAACGGTATAGAGATGGTCCTGGATAGTAAGAAACACGGATTGAAAAAATGTTGGCAAGATATTTCGACTTGCATACCGTACCGTCCCTATACAGCTGTCTACAACCGAGGCCGTAATTTGTTAGCAAGTAGCAAAACCCGTGGATGGACACCCGAAGAGATTGAACTGTTGATGGAACTTCATAAAAAATATGGTAGGGACTGGAAGAAGATAGGGCTAGAACTCGGGAGACATAGGGTTCATGTCAAGGATGCGTGGCGAAGACATAAGTTCGAGAATAAAAAGACAGGAGCATGGAGTCAAGAAGAGTACCAGAATTTATTTGACCTCGTTAACTTGGATTTGCAAATGAAAGTTAATGGCGAGAAAAAGTCAAAGCACGGGATGCTGAGAGATAATATTCCCTGGTCTGCAATTAGCGATAAATTATTAACCAGGTCAAATCCATATGTTGCAGAAAGTGGTATGATCAGTTGCAATCATCTTTGGTGTTTGAAAAGAAATGGAGTGAAACTGATGACTATAAGATGATTGGTGCACTTTATGAACTTGATGCTGCTTGTGTTGAAGATGTAGATTGGGATAATCTTCTCGAGCATAGGCCAGGTGATATATGTAGAAAAAGATGGGAACAAATGGTTAAACACATAGGCCATAAGGGGAGCAAGCCATTCGTTGAACAGGTTGACACCTTGGCTCAACGTTACTGCCCAGATTTAGCTGACATTAGAGAGGCTTGGGATAAGAAACCTCTCGTTCCATGAGGTTCGTGTTCTTTTTCCTTGGAATACCATCATTAGCCTTAAAAATTGTGTTCAATCTATTAATTATCATTTTTTTATATAGATGTGTATGTCAGATTGGCAAATCTAGTAAATCGAGCACTTTCTTGTTTTTTTTTTGGTACTAAAATCCTTGTTTTAAACTATGAAATATTATACATACTATTGCTAACAAGATTTCCCTGTCTTGTTTATTTATGTTTTTAGGACATAATTTTACTCTTTTTTTATTATTTATTATTTTTTTGTATTAGTGATGATTATGTGGGTTTAAAAAGAATAGAGAAGGGTGTTAGCAAATTTAACATAACATGTTTGGTATGCATCTCATTTTTATATAACCTGCTTCCAGTTTGTTAGTATTTATTAGATAATATAAGCTTTAGCTTTTAGGTGTAAGATTATTCTAGAGCTAAAAGTTTGTTTTTTTTTTCTTCACTGCATACATGAATCTTGATTTGTGTGTAATTTGAAAAAAAATAGAATTTGATATTTTTGTTTGTGTGTGAATAGTTGCAGGCTGTTAAGTGTAGGATTTTGATTTTTTTTAGGACTAAGTGTGTGCAAGATTTGTTAGTGGAGTGTAAAAATGTTGTTATGATTCAAGATGGCATATGTGGAACTAAGAGAATTTTGTAAAATTGTATGTATTTGGTGTGACCTTTATGAAGCTATAGGTGGATGATAATGGATAATTCATCTGAATCTAATTGGCAAAGGTCTGGTAATTCTAGGGGGGTGAATTCTTCTGCAGTTTCTAGTCGAAATCTTAGGAGAATTCCAGCTAATACCGTTAGGTTATCAGGTGATACGGATCATGATTCTGGAAACTTAGCTGGTAGAAGAAGAGAAAAAGGTGTGTTGGGTCAGTTTAATAGGGTTGGAACTCATTTTGGTTACTCTAGGGAAGGTGATGGTGCGGTTATTCGACCAGTTGAAGTTAAAGATGTTAGTTTAAGACAGTGGTTAGATAACACTGAACGAGTTGTTGATGCAATTGAATGCTTGCATATATTTATGCAGATAGTTGAAATAGTGAATTTGGCACATTCCAAAGGATTTGTTGTCCATAATGTTAGACCCTCGTGTTTTGTCATGTCGTCATTTAATCGTGTATCGTTTATAGAATCCGTGTCTTGCTCAGATTCTGGTTCAGATTCTTGTGAAGATGAACCAAACCACCGGACAGCTGAATATATGGGATTGGCTAGAAACTTTCCCCTAAAGTTATTGGGAAAAACTTGGTTGCAGGCAGGTTCTGATAATTTGGAGGCTGGTAATGTTGAACAAGCAGAAGAAAAGAAAAATCGATTCCCAATGAAACTAATATTGCAATTGGAAACCAATTGGTACACGAGTCCAGAGGAGGCTGCTGGTGGTCCAAGTACTAGTGCTTCGGATGTTTATCGATTAGGGGTTCTTCTTTTTGAGGTATGTTTTATGCTTAGTTATAGTGTTTAAAGTGAAGAAATTAACTACCGGATTATGTGATATAAAATAAAACCATCTAATGTTGTACTTAATAATTACAGTTATATTGCATAAGTAGTTCAGCAGAAGAAAAGAATGCAACTATGTCTAGCCTTAGACATCGTGTCTTTCCTCCTCAATTGTTATTAAAGTGGCCTAAAGAAGCCTTATTTTGCTTGTGGTTACTGCATCCTGAGCCTGCCAGTCGCCCAAAAATGGAGTGAGTTTCCTATGTAGTATATTTTAGGATACATACATTCAATGATTAGAGTTGTGATACTTGTATAGTTTGCTGCATTCACTGTTCTTATGGTATCCGTCTTTTTTGGCTACTAGTGAAGTGCTGCAAAGTGAATTCTTCAATGAACCTAGAGATAACTTAGTCGAGCGAGAAGCAGTTGTTGAGCTTAAAGAAAAGATTGAGGAACAGGAGTTATTGCTGGAATTTCTTTTAATGCTCCAACAACGAAAGCAAGAAGCTGCGGATAACTTGCGAAGGACTGTTTCATTTCTATCTTCTGATTTGCAGGAGGTTACGAAATTACAGACAGCTATTCGTGAAAAACGAGGTTTGCCATCAAATGCTGGAGATTCACCTTTGGGTTTTTTATCTACCAATAATGATGATTCTGCAAGTTCGGGATCCAAAAAACGTATCAGAAATTCAGAAGCTTCCAGTAGTCTTCAAAGTGATTGTAAAGGATCAGCTGTTCTTACAGAAAGAAGTTCTGCTAGTAATTTTCTACCAAGAGATCGGCTTCCTGAAAGTAAGCAAAGTGGATGGATCAACTCATTCTTGGACGGTTTATCTAAATATCTGTCTTTTAGGAATCTGCAAGTCAAGGCAGATTTAAAACAAGGTGATCTCTTGAATTCGTCCAATCTTGTATGCTCACTGGATTTTGATCGGGATGGAGAATTCTTTGCAACAGCCGGGGTTAATAAGAAAATTAAAGTTTTTGAGTACGAATCAATCCTGAACGAGGACCGCGACATACATTACCCGGTTGTTGAAATGTCGAGTAGATCTAAGCTAAGCAGTATAAGTTGGAATAACTACATCAAAGGCCAGATTGCTTCAAGCAATTTCGAAGGTGTAGTACAGGTATAATGCTCATTCTTTTTGTTTTTAGATAGTGAATGATGAATACTTTAGTTAATTGTTTTGAAATTTTCAGATATGGGACGTTACACGGAATCAAGTACATTTGGAGTTCAAAGAGCATGAGAGACGTGCGTGGTCTGTGGACTTCTCCTCTGCAAACCCGGTATTGCTGGCTAGCGGGAGCGATGACGGTTCTGTTAAGCTTTGTGAAAATTGTATAATTATAGTGTTGTAGATAGTTCTGATTTATGCCTTCAGATGACTTACCCCTGAAAATTTTGGCTTTTTAACAGAACTTTGTTGGTTTATCCGTATCTGATGGTTACATCGCTACTGGTTCAGAAACAAATGAGGTACCTATGTGCTTACCATTTATAGATGTTTTGACACTGTTATAGATTACTTAATCAGATTCTGATTACTAGATGTGGCAACACGGGTTGGTTAACTGATCAAAGTTGAGCTGGGTCATAACAGATGATCTTTATGTGCAACAGTGTGAGCCGCTACATATCAGGTCGATTAGGCCCAGCCGTCAGCACTTTTATGTCCCTTTTAAAAGAAAATCAAACAATTAATAAAGTTTGGATGATTAAAAGCCATTTTTTAAACATGTTGCTTTTTGTTTATTTGTTGTACGTGTTTAAACCCAAAAGTCTTTTTCATATAACTGGGTTCTTGATGCCACCTTTGCTGATTATCATGATAAATTTTCTTTTTTCCTTTAGTATTCTGAACCCTGAAAGTAACTCTTACAGTCTTACACGCTATCATACCTTTTTACCCGTTATGATTGTTGCAAAGTAGTTAATGTTGATTTGGGTCTGCTACATTCTTCCATTTTGTGTTTTCATCGAAGGGCATCTTAGATATCCAATAGATGGTCAAACATTTTCCTTCAACAGTTTGTATTGGATGATTGAAGTATCTAAGACACTCGTCTTGAATGCATTTAGAACTGGGGAGTGGGGATTTACATTTTATTTTTAAACGTGTACTAGGTATATGTGTATCACAAAGCTTTCCCGATGCCTGCATTGTCATATAAATTCAACACCACAGATCCAATATCAGGAGATGAAGTGGACGACTCTGAACAATTCATCTCATCTGTATGTTGGCGTAGTCAGTCCTCTACTTTGGTTGCTGCTAATTCCACGGGAAATATTAAGCTCTTGGAGATGGTTTAATTACTACCAAACATAAAAACCGAAAGGAGGAGCATATATCTGTGATTCTGCTAGAGACAGAAATTTTGATTATGCTGATCCGTGATCTCGTGTATTGTAGATAAATTTTTAGTGGACAAAGGAAAAAACTGGGAGTCCCTCCTGTATATTTAGGAACTGTTTACCATTCAGAATCTTTTGGTAATATATATTAGAATGCACGAACATGAAGGCCATTCGAAATTATAAAGGGTGCATGGCACTTGGTGTTTTATGTGCACAAGGCATACGATATACTGACCCAAACATTTGGTGGCTTGGTACCCTAGATAAATACATCGAACTAGAGGTGGCATAATGAGTGGGTTGTATAATGGGTCAAAATACTGATTTAACGTTTCCATTAGAATCTTTTTAATTATATATTTACCCTATATACTAAAAACCAACTTCTTTTTTACAAGTCTCTAATGCATATTGTACAACCATGCATATCTTTTTACATGTACTAACTCTATTGCAGCTTATACAACTTTAAAAAAGACCCCTCTCCTCCCCCATCATCAACTCAATCTCCTGCGTTAGATCTCCCCCCGCTCCATGTACAACTTCAAATAAAAACTTTCATGTTACAACAATTACAGCTACATGTACAACTTCTATATGTCTAAATCATAAACACACACAGAGAAACACACAATTTTCAGTAACCACCGCCGGCAACCGTCACCCTAAATCTTCACCAACCGCTTCCGGAATAACCACCACTGGTAACAGAGACTTGGTCAACACTCTCGGTTGACTACTGTTCATTACTTCTTCTCAAGCAATTGGTACAAGTCGTATAGCATAATATTCATTGAAATAATATAATTTTATCTCATCTATAACATTAAACAACTTCATCTCTAAAAAAAAATGGAAAAAGAGGAATCTGGTGGAGGTCTTTTGCAGCGGCGGTGTTGCCAGTGGTTGTCGCCGGCGACGTTGGGTGATAATGATGGCGGTGTCAGCCTCCATAGAAAGAGTATCGTGTTATTCTTGAGCCATAATCACAACGTTGTTTTTGGTTTGGAAATGAACAAATAGACTGGGATACTGAGAGAAGAACTAGGAGAGATTGCTTTTGAAAAAAAATAGCCCACCGTTTGATCTTCACATAAAGGTTGACCCACAAATTTATAAAAAACCATTTGGTGGTTTGGAATATTTTTTTTTTAATGATTAAAATAAATATTATTCTAACATAATTAGTATACACATACACATTTATTATACATCTGGACTGGGCTTTCCTTTTATATATTGGACTGATTTAATTGCAATGGACTTATCGAGTGAGTTATAGATACACACAAATTGATGGATCGCGATGGACTACTAGAGTGAGTTATAGACAGTTAGACACACACAAATTTATATACACGTATGACTCATGAAAAAAAATGATTTTTATTTAAAGTACTTGATTGATTGTCTTGAAATTATAAATTATGTATTAATATAAATGATATTATTTGATGGGAAGTGAATATCGGTATGTTACACATTTATTTTGGATGAAAAATCAATTACATACTAATTTTAATACAAAAAAAATACCTCGCAGGCAAAAGACAAATCTTTGGGACTACAACTATTAGACGACAACTTATCAGAGCAACTAACCTGCCTTTTTGTTGTAATATAACTTTAATAGTATTCTGATCAACGTCATGCATTCTGTCAAAGAATTACAAAGCCCGCAGCAACGCGCGGGTCAATTTTCTAGTATATACTAAAAACCAGTCGGTTTGTGAGGGAGAACACTGTAGCTAATAGTACTAAAGTTTATGCATAGTGTACAACTTTTACAATAAGGTTTTTAAACATGGGTTTGGTACAAACTTACAAACATGATATACAACTTCATTTTTGTAATCACTGATTCACTACCAAAACAATAACTAAAATAAACAAATTTGAATCTTGGATCTTCATCATCTTCATCCGCTAGAACTAACAGAATCATTATACAACAAAACCACAAAAAATTTTGAATCTTGGATCTTCATCATCTTCATCCGCTAGAACTAACAGAATCATTATACAACAAAACCACAAAAAAAGTCTTATTCTATATAATATCATTATCATCATGAGACTTGGATCTAAAAATAAATAAATAAAAGAAAGATGAAGAAAGACCACCATTTGGCTGACGCCTTTCATATATGGTTGAAGATTTCAAGTTTCTTATCTTCATGGGGAAAACAAGAATTTGATAGTTTACCGGAGGCTTCTTCGATGCTTTTCAGGCATCAAAACACCGATTCTTCTTGAAATTTGTTGAAGGAGAAAAGATTAAAACTAATGTTTAATACGATGATGGTTGTTGAATGCACACACTACCAATGTAACATACTGTATATTTTTTGTAAATAGATTAAGATGATTTTGAGAAGAAAAACAAAGAGACTGACTTTGTAGGGCACTAGAAAAAGTAATGGAGAGGTGGCAGCAGTTGGGACTTTATCTTTTTAATATGTGTCATGTGAAAGTGTGAGTGACTCAGAGAAACAATTGTTACCACCAAATTCCTTCGGTGCTTTTGATAAACATGACCCATTTTACTATTTTATTTGTTTAATAGGAGCATATTTATGTGATTTCATGTAACGAGATATGTCACCCGGGTTGTTGGAAACATTATTTTAATTGTTTACAATCACATGTAGAATTTATAAAAAAAAATTTCAAAAACATCATACAGTTAGAAAGACTGAATTGACGTTGACCTATTTTTCCCAAAAAATAAATATTATATTATTTTAATGAACCAATAGTTAATTTGACTTTATATCCTACTTAAAAAATATTTATATGAAAAAAATGATGAGAACATTATTGTTATTATATGTATATATATATAAAGGGATTATAATGAATACAGTAGAACTTATATAATTTAATACTCGATAAATTAATAACCTCGATAAAATTAATAATTTGTCTGGTCCCAACTTGGGACCAGTACAAAATTGGACCCCAATCAATAAAATAATAAGAATAATAACTTTTTTGAAATCACAATGTAAATATATTGGTCCCCGAAACTATAAATTAATAATTCCAAAATATTCTACAGTAGAACCGCTATAAATAATACTCGATAAATTAATAACCTCGATAAAACTAATAATTTGTCTGGTCCCAACTTGGGACCAGTACAAAATTGGACCCCAATCAATAAAATAATAAGATAATAACTTTTTTGAAATCCTAGTGTAAATATATTGGTCCCGCCGAAACTATAAATTAATAATTTCTAAAATATTCTAAAATTTTAAAATTGTCTAGTAAAAATGAATTTATAGTCATTTGTTTTCCGTGAAAGACGGCATTGGGAATTACTTAACTCTTTTAGTCATTTGTTTTCTTTTTTAACTTTGAATCTATAATGAGCTTTTTTTTAATCTTCTTATTGCACTTAAGAGTTGAGGCATTATCTTCACGTATTGCAACAAAAAGTTGTGAATTGTTGTTGCCACTTAATGCTTCTTTTCAAGTGACCGGTTCAAAGCTACCGAATCATCCTCAAGCTCGTCTTACATGAATCTCGTTAAATTAATAATTTATTAATTTATCGATATTATAATATCTCGCTAAATTGATAAAATACCCTGGTCTCGAAATTATTAATTTATAGAGGTTTTACTGTACTATAAGTTATGAAAGAAAAAATATACGGAGTATTACATAAGTACTAACAAACTTTGAGTGATTTGAATATACAGGTAAGTAAAAACTAAAAAGTAAGCTTGGGTTGATAAAAAGTAAGCGTTAATGTTAGATGTTAATTTAATGTTTATAGATCATTGAAAGATGACCAAATATGAAAACATGTAGCACAAAAAAAAGGTACGGTAACTTTTCATATGTATGGACTGCAAGGCCCAAATTGTAAATCAGGCCAAAAGTTCGATACTGTAGTTTGCACATTTATCGATAGCTTTCTTTTTAATATATACTATAATTAAAA
>CM067172.1:100988212-100998364 GCA_034093135.1 Erigeron breviscapus | reverse complement strand
GTTTGATTGAAAGGGTGATGTCTGAGATCACCAAGCTGGCCACTCCTCAGGTTGATCTGGCCCCACTTACCAGTGAGATCAACCAGTTGAGGGGTAGCATTGAGAATTTGAACACCCAAGTATCTCTACATACTGAATCATTAAATAAACTGACCACTGAAGTAGAGAATATGAAGAAGAATGATGAGGAAGTGAAGGAAAGGGTTGTCTCTGGGTTGGATGAGGACTCAAAGATTTTGAATGAATTGAAAACTGGTCAAGACCAAGTTGTTGCAAATGTCTTGACCCAGTCTAAGGAGACGAACCATTTATGGAGGTCCTTCAGGATGATGTGTGGCATTTTCAAAGAGTGTAAGGACTTGCAGTCATGGCAGCCTCTTGACCGGTTGCCATCTCACCCCTCTGAATGGGAAGCAATTAGGGCAGGTCTAGATGCTGCCAAGGGGGAAAGAAGTTCAGTCCTTACACGACCAGTTGCACCTGGAAGGACTCCATCTGGATCTGGAAGAGAATTGGTTGTGGCTACCAAGTACTGAAGCTGGTGAGCAGAGTGATAGGGGGAATGTTGGTTTGGATAAAGGTAAAGGTTTAGCTGGTGATGCATCTGCCCAGCCGGCCACTGATGAAATGTTAGAAACTGGAAATACTGACATACTTCCTCCAGTTTCAGATAGTGATAGCAGAAGACTGGCCAGACTTGGAAATGACATTAAAGAAAAGAAGAAAATGAAACAAAGAACCAAGTGGAAGCCAGGGCACATCTTGCTCAAATCAAGTTGCTTGATATGAGTGATGCCAATCTGTTGGGTATCACTAAGGAGGAGTATCTTAGGGTTAAAAATGATCCCAGGATAGTTGACCAGTTGAATGAAATGCTAGATGTAGAACTGGATAGATACTATGCTGAGGATGAGGCAGAATTTGATGCCAGAAGTTTAAACATTTCAGTGGAGAAGGCTAAAGAAATGAGGGCCAGTGGGATTCTGAAGAGAATTGCAAATGTCAAAAAGGTTGTGAAGGATGTTTTGAATCCACCAAGGAGAAGGATTCCACAACCAAGAAGACCACTGACAAAAGATGCAAGGGATGCTGACCTTAGCACATTCGTTGAATCAACTGGCGAAGTTTCAAATGAAGACATTAAGTCCGCTGTACTGGCTGCTGGTGCTGGGAGTATAAAAATCACAAATGAATCTGAAGCTAGAAATTACTACTCCCAGATCATGTCAACCAGAAGACATGGTGGTACTATTAGTAGTGTCAATGTTACAATCAAGCCAGGCACCAAGGTTTTTCAAATCGAAGTTAAGTATACTGGTGGGCCACTGGTTAGAACTGATGATCCTGGTGCCATGCAATATGGGTTCAGCGAATGGGTGGAGATGGTGAAAGTTTTGGATGCTAAGGCACAAAAGAATAGGTTCGAGAAAGCATGGGTAAACTTTCTAAGGGGGAAGATTCAACATAAAGAAAATCTTGAGCAAAAGTTGAATATTGACCCTGAAGATACTCAGCCTATCTCTTCAGTTGCCAAAAGAAGAAGAACTGGCGAAGGGCCATCTCATTAAGTTCTTTCTTCAGTTATCTACTTGTAATTTGTATTTACATTCTGTAACTTGTATAAATTTCATTCCCTTGTATAAATGAAGTTACCAGTTTGTAACCACAAGGTAGATAAAAGATTAAAATCTAACAAACCTAAAAGAAAAACCTAAGGCATTTACTGATCTATAAAAATGCCTTAGATAACTTAAATAGATTTAAATCGAACAAGTCCTTCCAGTTCACACTTGTACAGATACAAGAACTAGAAAAGACTTAGACTATATTTCTAGACAAATAGGGGGAATTTGTTAGGACCAGTTCACCTGGAACTGGCCAGTCACCAGTTCACCTGGAACTGGCCAGTCACCAGTTGCATCTGGAGACTAGTGAAACTGGTGACCAAGATGATTTGTCGAGAAATATATTGAAGTCCAGTTGCACCGTACAGTTAACGCAACTGAAGACTTCCTCCAGTTGAGAACTGACCAAGTTGAAGAAGCATTCCAGTTGAAGTCGAAGACAACAAATGGAAGATAGAGAATGGCAATGGCAGCGAAGCCCAGTTGACATTCTAGTCAGTTACAAACTGGAGACCATCAGTGGAAAGCCCTTACAAAGCTTTACACTGATTACGAGGAATTGACTTGTATGCTTTATGTACCTTTACCCGGATAATAAGCCTTATCTTATTATTTAAGTATTAAAAGGTACATAAAGGTGGTTATGTAAAGTCACTTTAACATGCGACTTTACACTGCTTTTTAAGGAATTAAATGCTATTCCTTAAATGCTCCCAACCACATTTGTATGGCTAAAGTTAACATCCCAATGTTAACTTTGCCTATAAATACAAGTCATTGCACAACCAAGAATATTACTTCTTCGAATAAACTTCGATAGAATTCACACTTTGCAAACCTGCAATATTCTTGGTGAACTTGTGCAATCTTCTCTCAATCGCTAAAAGGAACATTTCACAACTTTAAGTGTTTCGATTGCCTTGAGAAATTCCGAGTATAGATCAATTGTATTTCATAGGTTGTTAGGATATTTACATTCGTGTATTATCTTGGTTCCGCATCAACCTTGTAATTTGTTTAATATCAATAAATAAATTACACATTGAAAAATACATATTGTCTCATCAAGTTATCTTACAAGTTATTTGTATTATTGCATTGTTCTTTACTTATTGTCTTTTATATAAGTAATCTATCTAGAACTTGGTATATACACACTGCAACTGGTCGTCTCCAGTTTAGTGCATATATTGCAAAGTAACTCCACCATCGACATAGAGGTATCTTCAGTAGTACCATCTATCGAGTTGGGACTTACAGGTTGACTAAGTCGGCTCACTTCTTGGCCATCTGGGAGGACGACAAATTTGAAACGATGGCACGTTTGTACATCAAAGAAGTGATATCCAAACATGGAATGCCAATTTCCATAATAACCGATCGGGATGCCCGATTTACTTCAAAGTTTTGGAAGGCGTTCCAACAAGCGATGGGTACTCGACTTGACATGAGTACGACGTTCCATCCACAAACCGACGGTCAAAGTGAAAGAACGATCCAAACGTTAGAAGATATGTTAAGAGCTTGTGCCATAGATTTCGGTGGTAATTGGGATGTGCATCTTCCTTTGGTCGAATTCTCCTATAACAATAGCTATCATGCTAGCATACAAATGGCCCCATTTAAGGCTTTGTATGGGAGAGATTGTCGATCACCTGTAGCTTGGGCGGAAGTTGGTGAAACTGATGTGCTAAATCGAGTTTAAAATTTAAAACTAGAAATGCCTTGAAACTCACTACTACACACTATCGGGCAGTGGACCCGATCGTACGCAATATAGTTAAAAAGTAAGTCCAGGTTCGTTCACGGGGATTGGTCTGAATCAATTGTCAAATAAAGTAGTTTGGAAAATAGGGTGGAACGCTTTGAATCTCTCCTTGACAATTAAATTAAAATAACTTAAAAGACCAACTCGAAAAGGTAAAGGTAAAACTGCAACAATAATAGTAAAGATCATCCACCTTGACTTCGCTAGACTTCAAATGTGATTGCATTCAATTAAGACCAAATTCATTTAGAGTTGACAAGATAATCGTGAAAGGATAAAATGCTCGCGTGGTACCACCAACCGCTCACAAACAACCCAGACACCTAAATTGCTAATTCAATTACCCAAGCCGGTACCACCAATGCCTAGACAACCTTATCAACAATTAGTTTACTGGATTAACACATTACCAATCGTGCCTATGTGAATTAAAACGTGGTACCACCAACCGTTTCTCAACACGTTGACAATATTATTCCTTTTATTAAAATGACATTCACTATCATACCATGAACTAGTGATAATTGCTCATAGACAAGCAACCGTTTGAAAATCACATATGTATCCAACTAGTACCACTAACGAAGAACACACATGCCACCAACATCATAATAATAAAAATAAAGGAATTAAATCATCAAGATCTCAACACAACGATAATAGAAATCAACTCTTTGAATTAAAACATATAGCAATCACATCATTCGTCTAGTTTCATCAAGGTGGATGGTCGAAAGATTAGCCACTCATGATTAAATTGAAATAATAATCAAAATAAAGGAAGAACATGATATACCAATCGTTCTTTGAAATTGAAATTGCAACACAATAAAATAGATACGATCAAGTGGGTGCACGTGAATCTTCAATGAATCGGAAGATTATGAAGTCTTGAATTGATCCTTGAAGGTGTTCCTTGAAGTGCAGCTCTTAGAAAGAAAAGTTCATCGTTTGGGAATTAGGTTATTTCTTCTATTTATACCTCCCTTCAATTGGTGCAAAAGCTGCCCAAAACCCTTCAGAGCCGTCCCTTCACTGCGGCGCAGTGGGTGAGTAATGCCCCCACTGCGTCGCAGTGCATATACACTGCCCCATTTGTGCTCATTTGTCAAAGCCGACTGCGGCGCAGTGGGCACATGCATATCCCACTGCGTCGCAGTGCAAACGTACTGGTTGAATCCCTCATTTCCACTGGCCGACTGCGGCGCAGTGGGCCTTGATCACCCCCACTGCGTCGCAGTCTGAATACACTGGACGAAGGCCACACATCCACTAATGAAGACTTGCATATTCTCTATCTCTTTTCACCTCTCGAACTCTCCAATCAACTTCATGACCTCAAAATTACTCGAAATTGCACCAAATGGAAACGTCACCTGTTTAGAACCTGAAACCACTAACAAAACCCATAAACGCGCCAAATGCCCGCAAAATCGACTAAAAACATTTAATAAAAAAGGCCAATAACGATGTGGGCGATGGGTATAAATTGGTCACATCAAATCCCCCCACACTTGAGCATTGCTTGTCCTCAAGCAAATCCAACATTTAAAGAAAAAGTAATCCTTGGCAAAGAAGCTAAATAAACAATTACGAGTATCAAAAAGAAGCAACACCAAATATGTCAATGACCAAGAAGTTGGGTGAAGCAGTTTTAATCTTAAATGAAAACTCGAAACGTTTGACAATATCTGAACAATCCACAAGCCTCAATAACACGACTATGCTCAAGTGAAACAAATGAACCTGACAATATCATTGTACTCCAACAAACTTACTTTTGGGGTAGAATATTCAAGAATCACTCATAGCACAGTCGTGATGCATATCTTACCATAGGCTTGAACAAGGATCATAGCTCCACCGACATGGCGTAAGCACCAAGTACATCATCAAAATATGGCATATAAGTTGGTTGTATAGTTAGGCTAAGGTATATGTAACGGATATTTACAATGAGTAAGGGATTGTAGGTTAGAAATGAAAGGAAACAATCAAAAGTATATGGTGTGTATGAAATATGAAAAAAAATAGTCTAATCAAAACCCGTACCATTGATTGCCAACAAACCATGAACCCATAAATTGCTCAACCGCCAAGACACCTCAAAAATACCAAGCAAACTCGACACCATTGTGGTGTATCAACTTCAAACAACTTAAAATCAACCAAGCCCTCCATTCTTAACGATACAACACAACTCTAGACATATAAAAAAAATGAGAAGTACCCACTAGTAGCCCAAGTTCTTTTTCTCTTTTTTTTATTTATTTCTGTTTTTTCAATTTTTCACTTTTTTTTTTTTTTTTAACCACTTTATACAACTGAAAACAGGCACAATCCCCGGCAGCGGCGCCAAAAACTTGATGTGCTAAATCGAAGTTTAAAATTTAAAACTAGAAATGCCTTGAAACTCACTACTACACACTATCGGGCAGTGGACCCGATCGTACGCAATATAGTTAAAAAGTAAGTCCAGGTTCATTCACGGGGATTGGTCTGAATCAATTGTCAAATAAAGTAGTTTGGAAAATAGGGTGGAACGCTTTGAATCTCTCCTTGACAATTAAATTAAAATAACTTAAAAGACCAACTCGAAAAGGTAAAGGTAAAACTGCAACAATAATAGTAAAGATCATCCACCTTGACTTCGCTAGACTTCAAACGTGATTGCATTCAATTAAGACCAAATTCATTTAGAGTTGACAAGATAATCGTGAAAGGATAAAATGCTCGCGTGGTACCACCAACCGCTCACAAACAACCCAGACACCTAAATTGCTAATTCAATTACCCAAGCCGGTACCACCAATGCCCAGACAACCTTATCAACAATTAGTTTACTGGATTAACACATTACCAATCGTGCCTATGTGAATTAAAACGTGGTACCACCAACCGTTTCTCAACACGTTGACAATATTATTCCTTTTATTAAAATGACATTCACTATCATACCATGAACTAGTGATAATTGCTCATAGACAAGCAACTGTTTGAAAATCACATATGTATCCAACTAGTACCACTAACGAAGAACACACATGCCACCAACATCATAATAATAAAAATAAAGGAATTAAATCATCAAGATCTCAACACAACGATAATAGAAATCAACTCTTTGAATTAAAACATATAGCAATCACATCATTCGTCTAGTTTCATCAAGGTGGATGGTCGAAAGATTAGCCACTCATGATTAAATTGAAATAATAATCAAAATAAAGGAAGAACATGATATACCAATCGTTCTTTGAAATTGAAATTGCAACACAATAAAATAGATACGATCCAAGTGGGTGCACGTGAATCTTCAATGAATCGGAAGATTATGAAGTCTTGAATTGATCCTTGAAGGTGTTCCTTGAAGTGCAGCTCTTAGAAAGAAAAGTTCATCGTTTGGGAATTAGGTTATTTCTTCTATTTATACCTCCCTTCAATTGGTGCAAAAGCTGCCCAAAACCCTTCAGAGCCGTCCCTTCACTGCGGCGCAGTGGGTGAGTAATGCCCCCACTGCGTCGCAGTGCATATACACTGCCCCATTTGTGCTCATTTGTCAAAGCCGACTGCGGCGCAGTGGGCACATGCATATCCCACTGCGTCGCAGTGCAAACGTACTGGTTGAATCCCTCATTTCCACTGGCCGACTGCGGCGCAGTGGGCCTTGATCACCCCCACTGCGTCGCAGTCTGAATACACTGGACGAAGGCCACACATCCACTAATGAAGACTTGCATATTCTCTATCTCTTTTCACCTCTCGAACTCTCCAATCAACTTCATGACCTCAAAATTACTCGAAATTGCACCAAATGGAAACGTCACCTGTTTAGAACCTGAAACCACTAACAAAACCCATAAACGCGCCAAATGCCCGCAAAATCGACTAAAAACATTTAATAAAAAAGGCCAATAACGATGTGGGCGATGGGTATAAATTGGTCACATCAAAAGCCAACTCATTGGACCCGAGATTGTTGTTGAAACGACTAAAGTGATTTCTCAAATCAAAGAGAAGTTGAGAGTGGCCCGGGAACGACAACTAAAGTATGCCAACCTTAGACGACGACCTCTTGAGTTCGAAGTTGGTGATAATGTGTTACTCAAAGTGTCTCCGTGGAAGGGAGTGGTCCGTTTTGTGAAACGTGGTAAGTTGGGTCCAAGATATATTGGCCCATTTAAGATTTTGGAACGAATTGGCCCGGTAGCGTATCGTTTGGAACTTCCTCAAAGCTTGAGTGGAGTTCACAATGTTTTTCATGTATGTAATCTTAGGAAGTGTTTGGCCAACCCAACGCTTCACGTACCCCTAGATGAAATCCGAGTCGACAAAGCGTTGAAATTTGTAGAAGAGCCAATAGAAATTCTAGACCGGGAAACTAGAAAGCTAAAGAATACCCGGTATACCCTGGTTAAAGTGAGGTGGCAAGCTAGACGTGGACCCGAGTTTACTTGGGAACGTGAAGATTCCATGAAAGCCAAGTACCCTCATTTATTTAACGAGTCTAGTTAGATTAGAATTTCGGGACGAAATTCCTTTAACGGGGGAATGATGTAACATTTGCGGTTTTTGAATTGTAATTAACGTGACTAAATGTAACACCCGTGATATTTGACTATGTTGACTCTATTTGACTTTGTTTGACTATGTGAATAATTGTGAATATAATTGGAATATCGATAATTTGGAACTTATGTGATTAATAAAAGTCGAGTTGATTTTATGATCTTTAGTGTAATTAATAATATTTTAGCATTTACGTGTTTGGACGGGGTACCATTTAGTAACTAGCTATTGGTAAATTATGCAAGAGTAGTGGTGGGGTGTGGTGGACCCAAACTCCCATCCCACCTCTCATTTCCCTTTTCCTTATCCTTACACACACACACACACACACTCCTTTCTCTCTATAATCTCAAGAACACACACACAAAACACACACTCTCATCATTTCTCTTCAAATTTTCGGATCTAAGACTTCATCTAACATAAAAGGTGTAAGATTTTTGTTAAATAATAATTCCCCATCTCTAAACATCAAGAACTTTGGGTTAAATCAAGTGTTCATCTCATTTTGAGCCCCAAAATCGGATTTGAAGCTTCGGGTTGTTTCGGTAAGTGTTTCTTAGCTCAAAATCATCATTATGTATTGCTTATCATGTTTCTTGGTCAAATCTAAACATCTTTGGTCATCTTGGTTGCTAAAATTGGGAATTGGGTCAAGTTAGGGTTTTGGGTGAAATTGGGTATAAATTGGTCTTGGATTTGTGAAATGAAACGAATTTATGAGATGGGTTATGTTTAAATATGTACAAAATTAGTTACTTACACTTGAAAACGGGTCTTGAAGTTCCTTGGGTCGAATTTGAAGTCATTAGGGTTTCTTAGAGTTACAAAATGGGTAAAAACGATTTTTGAGCTAAATTGTGATGTTTGATTCAAGTATTTGGAGTGGGTTATGTTTATTCACAATAGATATGTCAAATATTACTTAAATTATGTCTTGGAATCCTTTAAATCATAATCTAGGTCGAATTAGGGTTTGACAAGTGTGAAATGGGTCAAAAATGGTTTCTTGGGCAGGAATTATTACTATGGATCGAGTTTGTGTTGTGGGTTATGTTCATTTATGCTTAGAAATGAGTCTGGAAGTGTCTCCTAATTGAATTTGAGGTCAAAATGAAGCTTGGGTGCATATTGGGTCGAATTGATGCAGGTTTTAACGGTCGTTAGTTTTGAGGACTGATTCTGACAACAGTTCAGAACCAAGATGAACAAATTAGAATCAAGATCCGTTAGCTTTTAACGATCGTTAGTTACAGTCCAGAACCAAGATGAATTATTACTAAACAAAATGAACTAGTGACAACCAAGATGAACTAATCATAACCAAAATGAACTAGTGACAACCAAGATGAACAAATCAGAACCAAGATGAACAAATCAGAACCAAGATGAACAAAATCAGAACCAAGATGAACAAAATCAGAACCAAGATGAACTAGTCAAATACCATATGTGAAGTCTTGATTTGTAAACATGTTATGTACATTATTAGGTTGTGGACGCGGGACGATTGAACGTTTATAACTCAATCTTAACTTGTTATTGCTTCGCAAAGGTGAGTTTCGTAGCCCCGTTTTCTCTTACATTTGGGGTGAAAAGTGTACTTGTTTTACGTAGACGTTTTAACGGTTTATTTGAAATGAATTGATATTAAACGATGATTTGTGAACGTAAATGCTTTGTTTTCCGTAAACGTATTTATGAATGCTTGTTGTGATGAATGATTGTGATAATGAGTAAGTCCACGATTAGTGGCATAACGTAATGAGTAAGTCCACGATTAGTGGCATAACGTAATGAGTAAGTCCACGATTAGTGGCATAACGTAATGAGTAAGTCCACGATTAGTGGCATAACGTAATGAGTAAGTCCACGATTAGTGGCATAACGTAATGAGTAAGTCCACGATTAGTGGCATAACGTAATGAGTAAGTCCACGATTAGTGGCATAACGTAATGAGTAAGTCCACGATTAGTGGCATAACGTAATGAGTAAGTCCACGATTAGTGCATAACGTAATGAGTAAGTCCACGATTAGTGGCATAACGTAATGAGTAAGTCCACGATTAGTGGCATAACGTAATGAGTAAGTCCACGATTAGTGGCATAACGTAATGAGTAAGTCCACGATTAGTGGCATAACGTAATGAGTAAGTCCACGATTAGTGGCATAACGTAATGAGTAAGTC
>CM067172.1:100938212-100980712 GCA_034093135.1 Erigeron breviscapus | reverse complement strand
CCCACGGATTTTCCACGGATTTATTTTTGGTGGGTATTCCGTGGGAAATCAGTGGGAAAATATAAAGATAACTTGATTCTAGAAATTCAACTCCACTTCGTTGGTAATCCGTGGGAAAGTTTCCCAAGGATTTCTTGTCGTGGAAAAATCCGTGGGTATACACAGATTTTCTAGTAGTGTCATTCCCCAATATCAGCTCACATATGTCCTTTTCAAATAAAAAGTACATTAAGGGTAAAGTTGATCCACTGAAATTTGGATAAAGATCGCTGATCCAACTTAAAAGATAAAGTTAGACAATCTTCATCCTTTAAATTAAAATTAAAGATCAAATTACTTGATCTTTGATAAGATAATCTTTATCCCTGAAATTGCAAATGCTATCCACTGAAATTTCAATGCTATCTATCCAACTTAAAAGATAAAGTTAGACAATCTTCATCCTTTAAATTAAAATTAAAGATCAAACTATCACTATCATTTAAAATTAATCCTATCCACTCACTCAGTATTAAAATTAAAAAGTAAACGCTATCCACTCACTCATCAGATTAGAAGCATCTTCTATGCTAATTTTTAAGGTAAATTACTAATTTTGTGCATGTGGTGTTAAAGTAATCATACCTCAAAAAGGAAAGGAAAGGAAATGTCCATTGCCATCTTTCACGGCCTCAATACCTCAAGGGTGTATAGGGAGGTTAAAATGTAGACAAACCTTACCTCTACCTAGGTAGAGAGGTTGCTTCCAGTTTCTACATAAATGGTAAAAAATTACCTCCGGTCTTTGCATAGGATGAGGATCGAACATGTCTCCAGAGGTGAGGGTATTTATCACTTAACCACGCTGCTTAAAAGTAATCATACCACCAGAATGTAAAAACCATCTTCGTGGTCTCTATTTTGTCCCTGCCGTTTAAAACACCATTAACTTCTCTTACTTTGGTCATTTTACCCATCTTCTTTCTCCAAAACACACCCCCACGTCTTGATTTGATTATAAATTCCATCTGCAGATTTGCTCTTCGAAAACATATATATAGATAGATACAGGAAACACACAAAGAAACACATATATAGACATAGATATACACCATCTTCCAATTCATCACAAGTAAATCCAATTTATATAAAACAAAACATCTTCAACTTTCCGTTGATATGTTTCTTCCTTTTAACATTTTCTTTAAAATTCACAACAACAAAAACAACAATACTGGGACCCCATTTGTAAATTCCTTACCCCAAAACTTCCTTTTTCTGCTTTGACTAAAAGCAATCCAAAACCCCTATTATCCAATCTTCATTTCTTCATCTTTAACATTATTTTCTATTGTGAGTTCTGGAGAAAAAATAATGGCTAAAATGATGAGCAATGTATGTATCTCTGCTTGTAATCATGGTTTTGATATCAAGAAAATGGATAAAGTGTCTGTGGGTATGAAAAAGGTGCCAACTTTATCATATCTTGAGTCATCTTTGACCCTCCAGGCATCCCCCGCCGGCGAGTTTTTTGGCCGGCCAGTCAATTTAGGAGGTCAAGAATGAAGGGCTGGTGCCCAAGTGGTTGCGGCTTAGTTAAATCTTGCAAATACCCTTTTAATAAACAATTTTTGATTTTAAAAAAAAAAGTTCATGTGATTTTTTTTTTTGAACATTCAATATTATTAATAAAGATAAACTAGCGAGAAGCTAGAAGAAACAATCAAGTCCGGGTACAAAGGAAAGTCTAAAAATTAAAGTGGCACTAGTTACTCCAATCGACATGGGAACTATGGGATCTGTTCTTTAACCATAGAAAACTAACAGATTTGGTCTCCTTGAAAGCAAAGCGAAGGGATGGGGTCTTGTTGGAGAAAATACACTCGTTTCTGTCTTCCATATCGTCCAGCAATATGCTAATATGACTAGATTGATGTACTTGCACTTTCCGGGAGGAATGCTGGGGTCTTTGTGAAAGCTGAAGAGTTCACGTATGCTGGAAGGCATAGAAATATGTAAAATGTTGAGCCAAATGGATACGGATGACCACAAAGTTCATGCAAATGAGAAATGTAGAAACAAATGGGTCGTTGTCTCATCGAAGTTGTTGCATATGGAGCATGATCGTGGGCTGCCAATCGGGACATTCCTGAGGAGCATTTGATCCGTGGTTGCTATACGATTCATTTCAAGACGCCATCCAAAGAAGTTCACTTTCGATGGCGCGTGTCTATTCCAAGGAAAGGTCCAGTGGGGTGGTCCATAGGCTGCTCTCTGGAGTATGTGCTTCATTGACTTGGTAGTGTAGTGTCCCGATGCATCGTTTTTCCAGTGCCAAGAATCAGGTGAGGTTGAGAAATTGGTGTGCATGACCAGCGGCAACATATTTTGGAGTTGATGCAGCTCATTGGGGGTGGATGGTGGGTGTGCCCAATTCCATTCCCATTAGGAGAATCTGCCATTGCCTGTGCATCGGTCTTTAATAAGGCAATCTTTCTTTTTCACTAGTTTAAAAAGATCGGGGAAGCGAGAGGAGAGTGGTGAATCTCCTGTCCAAGTATCTATCCAAAATCGTATAGAAGAACCGTCACCAACTGTTCCTGCTATCAAATTCTCCAAACAAACATTAAAGGGGTCGAGGTGGGAGTTTAACTTGGCGATTGATTTCCAAGCTCCCACCAGATTTGGACGAAGGGGTAATGGAGAACAGTTACATTGACTCGAATGAAGAGAGGTGATGACACGTGCTCAAAGGCAGTGTGGGTCTGAGCGAAACCGCCACCACCATTTTGCAAGTAAGGACAGATTTTTAAAATGAAGACTACCCAACCCAAGTCCGCCCGATTCAATGGGAGAAGTAATGCGATCCCAAGAAACCCAAGAAAGTTTTTTTCCAGAAGATGAGCCCCCCCAAAAAAATTGCTTTCTAATTGATTCAAGTTTGGAAATAACACATACCGGGGCTTTGTACAGAGAGAAGTAGTAGGATGGGAGGCTGTCAAGCACGGATCGGATAAGTGTGATGCGACCACCAAGTGATAAGGACATTGACTTCCATTGTGAAAGGCGTTTTCAAAAGTTTGGATTACCGGGGTCCAGTTTCGTTTTGATTTTGGGTTATGATATTACCACTTTTTTGAATATTCTTACCATATTAATGCAAACTATACAAATATTAACTGCATAGTTGTGGTAAAATAATCAAAAATTGTGGTACTAAAATCAATTCCTTTTGATTTTAGTATGAAAATGATAAATGGATTATACATGACTACATGTTATGGTTTAAGGTTTTTAAATACGTTATTTATTAGTAGGATATGTAATTTTTCTTTTAATATTTTTGATTTTATTATGTCATCAATATTTGAGTATCTATGTTTTTTTTTCAACTTATCAAATCATTTATTTTAGGGTTAAGTTGTTGGGATTTCATTAACCGAATAACATAAAATGGGTCGGGTGACCAACCCGGTTTGAGTGACAAAACATTTTAATTTTACAAAACCAAATCAGAGTAAGCAGCAGAAGCGTGTTAATGAACCATTAGCAATTATTAAAAACACGTGTGGTATCATTAAGAGAAAACATTTAATAATTCTAACGTCCGGCTCAGAATCTCCATGCAATGCAATATAAGTAACTTAAAGTAAATACAAGAAAACTAACTACGTTGCGATAGACGAGTTCTTCCATGACGTGGAAAGTTCCAGAAACGAGATTCCAAAGTAGAAACCCTCCGTAAATGCGTACATGAACAATGTCTTAACCAATGATCTGCTAGACACCTTTAAGCTTACGACCGCAACCGAACGAAACCCTTTTTGACCACCTAGTGGTCGAATTTGACTCCCTCTAGTAGGGATGTCGAATTCGAACTCCTCCAAAGATGAGGAATTCGAAATCCTAATCAAACCACAAAAGGCAAGAAACCTTATTTAAAACCTAATTTAGATTTTAACTAAAAACCTAAATAATTAAACCTAAAACAATTTTGGGTTTTTGTTGTTTTTCTTTGGTGAGGATCGAACCACACAAAGGAGAGAATTCCTTTGTGTGTGTTTTTATGGTTTTCAAATAATGTGCAAGAATTAATGAGGGTTCTAGGGGTTTATATAGGCATAGTTTCCTAATTAGATTAGGAAACTAAAACCTTTAATTCCCCTATGGGAATTTCGATCCCCACCTCCAATCCCTTAGTGGATTTTCGGCCATGAGGCCTTAGAGGGGGGGGGGGGGGGGGGGGGGGGGGGGGGGGGGGGGGGGGGGGGGGGGGGGGGGGGGGGGGGGGGGGGGGGGGGGGGGGGGGGGGGGGGGGGGGGGGGGGTTTAGGGGGGAGGGGATAGACCGGACTTTCCATATATTTAATTAATCCATTATTAATTAAATTGGATTATTAACTAATTAATTATCCAACCCGTTAACCCTTTTAATTAATTAAACTTCTTTTAATTAATATATATATTTATCAATCAATTAAAGTAAACTTTAATTGATTTCTATAAATAATATTTGTCGGTTAATCCATTTATCGTTAATTAACACACGTTAATTTATAAACGGATAATTTAATTAAAATATTTAATTAAATGCGTAAATGATCAAATATCATTCCGTAGCTTTATGGTTAAACATTATAGATGTTTTATTGTGTATGACCCTACGGGCTCAAAGATCCGAAGTCATATGGTTAGTCGGGTCTACGAAAGTTCACACAATTTCAACACTCCGACTTGTGGACTTTTCGTAGATCCTTGTAACCATAATGACATACCTTGTTGCTAGCAATCCAAAGTATGCCCCCAAGGACCTATGAGGTTTGTTTTTCCAGAAAACCTTCCATCATCAACCCTATGACGGTTTCTTTAACCACTTTAAAGAATTTGATTCTTTATGCGTTCACTTACGCAAGTACATCCATATCCCATTCACTATTAATGATGCATTCCATTTTGGCACGAGGATAAAGTCAATTGCCAAATAGAATTTAAACCCTTTATGACTTTCTTGATAATAGCTGTTGGTGCATGTTTCTGAAAGCGGTACTTTTCTTGTTAATTCAAAACCTGCTTCTGTTCTTTTTGATTCGGGTGCAAATAGGTCTTTTGTGTCTAAATCCTTTGCCCCTAAGCTCGATAAAGTTACTACTCCCCTAGATTGTTCTATAGAAGTTGAAATTGCTAACGGTACTATTAGTGACATTCAAGAGGGTTATGATGATTGTTCCATTGAGATAGAAGGTCGTTCCTTTCCGGTTCAGCTATTGCCTACAACCCTTGCTGGGTTTGATGTGGTGATTGGCATGAACCAGTTATCTCAACATGATGCTAATATTTTGTGTTCCAAAAAGATGGTGCGTTTCTCTACTCCGGATGGTCACGTTATTTCAGTTTATGGGGATAAGAAGAAAGGGAGTTTAAAGATCATCAACATGATGAAAGCTCTCAAATGTATCCGACAGAATAAGAACCACTTCCTTGCTTATGTTATTGATGTACAAAAAGAAAAGTCTCCTATTACAGATGTTGATGTGGTTTCTGATTTTTCTGACGTCTTTCCTGATGATCTTCCCGGTATTCCTCCCGACCGTGAGGTCACTTTTCAGATTGATCTTGTACCCGGTGCTACTCCTGTTGCAAAAGCACCATATCGTTTGGCTCCTACAGAAATGAAAGAGCTTATGTCTCAGCTCCAAGAGCTACTTGACAAAGGTTTCGTACGTCCAAGTTCCTCGCCGTGGGGAGCTCCTGTTCCCTTTGTCAAAAAGAAAGATGGTTATATGCGTATGTCAATAGACTATCGTGAGCTTAATAAGTGAACGGTTAAGAATAAGTATCCTCTCCCACGCATTGATGATCTCTTTGATCAGCTCCATGGTGCTTCTTACTTCTCAAAGATCGATTTGCGGTCCGGCTATCATCAATTAAAAGTCAAAAAGGAAGATGTGGCCAAGACAGCTTTTCGTACACGTTATGGGCACTATGAGTTCCTTGTCATGCCGTTTGGGTTGACAAATGCTCCTGCCGCTTTTATGGATTTAATGAATCGGGTATGTCGCCCATTCTTAGATCATTTTGTGATTGTCTTCATTGACGATATTCTTATCTATTCTAAGTCTGAAGCTGAGCACCGTGAGCACTTAAGGGCCGTTCTTGAAGTTCTTAGGGAGAAAAAGTTATATGCAAAGTTCTCAAAGTGTGAATTCTGGCTTCGAGAAGTTCAATTTCTCGGGCATGTCATCTCATCTGAAGGTATTAAAGTTGATCCTTCAAAGATTGAAGCTGTCTCCAAATGGGAACAACCTAAGACACCTACGGAAATCAAAAGTTTTCTTGGCTTAGCGGGCTACTACCGAAGGTTCATTCAAGATTTCTCACGTATAGCTAAACCTATGACAGAGTTGACGAAAAAAGGGGTGAAGTTTGTGTGGACTGAAGCACAAGAAAAGGCATTTCAAATGTTAAAGACAAAGTTATGTGAAGCTCCTGTCCTCGCCTTACCTGAAGGTAGTGATGATCTAGTTGTCTATAGTGATGCTTCTATTTCAGGTTTGGGTTGTGTTCTTATGCAAAGGGACAAAGTCATTGCATATGCTTCACGTCAGTTGAAGCCTCATGAAAAGAACTACCCAACTCATGATTTAGAGTTAGCTGATGTGGTGTTTGCATTGAAGCTATGGAGGCATTACTATATGGCACTAAGTGTACATTGTACACCGATCATAAAAGTTTGCAATATGTGTTCACTCAAAAGGATATGAATGTAAGACAACGAAGATGGATGGAACTTCTGAAAGATTATGATTGTGAAATTAAGTATCATCCCGGTAAAGCTAATGTTGTTGCCGATGCATTAAGTCGAAAAGTGCAGAATTCTTCTTGTAAGTTGATGAGTATGGTTGTCCAAGCTAAGTCTGGGTTACTTGAACGAATCAAGGAAGCCCAAGCTAAAGCTCTTTTGAAAGAAAATGTTGATAAAGAAAGTATCGGCAAGAAGAAGCGACTTGCTATGGAAATGAATAGCCGTGGATTTCAGACCTATAAAGGCCGGATTTGGGTACCATTGCTTGATGGTAACCGTGAGCTAATTCTTGAAGAAGCTCATAGGTCTAGATATTCAGTACATCCCGGTATTACAAAGATGTATGCAGATTTAAAACCTCTTTATTGGTGGCCGAATATTAAAGGGGAAGTTGCACATTTTGTTGAAAGATGTTTGACTTGTGCCCGTGTTAAAGCTGATCACAAAAATCCTTATGGAATGTTGCAACAATTGGAGATTCCGGAATGGAAATGGGACCATATTACTATGGATTTTGTAACTAAGTTACCAAGGACACCAAGTGGTAATGACATGGTATGGGTTATTGTGGATAGATTATAGAAAAGTACTCATTTCATAGCGACACGACAGGATGTACCATTGACTAGGATGGCGCAGTTGTACATAAAAGAAATTGTCTCAAATCATGGTGTTCCTTTGTCTATTGTTTCAGATCGAGACACAAGGTATGTATCTAGCTTTTGGAAGAGTCTTCAGCGTGAGTTAGGTACTAGAGTAAATATGAGCACTGCTTATCATCCCCAAACTGATGGTAACGTGAGCTAATTCTTGAAGAAGCTCATAGGTCTAGATATTCAGTACATCCCGGTATTACAAAGATGTATGCAGATTTGAAGCCTCTTTATTGGTGGCCGAATATTAAAGGGGAAGTTGCACATTTTGTTGAAAGATGTTTGACTTGTGCCCGTGTTAAAGCTGATCACAAAAATCCTTATGGAATGTTGCAACAATTGGAGATTCCGGAATGGAAATGGGACTATATCACTATGGATTTTGTAACTAAGTTACCAAGGACACCAAGTGGTAATGACATGGTATGGGTTATTGTGGATAGATTATAGAAAAGTACTCATTTCATAGCGACACGACAGGATGTACCATTGACTAGGATGGCGCAGTTGTACATAAAAGAAATTGTCTCAAAGCATGGTGTTCCTTTGTCTATTGTTTCAGATCGAGACACAAGGTATGTATCTAGCTTTTGGAAGAGTCTTCAGCGTGAGTTAGGTACTAGAGTAAATATGAGCACTGCTTATCATCCCCAAACTGATGGTCAAAGTGAAAGAACGATTCAAACCTTAGAAGATATGCTAAGGGCTTGTGTTTTAGAGTATGGTGGTGCATGGGATGATCATTTGCGAATGATTGAGTTTACTTACAATAACATTTTTCATGCAAGTATAGGTATGCCACCGTTTGAAATGCTTTATGGAAGAAGATGTCGGACTCCAAGTTGTTGGTTGGAGCCCGGTGAGAAGCAGTTTACAGGACCTAAAATTATACAAATCACTGCTGATAAAGTCAACATTTCTAAAGAAGCCCTACGGGTAGCTAGAGAACGTCAGAAAACATATGCTGACAAGAAAAGAAGACCGGTTGAGTTTAAAGTTGGTGATATGGTGATGCTGAAAGTCTCTCATTGGAAAGGTGTGATACGTTTTGGAAAGAAAGGAAAGCTGAGTCCACGTTTCATTGGACCTTTTAAGATATTGAAGCGTATTAAAGATTTAGCTTATCAGTTGGAATTGCCTCCAGAGTTGGACGGAATTCACAACACATTTCATGTTTCATATTTGAGGAAATGCTTGGCGGAAGAATCTAGTGTCATTCCTATTAAAGATGTGAGTATTGATCCCATGAAGAGAATGATCGATGAACCATACTTGGAAGGAAGCAAAAGAAGCTCCGCCGAAAAGTGATTGATCTTGTGTTGATCAAATGGAAGCATAATCATGGTGAAAGTTTAACTTGGGAGACCGAGTCCGTGATGAAAGAGAAGTATCCTCATTTGTTCATTTCTGATGAGATTCCGGGGACGGAATCCTCTTAAGGGGGAGGTAATTGTAACATCCCAAACTTTTCGTGTTTGACTTGTTGACTATTCCGTTAGTTAACGTTAGCTTTCGTCAAGTTTATGTGCCTTAATTAGTTTATGTGTGATTAATGTGCTATATGTGTAAGGTTTTAATGCCTTAATGATTCATGTGTTAATGTATTTAAGATGATTAAATGTGCTTAAAGTGTTAGTAAGTATTCCCATTAGGTTATTTAAGCCTTAGATGTAAAGATGTGAAGTGAAGGGACTTGAATGTAAGTTTAGAAAAGTGTGTACAACAGGTTTAGGGGTAATTAGACCCTAATCCTTGTCATTAATCAGTTCCAAAAACACATTCTTCAAGCCCTAGGCCGCCCCTCCTCTCCTTGATCAATTCTTGTGCGATTTCATACGTTTTCGGGTGTGTTGATCAAGCCTTTTGCATCCTTTTTGTAATCTACAGGTAGTAAAGGTATAACAACATTGATTTTATGTCATTTCAATCAAATAATTAGTTTCATAACTGATCTAGGTCATTAGAGGATCAATTGATGTCGAAAACGCGTGTTTTGATCGATTCGGTGACCTAAAATGGTTGTTATTGTTTTGGAAATCAATTGGATGTTAAGGGTTGTTTTCATTGCATCATCATGGTCTTAAAATGTTGGATTTTAGGGTACAAAAGTCGTTCATAAGGTTTGGGATCGTTTGGGGTGTGTTTGGTTAAGTTTTGGAGGTTAAACAATGAGGTTTGTGCAGATTCGGGGTCAGTTGCGATGCAATGCCTAGGTTGCGACGCAACTAGAAAACAGTGACTTAAGTTGCGACGCAATTTGTTTATTGCGATGCAATAGCGACATAATTTTCAAATGGCCATAACTTTTGAACCGTAACTCCGTTTTTGACAAATAAGTTATCCACGGAATCGTGAGAGAGTCTACTTTCTAATAGTAATGCTTCCAAAAGATGATTATGATGTCAAGTTTCCTGAAAGGTTAAACTAGTGAGTGAATACCAAGTTCCGTCGAGTTATGTAAGCTCTACAAATGTTAAACGAACCTCCGATGCATCAAGCATTGTCATGGGTCATGTTTATAGGTAGTTAGACTTGAGTCATGACCATAAGTAAGTGGATACTTGTTAGCTCATTATGTTGTCTAATGATTATAGGTAGTCGGGAATACTTGCAAAGCTCGGTAACTTACGTTATCACTTGTTGTGCTCTTTAGCGAGGTAAGATAACATCTTTTGTCACCTGATGGTACAACAAAACCCGTTTTCATAAGTTAAACCTTCCAAATGTTTATGATGCTTAAAAGTAAGTTAAAGGGGGATTATGGGAGGTTGTTACGGGATATGTGGTTTATCAATTATGATGTATGATATGCATTTGCAAGTTGCAAAGGTAAGATGTAAGTCTTTATGAAATGAAATGTTGGCATGATATTGTTATACGATTATGAAATGATGAGGTGCTTATGTTATATGTTTGTATGCATGGCTTGAACACCTAGTCACTAGACTTACAATTAGGATTGCCATGTTCACGTGCACGTTAAGGGCCCTAAAGTAAAAGATGATTTATGTGATTAGTTTAGGTGAAAGTGTAGCCTAAGCTAATATGATTAAGAAGTCTCGAGCATATGTAAAGTCTTGTGTTAAGCTTAACCCGTGTTAGCTCCAAGGAGCTAGTGCGTATGTGGTCACGTGGTATGGGAATCTAGATACCTCCCGTGGCATAGTTACGTTTGATTATTCCGGGTGGAGTAACTAACCACCATTGCATAAAGGCATAAACGGTTTATTCAGTTGGAATGACATAAGTCTATTCCTTAACGACGCCGATGGACCACCTTATGGTTTACCCATCATGTCGGGTGTGAGGACTCCATGTATGGTCTATGACAGCCTGCAACCCCACATCCCTATGTAAGTGGCATAAGTCACTTAGCCTACGTCTAGGCAAAGAAATTAAAGTAAAGAAAAGAAAGAAAAGAAAGAAAGTAGGCACATTAGGTATAAGATGATCCTAATGTGATATGATTATGTGTGCAATGATTTATATGTATGTGATATTAACATTAAAAGATGATTTTGTTAATATATCTGAATTGGCAAATGTTTTCAATCTTATGTTATCTTACTTAGCTAATTTATTAGCTAACACTTGTTCTTTTGAATACGTTGTACCTTCAGGATAATCAAGCGTGAGCTAGGAAAGGATTAGCTCGGTGAGATGGGTAGAAGTAATAAAGAAGAATAGCATTAGACATTGAATGCTTAGACTTCACCTTTTAGCCTCATGTTTTGGCTACATTTCATTTATGATTTATGAACATGTAATAATGATGGCATTTATGTTGGTTCCATAACTTGGATTTCATTTATATTGTTTTGATGATGCACGTTAGTAACACCATTTTATAAAGGTACCATCCGGTTACGGATGGGGCAGTTTTAAAGTGATCCTTTTCCGCTACTTTTAACCACCGTTTGGCAAAGTTTTTGAAAATCCAATTTTTTAAATGACGGGTGTTACATTTTCTCGGCGACAAAAGAATTCTAGATGTGTGATGTATATTTATATATATTCAAGATCTTGTAATTTATCTTGTAATTACCGTTTGTCAATAATATTACCTTGGCATATATTGTTGATCATATTGGGATCCTTTTATGTTTATATGTTTGTTTATTATTTATGTTTTGCAGGTTCTTGACATGAATGTAGACATTACATGTAAAGAGTAATTAAGTTAATATTGTTTCTGCGTTTAACAGCAGTTGAAATATTAACTTAATGTACTTCCAAAGGGAAGTTAAGTTAATGTTGTTTCTGCGTATTAACAGCAGGAGAAACATTAACTTAATATACACTTCCAATAGGTAATATAAACAATGTTGTTTCTGCGTTCTACAACAGTAGAAACATTGGCTGAGTTAATGTTTTTTCTGCGTATCAACAGCAGTAGAAACATGGACTCAAATATTCCTAAGTGTCATTTGAGAGTTCTTGGGAACAAGCAAAAGTTTGCTTGTTCAGAAGAACACTCAAATGGTTTGAGAGTTTCTTGGGAACAAGAAAAAATTTGCTTGTTCAGTAGAACTCTCAAATGGTTTGAGAGTTTCTGTGGAACAAGCAAAAGCATGCTTGTCCATAAGAACTCTCAAACAGGCCAAACCCTAATGGGCTTTATGGGCTGACACAGGAACACGCAAATCCACATGGATTTGAGTGTTCTTCATTTGAGAGTTCTTGGGAACAAGCAAAAGTTTGCTTGTTCAGTAGAACACTCAAATGGTTTGAGAGTTTCTTGGGAACAAGCAAAAGTTTGCTTGTTCAGTAGAACACTCAAATGGTTTGAGAGTTTCTTGGGAACAAGCAAAAGTTTGCTTGTTCAGTAGAACACTCAAATGGTTTGAGAGTTTCTTGGGAACAAGCAAAAGTTTGCTTGTTCAGTAGAACACTCAAATGGTTTGAGAGTTTCTTGGGAACAAGAAAAAAGTTTGCTTGTTCAGAAGAACACTCAAATGGTTTGAGAGTTTCTTGGGAACAAGAAAAAGTTTGCTTGTTCAGAAGAACACTCAAATGGTTTGAGAGTTTCTTGGGAACAAGCAAAAGTTTGCTTGTTCAGTAGAACACTCAAATGGTTTGAGAGTTTCTTGGGAACAAGAAAAAATTTGCTTGTTCAGTAGAACACTCAAATGGTTTGAGAGTTTCTTGGGAACAAGCAAAAGTTTGCTTGTTCAGTAGAACACTCAAATGGTTTGAGAGTTTCTTGGGAACAAGCAAAAGTTTGCTTGTTCAGTAGAACACTCAAATGGTTTGAGAGTTTCTTGGGAACAAGAAAAAATTTGCTTGTTCAGTAGAACTCTCAAATGGTTTGAGAGTTTCTGTGGAACAAGCAAAAATTTGCTTGTTCAGTAGAACTCTCAAATGGTTTGAGAGTTTCTTGGGAACAAGCAAAAGTTTGCTTGTTCAGTAGAACTCTCAAATGGTTTGAGAGTTTCTTGGGAACAAGCAAAAGTTTGCTTGTTCAGTAGAACACTCAAATGGTTTGAGAGTTTCTTGGGAACAAGCAAAAGTTTGCTTGTTCAGTAGAACTCTCAAATGGTTTGAGAGTTTCTTGGGAACAAGCAAAAATTTGCTTGTTCAGAAGAACACTCAAATGGTTTGAGAGTTTCTTGGGAACAAGCAAAAGTTTGCTTGTTCAGTAGAACACTCAAATGGTTTGAGAGTTTCTTGGGAACAAGAAAAAGTTTGCTTGTTCAGTAGAACACTCAAATGGTTTGAGAGTTTCTTGGGAACAAGAAAAAATTTGCTTGTTCAGTAGAACTCTCAAATGGTTTGAGAGTTTCTCTGTTTTGCGTGTTTCTTACACTTTTGCTCGTTTCATTTGAGTGTTCCCAGTTTGCGTGTTCTTGTGCATTTGCGTGTTTTTTTGCGTGTTCTTAGGTGAAGATTGTTTTCGGGTTGGTTTGAAAGAAAGGTTCAAACTTGACGCCAAAATAAGACACATCTTTATCCTAAAACTGTTTTCTCAAGGTTTCATTGATCAAGTAACAATATCGGGTTCTAGATCTAAGAAAGATTGAAAAACAGCCATTTTGCGTGTTCTTATACAGTACTTTCTGTGTTCTTAGTACTGTACTTTGCGTGTTTCGATACATCCTAGATCTGCGTGTTCTTTAAGGTACTTTGCGTATTCTTGTGATTTGCGTGATCTAGTTTGAGTGTTCTTTAGTTTTGAGAGTTTCTCTGTTTTGCGTGTTTCTTACACTTTTGCTCGTTTCATTTGAGTGTTCCCAGTTTGCGTGTTCTTGTGCATTTGCGTGTTTATAAGTTAAACCACATACACAATGGCAGCAAATTATCTTAACCAATTGATACTAATGGACCATGAGACCGGTAAGGGTAATTCGCCACCCAAACTGATGATCATTGACCAATACTTTTCTTGGAAAGGTCGATTCGAATCCTTTATGCAATTCATGGATATTAGAATGTGGACTTGTATGACTGAAGGATATAGTGCCCAACATATGAGGACAGTGGTGTTAACAAAGTATATGCTTACCAAGATATGACTGGATCTAATAAAAAATTGTATGAGGCAGAGAAAAAGGCACTATCATGTTTAAAAATGTCATTGCCACAAGAAATATTATATTTATTTAATGGATTCAATACATCAAAAGAACTTTGGTTAGCATTAAAAAATCATTGTGAAGGGGATGAAACACTTAAAAAGAATCGTAGAGATCTTCTAAAGCATCAGTATAATGTATTTAATGGGTTAAGAATGAAAACTTAGATCAACTAATTACAAGGTATTATCATTTGTTAGCAGAGTTGCAAGCATTTGAGGTTACCTAATCTGAGGAGGAAAAAGTCGAGAAATTTTTGAGCTCCTTGCTGGAAAAGTGGAGTAATTACATTACTACTTTGCAGGAGAAAGCAAATTTCTCTGACATGTCCTTGACTCAGATAGTTGCTAAGTTTAGGGGACAGGAAATGAAACTAAAGAGGAGGGAAACAGGATATAATAATGCTCAGATTCCCGAGCTTTATTATGGTAGACCTACGATCAATGTAAGTCCAGGTTCCCCTGAAGGAAGCACAAGGGCATTCCTGAGTGAAGATGTTAACTTACAAAAGATCTCGTTTGACTCTGAGGGGAACATATGTCTTGTTTCAAGTCAGAGCGACAATTTAGGCAACCGTGGATATCCTACCTCCAGTGCTAGTTCCACCGTGCCTATAAGTGTCAAATGTGCGGAAAGTCACTTATCCGTTCTTGCGTCATTTGTGACATCATATGAACAGTTTATCCAAGGAAAGGTTCAAGATCTTAGTCTTATAGAGGAAGACTACGAACAAATTGATCCTTTGGACTTAGAAGAGATGGATTTGCAATGGCAAATGGCTATGCTAACTCTTCGGGCTAAACGGTTCCTATCAAGAACAGGGCGAAAGGTTGTGGGTTCCAAGCTTGGCTTTGATAAGTCAAAGATAAAGTGTTACAATTGCGAGGGCTTTGGACACTTTGCAAGGGAATGCCAGAGACCTAAGAAGGATGATAGGTCTATTGTGACTCGTCAGAACTTCAATCAAAATGGAACAGTACCTTCATCTTCTAACATCTCTAGATAAAAGTCATACTATGATGGGTCTAATGGAAAACAAGGCTTAATTGATCAAAGTAATTCAAGAGCCTTGGTTGTCCATCAACAAGACGGATCATATGACTAGAGTTCAAAAGTCAATGAAGAAGACAATGCTTATGTCGCTGAGGTTGATTCAGTATGTAGTATTGTTCCTTCGGATGAAACATCTTCTTTAGAATCAACAAACCCTACAAATGAAAATGTTCCGTTCACCTCACTTGAAAGATCTTCTTCAAAGGTTGAAGCATCAAGTATAGAAGATGGTGATAAATGTTCAAAGGGAGAAACTTCAAAGGGTGAAAATGTGAAAATTCCAGAAAACTTGGGAGTAAAGGATCTAGTTACTTTTATGATAGATTTACATGGCCCTGAGCAACGAATAGATTTTTCTTTGCACTCATTAATTGATGTGTGCAAGGATAATTTTAAAATATCTCAAACCGCATGTGAGTTATATCTAAGGGTTGATGATTTACAAAGAAGGATAGATGAGGATCAAGAGGAAAAATCTCTCTTGAGACAGCAAGTGAACATCTTGACTAGAAGAGAAAAAGATCTTTCAGACAAGATTAGACTTAATGAAAGAGAGAATGATTGTATAAGAAATGAGCTGAGGGAAATCACTCTTAGAAAACAATTGGGACAAGAGAATCATGACAAATTGAGTAATGAGTACTCTTCTCTACAAAAGGAACTACTCTCTGCTCAATCTGAGATTACAGACTTACATTCCAGAATTGACAAAATGAGAGATATTCGAATTATGATAAGTCATGCCTATGAAAGCATTAAAAATGGAAACTGTCATAATTTTGAACAAATCTCGAATAAAAGAATCACAATGTTGAGATCCCTCCTCCTATCAATCATATCTATGATCCTATCGTTAAAGTGAGTGATGATGACAAAAAGGTCTCTTCTGACGGGTTCAAAGAACAACAAAAGGAAGCCAGAATCTTCTAATCAAACCAAATACATTTATGATAAGGGTTCAATCACTCACTACACACTTAAAGGTAGTAGAAAAGTGTTCACTGAAATGAGTATTCCTTGGATAGTATTGAACCAAATCTAATTGATAAAGTTTGGGAAGTTGATGTGGATGGTTTTGGGCAGCAAAATAGACAAATCAGAAATGTGAATCCTAGGAGATTGTCATCAAAGAAGACTATTAGAAGTCCTCATTTTGTAAAATCAGGAACCGATCCAACTGCCCAATCAGAAATTGCTCCCAAACAATCTGCAAAATTGAAGTTACAAGAGATGACATTAAAAGATCAAAGTTCTCACACCTTGTCTGAACAAGATATGCATTCATCTTACCATGCTAAGGATAAAAGGCAGAGAATGAAAAATCTTGATAAGATCTCTTGCTTCATTTGCAGAGAAAAGGGACATGTGGCAAGTATGTGTCCACAAAAGGGTAACTCAAGCAGATTAAGTCAGTCTAATGACTCAAATGACAGAGATGTTGGAGATATGGATGTTCAGTTGAGAAAGAACAAGGGTAAACATATTGAAGAAAGGTCAACAAGTGTTTCACCTAAAAAACTTTCTCAAGGGAACTCACCCGCACGGAGTGGTTCACCTAGAAATTCCTCGAGTTATGTTGCTAAGGAACATGGAAAACCAAGAAGTGCATCTCCCAAGAAGCCTTCAAATGGTGGTCAAGTTCGTAGCAAGATTCCAAAGAGGAATCCCACTCCAAAACGAGAAGTCTTTAATCGTGTTGGTGAAGATGATACATGTTTTTATGATCGCTTCACAGGAACAGTAAAGATTGGTCATTCCTCAATGTTTCAGAAGCATAGTCCCAGGAGAAAGATTGAGTTATCTCCTGAGAGGGTGCCGAGAAACAAGAGACAGACTTTAAAATCCAGGACTCCCACTGAGAGTGATGGATATTGGACGAATGTCTCAGTGAAAGATAAGGATGGTAAATTAAAGTCTACTGAGGCTTGGGTGCTGTTTCGCAACTAGGCGCTTATCTTTCGTGCGAAGGACACAGTCAAGAAGGACCATGCATTTTCGGTGATCGGTGACTGAGTCCTAGGCACATTTTCATTAGATAACATATTGGGTTATCGAACTTTTATTGTAATTTCTTCATTGTAAATCATGGTGCAAGTCCCATGTATGTTATTTATAATTTGTTTATAAAGGAACGTATTTGGGAAAAACGAGTATATATAAAGTGTTACTTTATTTTATGCTTGTTAATAAATCATTTGCGATAGCATGATTATTCATATAATGGTTGTTATCCTATGATGAATATGCAAAGTTGATTTATTTATGATGGTTACACTAAGGACTTTGATCGATCACGTTTCGAGTTGCTAGTCCAGTTGACTGGAATGAGAAACCCTTAGTCACTATCTCTCAAGAACCATCATATATTCAGAAAATGCAACACAAAAATAGAATAATGGTTTAAGGGGGAGTCGTTACTGCAAGAGACATGACGAAAACATATGGCATTTAAGTTTACTCATTTGCTATATCCGATCTCTTCTGTAGTAATTAGTCCTTCTAGAACCAACTCAAATATGCCGTATTAAGCATGACTATTATAAGATTGGTTAGAGTAATTTTGATCCTAAAATTACTGTGATTGATTTTGTAACTTTATGCTCCGTAAGGTATATCGCAAGGACAGTATTAAGCATGACTATTATAAGATTTGTTAGAGTAATTTTGATCCAAAAATTACTGTGATCGATTTTATAACTTTATGCTCCGTAAGGTTTCTTGCTAATAATAAAAGGGTTCTATTGCACGAGAGATAATGCTAATTAGGGTATCTGGTTTTCAGGGGGACTTAGCTGTGTTCTTTGTGAACACTGAATAAGCGTGTGTCGTGATAAGGATGTAGTGTAACTCAAGACTCTAATTTGAGTGTGTTTGGTACACCTTGAATTAGGTCTTGCATGTAAATTGCTCGAAAGATTAAGTCTAATACTTAAGGTTTCGGTCAAAATAGGTCAAACGGAGTCATTCAGTTGATGTATTTGACAGATATTTTGATTTGCAATTTACTGTGAATAATTGAATAGAATATGCTTATTGTATGAGCTAACATGATGATTGCTTAGATTCTAATCTTAATTGGGAGAATCTATTGTTTGTTATCAGTTATATCTGTTTAAGTATTTTCGGGATCAATTATTTACTAGTGAGATGAAAACATTTTATTGTATGGATCTCATGAGTTTGATGATGTGGTTGCAGAATTATTTATCTTAACTGGATGTGGGTCAACCGTTAGGATAAAGGATCTCCAAAGTGTATGAAAATTGAGTCTATCCAGTCCGGAATGGAGAAAGCTCAAGCTTAAAGGTGAAGCAGAGTGCACTTACACATCAACAACTCATCTAAATTCAAACGAAGACGAAAATAAAGATGGAGAGATTGCTTATCATGTTATTCAATCTTATGTCTTTGATTTTTGTTGTATTTGAATTTACTGAACAGCATTGTTGTGTCCAATGTTTATTATTGTCAAATACTTAACAATGGTGTTATGTAGTTCATTAAATATTGACATATCGGGTAATGAGTCTATGTTGTAAAATTGTTTAAGTGGTGACAACTACCAAGAATTCCTTTATCGAGAAAAATACGAATAATTATAATACAAAATAGGTTTGTATTTGTCTTATCGTGTTCTCTAAAGAATTCTTTTCGTTAAATCATACCGAGTTCGAGAAAATTCTTGGTGAATTTTCAAAGTGTTAATCAAGTTCATGAAGATTGACTTTTTGGAAAATCAAGGTTCACATGAATCGAAAATTAGGCTAAGTGTTATATGCGTGTTTAGCCAAGTGGACATCATATGCGTGTTTTGCAAAAAAGGGCTCAATATGCGTGTTTGTCAAGTGGGCTTACTTTGCGTGTTTCACTGATGGGCCTCATATGCGTGTTGTGCAAAATGGGCCTCATATGCGTGTTTCAATGTCCGAATAGGGTTTGCGTGTTGTATTGGGTAGATATAGAATAATAATGCGCATTGAATGATTAAATTCAAATCATTTGCGTGTTCTTTATAAAACCCTCTCCATTTGCGCGTTCCCTGTTCGAGAACTGTTCACACTTCGATTCATAAGACTTGATTTTTAGTGTTTAATCACACAAGAAACACTTACATTAACATTTTTCGAACAAAGGTACTTGATTAACAACGTTTCTGGATCCAGATCTCATGTTTTATGATCAAATTTTTAGGGTCTTTATTTTCGAACTAAAAATCTCTAAATAGGAACATAAACATGTTATGGATGGAGAAATGGAACCTAAAAAACTAATAAATCAGACCTATAGGATGCTATTTATACCAGATTTAGGAGTTTTGGGGTTCAAACCAACTGGATTAAGTTTTGGGGTGTATGGGTCTGGTTTTGCGTGTTCATAGAACCCAGATGTTACCTTCAAAATTTTCCAGAATTTTGCGTGTTTGTGATGACGTCATCACAAAGAACACGCATATGACTGGTCAACTCCCTTTTACGAGTTCTTGTTGTCAAATACACCATTTTGCGTGTTTGTCACCATTTGTGTGTTGTGACACAGTATTCGCATTTCATGACTTAGAAAATTTTAAATTGAAAAGTTTTAATAAGTAAAATATGAAACATAGCACGTATTGACCAGTCAAACCGACACCATATGTGTGTAATGTCACCATATGTGGGTGTATAAGGAATTCGCCAATTCTAGGACTTCGAAAAATTTTCAAAAAGGGAAAATTTTAAAATGAGTCAAATTGGAAAGGACAATTGCCTTATAAAATTGGACTTTAGAAAATTTAAGAAAAACAATTCGTTTTGGTTAAATTTAGTAAAGTTCAATTTGTCGATTATTAAAACTAAAATTGTTTTGGAGGATTATGAAACAAATGATTTCACTATCTTGGAAAACATTAATGGTTTTAATTTCGACGTGTTTATTCGATGAAATTGGTGACGTTTTGGAGGGTTATGAAACAAATGGTTTTCTCTATCCTGGAAAATGTTAAGAATTTTGTGGTACAACTTATTTATCGATGGTTAAAGTTGATAACTTTTTCAGAGCCGGTGAAACTAAGAGTTTCAGGGGCTTAGAAAATGTTAGTAACTTTAAAGTTCGATTTTATGTGTTGCTGCTAATCTTATGTTTGTTGTTGTTTGTATCTTTTTGCAGATGGCTGAGAGACAGTTCCATAAAAATCATAATTATTTGATTAATTTGGATGTCCATCAGGAGAATGCAGCAGAGTTTGTTCCAATTCTGGAATTCTTCTAACGATCTAGAATTTGAAGGGTTCTCACTGCCAACCCGGTGATACGATTGACGTATCTTCGTCAATTCTGGGCATCTGCTAAATATATTGCTGGAGAAAATCAGAGGATTGAAGCCAGGGTGAATAATCAGGTCATCCAGTTTACTCCTCGGGATTTGGTCCAGATACTTGGATTGGGTACTGAATCCCAAGAGGGAGGAGCCAATGGTCCCATCACATACCCACTGGCACTACGATATGGAGTTTACAGAAGAATGGGTTATGTTGGTGATCCAAATCAAAACACCTTCACAAAGAACTGTATTCATGGGAAATGGAAGTTCTTTAGTCATGTGATTTTGGTTGCTCTTAGCAACAGGAAGTCAGGGTACGACAAGCTGAATGTCGAGACCCAGTCTCAGGTTGTCTCCCTTGTGCTGAACAAGCCGTATAGCTTTTCTCGTTTCTTCTTCAACGAGATTAGAAGGCAAATTGGTGCAGCTGCCAACGAGCGCTTCTTGATGTATCCTCGATTTATCATGATGATCATCTACGCTCGTCTGCCCAATCTACCACAGGTGGGTCCTGTCGAGCATGTAACTACCATGCTGAATCGCATATTTAGCGATAGTTACAAGTATAGAGGTCCACTCCCACCTCCAGCTCGACCGACAAACAGACATCTTTTTGGTGCAGTAATAAATCCGACATATGTAGCACCAGACAATGACGGATTTGCACATGATGGGTCTGATGTTGAAGGAAATTTTGCTGCAGCTCCACAGCAAGTTCCTCAACTACCACCTGCAGCACACCAAGTACAACAACAACAACAACAACAACCTCCCGTGCAACAACCCCCAATACATGCTGAAGCTGTTGATGATATGTTCTTCCAAGTAGGGTCAAGGAAATGCTGAAGATGTTGCGGAGGTTGCACAACAAATGTTAGAACCTGACGATGACATCCATCAGGTTCAACATTTTGACGCTCGTGCAGATCTAGAGGCAGAGATCGACGAGATGTTCGAGGATCATGAGGCCGATGATGAGGCAAGTAGTGATCCTCATGCCACTGCGAGCGATCAAGAGGAGAGCTCTGGTGATGATGATGATGGTCATGAGGACCCTCAGGAGAGAGCACGTAGGCTTTTGAAAGAAAAACGTGCTGCTCAATCTGAAAGGGAACTGAAGGCTGATGCAAATTTCCAGCCTGAGGAGGAGGAAGAAGAAGATAGTTCGCCTCAACCGCTCAAGAGGAGGAAGAGAGCTGGCGAAGGCACATCGGGCACACATGAGTCACCCAAACTTAGTGCAATGATGAGTGTGGCAGTTGAAGAGGGACTGGGGCATACGTCTGAGCATGTGCAGAGTGATACTGAGGAGGTAACTGCTAGACCTAGGGGAGCAGGTAAGGGATTGATGATGAGATCTGTAACACCCCAAGCCAAGGCTCAGAATATCACGGAAATCATATAGCACAAGGTGGGATTAATGTAGAACCTGAACTAAATGCAAATAAAGGATTCAGGGAATCCATACACTAAAAGAAACAAGTATCAAAATATAACAGAAGCAAGTAATCGTCAAGGTTTACAAAACGACATCGAAAGAATGCTATCAATCCTAAGTACAATGCAACATAAGGCAAATGGATCCTTGATCCATATAAGTCCAGTCCGGGTTCAACAGCAAGCAAACAATCAAGCTTCACGTCCTGGATAACCTGGTTACCTGAAAAGTGTACTAAGCATAGTCAACACAAGGTTGGTGAGTTCGTAGTAATGGTTCATAAAGAACCATCGCCAATAACCACAATATACAAGTAGAGGTGAAACATGACTTACAGTGAGCCTCTAAGTAACACAATATCGTCCACAATCAAAGTCACACAAACAAGTAAGCGTGTAATAAATGAGCACAACTGATGTAAATATCAATACATGTGCCTAAAAGCATAAACGGTCATAGTGCAATATCATATCGTAAATCGAACTCATAACAATCATGCCACAAATGCACCAAATAGGGTGTGCCTGCGTGTAAACCGCGTATATAAATAGGCCATGCTTGCGTGTGAACCGCGTGCGTGTGAACCGCGTAAAATATATATATGCTTGCGTGTGAACCGCGTATAAACATATATTAAGCTTGCGTGTGAACCGCGTAAAATATATATATGCTTGCGTGTGAACCGCGTATAAACATATATTAAGCTTGCGTGTGAACCGCGTAAAATATATATATGCTTGCGTGTGAACCGCGTACAAACACCAACCACAATTCACAATCGTCAACCATCAATAATTAACGCAAAATAAACTACACGCACATACACTTAGGAGGATTCTGCTTTCATCAAGTTCTAGATGCTTATATATAGGGTCACCCGCAGCCTTCCCACCACATCTAGAACTCTTTGAAGGCGTAACCGACTTCCATGTATGCACGTCCATCCTAAATAGTAATAATAATCATAATAATATATATATCTCAATCCTTTACTAGAATCAACCATAATTACATTGCACATACATTTCATACGACTTTACTTTTAAGGAATCATAGACGCTTATATATAGGGTCACCCGCAGCCTTCCCACCACATCTATAATTCACTAAAGGTATCGTCGTCTTCCCTGTATGTACAACTATCCTAATCACAATATCAAATCACTACAAGATCATATGGGGTAAAGCAACATCGCATAATAAATGAGTACGCGAATTATTAACGTCAGATCATGTATCGTACGTATGTAAGACCATGATGTATATCAAATGCGTATCAATAACGTCATCAATGCAACAATAAAAGTATGTTTGAGTGTGCACCGCACAAGTCAAGTATAACAAAGCGTATATGAACATCCCAACACATTCCCCAATATCCATCAATTACTCTAAACAACGCGTACATACACTTCGGAGGATTTTACTTTCATCGAGTTCTAGATGCTTATGTATAGGGTCATCCGCAGCCTTCCCACCACATCTAAAACCTTTTGAAAGTAAAACCGACCTCTATGTATACACTACTATCCTAATTTATTTAACAATATCACAATCTCATACAAACCCATCAAGCACTAAAGCAAAACTATCCATCATTCATCCAAGGTTACCAACAAGACGTTTTGTACGTGAGTAAAATCAAACAACACTAACAATCATTTACAAACACAATTAAACAAGTAATCACATAAGTTTACACTTTTCAGCCCGAATCTCAAGCGAGTAGGGAACTACGGAACTCACCTTGATTTCCAAGCAAAACGACAAGTTAATATCGAGTTATAAATGTCCAACGACCGCCACGAGCCCACAACCTATCAATATATATCATGGTGTCATCAAAATCAACTCTATAACCCTACACAAGTTGGTTAAGTAAGTTTGAGTCGCGCCAAAGTCCCACAACGCCTTAATGGCTCTCCCGAGTATGAACTATAACACTTTGACCCGACATTTTTAGAAATGGAAAAGGATTCAGATCAAAAGGACTTTACCATGAGAAAGTATACTCTCTCACGATTCCAACGATAGGTCATATGACTTATTTGGACTTACGGATCAAAAGTTATTAACGTTTGAAAACTGACGCGCAAAACCGAAGAAACTCGCGGCGCGAGGAACACGAGCTCGCGGCGCGAGGAGCAGGAAGCTCGCGGCGCGAGGATGGATGCGAGAAAAGTCACTGACCTCAACTGGACATGGGCTCGCGGCGCGAGGAGCAGGAGCTCGCGGCGCGACTGGGCTCAGACCTGGAGATTTTTGAGTACACAATGCGATCCAACTTCACCCAAACCCCATTTTCGATCCCCAAATCGTCTAGCGATGATCCAAGACTCATTTTGAAGCTTAAACAAACATGTTTTAACATAACTACACATAACCCAATCCACAATTTCAACCAAAACATCAAAATCACACCCGAATCCTTCAAACCCTAAATAAACCCTAATTTGACCCAAGATTAGTTTTAAGCCGATTTAGGACTTGTAAGTGTTCAAGATGACTAGAAATGCATAAACAAACATAAATAGAAGTAAATGGGATGAATTTGACTTACCAAAACCTTCACCTAGTCTCTAACCCGAATTTGACCCGAAATGGCTAGAAATCTTGCACTTTGAAACCCAAATTTTTGATATGTTGTTAAGATGAGGTTGATGATGAAAACCCCAAACAAAATCTTGCTTAATTCCCAATATATGAGATAGAAATCTAGAGAGAGAGAGAGGTATGTGTTTGTGTGTGTTTCTTGGAGGAGAAAAGAGAAAGAGGAGAGAAATGAAAGAGGGAAACAAGAGATAAGGAGAGGATTGGGTCTTGGGTGGCTGGTGGGTCGTGGACTACCCACGGGCCGACCCGTTTCTCTTCCCAAGCCAAGTTACAATCGTTAGGCATTTAAACACCGATCAAAACACATTATTGACCCGAATACGACACGTTGCCATTTAATTCACGAAACGACCCAAATAGCTTCCACATTGTCATTTAATCACCAAAACGACCCGAATACTTCATTAACCTGTATTGTTAGTCATATTACACGTAAAGTCAACGAGTCAAAATTCGCGGATGTTACAAGATCACCGGTTGAGCCATCAAGAACAAGAATCAGACTGTCAGCAACAGGGTCTGCATTCACATCTTTCACCAGTGCTGCTACAACATCAGTTCCACATAGTACAGTTACACTTCCGGTTGTTGGACCTTCTGCAACCCAACAACCACATGCATCCACAGTCAGACCGTCTGAGTCAAGACCGACTGTAACACAGACTATCTCTCCTTGACCATCGGTGATTTCTTCCAAACCTAGAAGCTCTAGATCCGATGATGATACTATATCAGGGTTGGAAAATCAAATGGCTGAAATGGGAGCTCTGGTTGCTGGCTTAACAGAGAATCTGTCTAAGCAGGAAGAATCACATCGTCAGGAGCTTGAAGAGTTGAAAGCGAAGAATGCTCAGCTTCGGACAAGGCATGAGGCTCTACAGACGATACAACCTGAGACATCTGAGCACCTAAAACAGATCGTCAAAAGATTGGAAAACCATAATGAGGTGATAAAGAGCCAGACTGCGGGTCTGACAAGCTTTGATGACGACTATGACCAGCTGAATGAGATTATTGAAAATCTTAAGTCTCAGGGGGAGATACAGCCTACCTGCAAGGATGATGCCCTTAGGAAGGAGAGAAGAGAGGACGAGGGAGATGATCCTAGCAGACAAAGAGAAGAGACTCAAAGATTTTCAATGGGCATAAGGATTGCCACATCTCAGGGGGAGCAAAGCCAGCCTGGTGCTGCTGGTACCTCTCGAGCCCCCACAGCTGAAGACAAAGGAAAAGGGAAAGCTCCTGCCGATGCTTGTCCCTCACCAACTGGAGATGTAGGTGTTGGTGTCCAGGAACGACCAACTGGAGGAGAAGGGGTTGGTCATCAGGAGGAATCAGCATCTGATGATGATACTGATAGTCTGCTTTCTGGAGATGATATTTTATCATCTGACTCTTCTGACACCTTGATTCTGAAAAACGAGATTTTTACAAAGTTCGGACACGATGACGTGGCATATCAAAATGCAATGGCCGACATGATCAAGCCAAAGGATCCAGGATCTCGGGCTGATCAAGAAAGATCTTGTAGAATTGCTGCAGGCAGAAGCAAGGAATCACTGACAGAGTCTGATTCTGATTTTGAGAAGGAGATTCATGTCAAAAGGAAGAAGAGGAGCAAGAGAAAGTAGATGACCTCTGAAGTTCCTGAAGAGGGTTTTTGGCCAGCACTTAGGAAGACAAACGAAGACTTGAAGGTCACATCTAGATGCTAATGTCAAGGGGGAGACTGTTGGTGCATGTTTCTCGGTGACAAAAGCATTCTAGATGTGTAATGTATATTTATATATATTCAAGTCTTGTAATTTATCTTGTAATTACCGTTTGTTAATAATATTACCTTGCATATATTGTTGATCATATTGGGATCCTTTTATGTTTATATGTTTGTTTATTATTTATGTTTTGCAGGTTCTTGACATGAATGTAGACATTACATGTAAAGAGTAATTAAGTTAATATTGTTTATGCGTTTAACAGCAGTTGAAATATTAACTTAATGTACTTCCAAAGGGAAGTTAAGTTAATGTTATTTCTGCGTATTAACAGCAGGAGAAACATTAACTTAATATACACTTCCAATAGGTAATATAAACAATGTTGTTTCTGCGTTCTACAGCAGTAGAAACATTGGTTGAGTTAATGTTGTTTCTGCGTATCAACAGCAGTAGAAACATGGACTCAAATATTCCTAAGTGTCATTTGAGAGTTCTTGGGAACAAGCAAAAGTTTGCTTGTTCAGTAGAACTCTCAAATGGTTTGAGAGTTTCTGTGGAACAAGCAAAAGCATGCTTGTCCATAAGAACTCTCAAACAGGCCAAACCCTAATGGGCTTTATGGGCTGACACAGGAACACGCAAATCCACATGGATTTGAGTGTTCTTGGCCCTTGCCTATAAATAGAGGGTGTGTGTTTGTGTGTTCTAAACAAGAGTGTAGAGAGAGAAACGAGCAAAACCTAGAGAGAGAAACTAAGAACACGCATAGTTGATCTTGTGGGTAGTACTCGACTCACGCACGAACCGCAAAACACACACCCGGTTTGGTTGGCTTGTAGACTTAGATTACCACGTTGGTTGGTAAGGTTCGTCCGGAAAGCCGCCTCACTATATTAACCAAATACGAGTGTTTATATTCACGCAAAAGATATATATATATATATATAGTGATATATATATATCATAAAAGGTAGATATAAAAACCGTGGGTTATCTCGAGGAATTCCGCACCTCGACATATCCTTAAGTCAATCTCGGTTCGATAGAAGAATAAGACCCGAGGGACTTACAATAGCATTCCGAACTATTCGCAGTATGGCCATACATTTCACTACTATATCAAGCTGTCATAGGCCGAGTTTACTATCAAACCACAATTGGGAGCGAATTCCTATTACTAAATGCATACGCCCTTTCCATATCTCACATTTACCCAAAGTAGCCCTACTGCGGCCGGTAAAGATATCCGGTTCGGAACTAAATCAAAGCAAATGATCGATATGGTCCAGGCCTACGCCTATGCATTTAACAAGTCAAAGGATACTCACGGATGGAATCACTTCGAGATTCACTTAATTGACTTATAATCCAAGAAGTGATCTCAGGGCGGGTCAGCCAATATTCGACTCATCGAACACTTGTGAGTAAGGCTCGTATCTCTCTTACGATTACCACTCTATATCACCCAAAAGCTAATAACCTTAGCTTCCAAGCCAATAGCAACCTTTCTCTCACAATTACCTTTCTTTCGCACTATCATTCCCATGTGTGCAACCGGTAATGGCAATTTAGAATGATCTCAAAACCATTCATGGATAAAATATACTAAATTGGAACGTGGTATGTATTGGACAATTTTACTCATCGAATACTCCCACAATAACTGTTCCGAATGTCCAGATTTTAACTTGACATTTCTAAACTTCTTTCAGATTTAGAAATCTAACGTTTTCGCTTAATCACAACCTAAGTTGTTCCCTTTATTGAAATTTGACTTAGATTCCTCAAAGTGGGATCCTTTCGTTGCAAAACGAAAAAGGAATCTTCTATCACAAAAGGGATATTAAAATAATTTTGTAGTAATAATGATACTTCAAGAAACTAACATTTCTCTACTCATGAGCATATTTAATTCTTAAATCAGTTTAAGATTTTATACTAGTCACACAATCTTGCACAACTTGCAAGAATCCATCAAATCCTATATTCGATCTTAATGACCTAGTTCTCTTTTAAGATAACCATCAAAACTTGCCTTGAAAAGGTAGTTTTAAGTATTACTTTAAGGATTTCTTATTAGTCATAAGACTGAATACAATAAATGTATAATTGCATAGTCTTATCCTTCATCAAGTCATAGACTTGATTTCAATGACTAAGCGTTTATCAAGACATTCATTAAAACTTTCCTCAAATAGGCAGTCTAGGTGTGTCTCAATATCTCCTCAATTTGCGTTCATTTACAATCTAAATCCTATGCTATGAATAACTCAATTAGACATCACATAACTAGTTTTGGCATTAAAACTTTTTAATCCATTTCAACCTTGTTTTACTAAGTTCAATTTGTCTTCAATCCAATCTAGCTTGGATAATGACATATAACTTTTCAAACCTTCAATTTATCGAGTTCTACTATTCGATAAATAATCTAATTTTGTAATCAACAATAAATGTTCAAGACATTCAACATTTCAATTACAATTTTATAGTAGGTTACTAGTAAAAGATGTTGTATTTTATTGTTATCAAAATCTCCCACTAATTCCTAGAACCATACCTTTCAAGTATGACACACTTGATAGAGAATTTAATCCCGAGTCTACTTCTCTCACTTACTCTTTGAATCGAGTATTTCAAGTAGTGACACTTGGTGGAGATTTTAACTCTCTATTTGTCCTTTAATATCACGAATCTTGCTTCATTCAACTTATCGAATTAAGCATCTCAAGTGGTGACACTTGTGAAGACAATGATTCTTATATTTAAGACAAATAATATTTAAAACAAAAACCCTTTTAGAAATACTAAAAGTTCATATTTTGGATTTCCTTTTGTAAATAACTTTATGTACGACTTTTATTTCACAAAACATTTTGCAAAATTGCCAAATGTTTTATTATTTCACAAATCATTTTGTGATCTTAATCTTTAGCTATAATTACTATAATTACATGCAAGATATATAAAATAAACATTAATCAAAACAACCAATTAATCAAGGAAGAATATAGATAAAAACCTAATAGATTCCAAACATAAAATATTCAAAATCTATACATTATCTCAAGAACAAAAATTAAAAGGGTAATAATGTTTTCAACTAAAAGATAATTTCAAAATGAATGCCGAAGCATTTATTTCAAGACTATCTTTCTCCTTCCAAATTTTCCTTTATTCTTTCTTCCTTGTCCGCCCCACGAAGGATAAGTCTCACGAAGCCATTCTTCAATCTTCTCACAACTATGAGCGTTGTGTGAATTACTTTTGCAGAATGTGCACAATGAATTTCTGTGGTAGGCCTCGGAATGAGTGCCTTTTCCGGTAAATTCATTTCAACACTAACCAACATTCTCTCAAGATCATATAGCGACTTGTGCTTGCAAGTCATAAAATAATTCATGGCGAAATGCGCAAAGTGTTGACTGAGTGAGTTAAGTATCAAGAGAACTTGCTCATCATGAGTAAGAGGCTGCCTAAAGGTTGCCAACTCATCGATGTATCCTCTCATAATCTTCACGTGATCCGATATCGATTTCTCCCTTTCCTTAAGGTATTCTCTTGCTTCTTTAAGAGTTCGACTCGCAATGACATTCACAGCACGTTGATTATCTCTAACAATCATTCCAAATAGACGATATACATTGCTACAACGAATGTTAAGAGCATAGCTATCATCAATGGAACTAACGACTGCACCCAGTGCATCATGATTAGCACGGTAACTTGCGTAAGCCTTATCAGAAAGCCCACCAAGCTCATCAATATCTTCAACAACCATGGAACGATCCTCTGTGAGTTGGCTGAAAAGTCCCTTGTACATAAGGTAGTTTTTCAACGCTTCATACCAAGTTGCAAAGCATCCCGGTATTAGCTTCTTTTGCATCAAGGTATTCTTATACCATTCAGCAATATCTGGCTCAATAATATCATTTAAAAGAACAAACTACAAAATAACGAAAACACAATTAATATCATCGACATTTATCCCTAATCATTAACTACCCACATTTCAATCATAAAATCAAAACATATTAATGAATTAAGGCTAAGACTCATTTAGACCCAACGACATATATATATCCACATCTCATATATTTGTATTTATTCGAAGATCTAATTATTTCAACTAAATAATTAACGGCTAGTTCTATTTAAAATATATAAATGAACCCATCACTTATTCATATTATATGGATATCGTTTTATAAAACATTTTATCAAAAATAGAAATATATCCATATTATGAACTAGTGAACTTTCCATTTATAATAACCTTCTTGACTTTTCTTATCAATAAAATTACTTAAGTATATATAACAACTATATATAATTTCTTATATATATATATATATATATATATATATATCTAAAACATCACCCTACGGCTAAACACTATGGCTTAGGACCGTCCAGTGCAACAGGGAGTGTAGCATGTAGGTGCTTCGACTTATAGGATGGCAAGACTACTTAAGTGGGTATATTAATTATTTGTTCTAATCAAATAATGCGCTAATAATTCTATCAACATCAATAAATGAATGGACTGAAACTACTAGCATTCCTATACGTGTTTTAAACCCTTTTTAAAAGACAGTTTATTTTCAACTTAGAAATGTTAATAAATTAACATCTCGTTAAACCACTTTTAACTTAGTCGAAAAATAGCGTCCATCTAGATAATTAGGGCATATTATTTAATATCGAAATTCTAATCTATCTTTAGAAACCATAATATTAAATTCATCCAATAACCGAGTCATTTCATTATCTAGATTTCCACTAACAAGTCTCTAACTTCCTATTTTACGTAAAGGCACATGCAATTAATGTTCTAATTCGTTAAACGACCAAGGCATCTAACAAGGCAAGACTAAAGTCCTAATTAAAACTTAATGCATGTCCTTAATCAATTAAAAGCACTTTTAATTTTCGTAAAATATAATCATTTCGAGTTTTCCCTTTTAAAACGATTTTAAAAAACTCAATGAGTTTTATTAAAAACAAAACTCTTTCCTTTTCTCGTATTTTAATTTTCAAATATATATTTTAGAGACACGCATTAAATCCTAATGCAAATATATATGAAACCAAAATACGTACAACAAGTAGTTTATGTAATCTAACAATTAAATCCGCATGCAATATATACAAACATATATATATAAACCTACTTATCGAAAAATAAATTGATCTTTTAAATAAACACAAATTTAAACAAAATACAAAATATATATATATAATATAAATTTTCGAAAATTTATATATAAAACATATATATATCCACATCTCATATATTTGTATTTATTCGAAGATCTAATTATTTCAACTAAATAATTAACGGCTAGTTCTATTTAAAATATATAAATGAACCCATCACTTATTCATATTATATGGATATCGTTTTATAAAACATTTTATCAAAAATAGAAATATATCCATATTATGAACTAGTGAACTTTCCATTTATAATAACCTTCTTGACTTTTCTTATCAATAAAATCACTTAAGTATATATAACAACTATATATAATTTCCTTATTTAAATTCATATATATAAATATATATATATATATAAAATATATATATATATATATATATATAAATATATATACATATATATAATACATATACGAAATTAAACGTAAGCGACTTTATTCAAGACTAAAAATCAAGGTAAGTACTTATACCATGCATGGACCGCTCTGATACCACTGTTGGGATTTCATTAACCGAATAACATAAAATGGGTCGGGTGACCGACCCGGTTTGAGTGACAAAACATTTTAATTTTACAAATCCAAATCAGAGTAAGCAGCGGAAGCGTGTTAATGAACCGTTAGCAATTATTAAAAACACGTGTGGTATCATTGAGAGAAAACATTTAATAATTCTAACGTCCGGCTCAGAATCTCCATGCAATGCAATATAAGTAACTTAAAGTAAATACAAGAAAACTAACCACGTTGCGATAGACGAGTTCCTCCATGATGTGGAAAGTTCCGGAAACGAGATTCCAAAGTAGAAACCCTCCGTAAGTGCGTACACGAACAATGTCTTAACCAAGGATCTGCTAGACACCTTTAAGCTTACGACCGCAACCGAACGAAACCCTTTTGACCACCTAGTGGTCGAATTCGACTCCCTCTAGTAGGGATGTCGAATTCGAACTCCTCCAAAGATGAGGAATTCGAAATCCTAATCAAACCACAAAAGGCAAGAAACCTTTTGCAAAAACTAATTTAGGTTTTAACTAAAAACCTAAATAATTAAACCTAAAACAATTTTGGATTTTTGTTGTTTTTCTTTGGTGAGGATCGAACCACACAAAGGAGAGAATTCCTTTGTGTGTGTTTTTATGGTTTTCAAATAATGTGCAAGAATTAATGAGGGTTCTAGGGGTTTATATAGGAATAGTTTCCTAATTAGATTAGGAAACTAAAACCCTTTAATTCCCCTATGGGAATTTCGATCCCCACCTCCAATCCCTTAGTGGATTTTCGGCCATGAGGCCTTAGAGGGGATGGACCGGACTTTCCATATATTTAATTAATCCATTATTAATTAAATTGGATTATTAACTAATTAATTATCCAACCCGTTAACCCTTTTAATTAATTAAACTTCTTTTAATTAATATATATATTTATCAATCAATTAAAGTAAACTTTAATTGATTTCTATAAATAATATTTGTCGGTTAATCCATTCATCGTTAATTAACACGCGTTAATTTATCATGGAACTTCACACTGTTTTCTTTGACAACTATATTATTCACTTACAAGTTTATAAAGAAATTAATAAAATAATTTTGTGTTATTGTGTTGTTTTTATAGATATTTTGGTTGTGTCTATATACGAGTATTAATTTAAACACCCGTAAACAAAATTATTTAAAACAACGCCATGCTTATTGTAACACCCCAACCTATATATTTACACCTAAATTGCCCTTATTATTTGGATTTTTTTAAAAAAATATATATATATATTTATTTAAATAGATTTGAACTAATTAGATAAAAATAATATAAAATATTATATTTATTTGAATTAGTTAATTTTGTAATATAATTTAAATATCTTTTGATTTTATGCTCCCATTATTAGATATTAATACATCCTTTTATAAAAGTTTCACATATTTATAAAAGAAAATAATTTGAACATAGGCTTTGTGATAAATATATAAGCTTTTAAAATAACAATTTTAATGCCAACAATTTTTTAATGCCAATATTGGTCAAAAATTTGTTGAATGATTGTTTTAAACAAGCGCACATCGTGCGGGTAAAAGATATATATATCTATATATTTATTAAAACAATAGGAATCCGAACGATTCTAGAGGCTCTACAACTCAAACCTATTTTATAAATTGCCACATAGGATTATAACCTATGTGGCATCCCCATATTTTTTTTACAATAATTTATCTTATATATTTATACTAGTGCTCAGACCCGTCCAATGGACGGGTAGTCTCAAAATATATTAATCAAAGCTAAAAAATTGGAATTCAAGTGTATTTAGATTAGCTAAGTCATATAAAACTTAATTAATACGAAAGCTAAAAAAGAAACATACGAAAATTAACTCCATATAAATATTGATTCTAGTTTACCCTTTTTTTTCAACTTTAATTAAATAAAAAATTTGCAGTTTCTTATATTCTAAAAGTGTAAACTATATAATTTGAAAAATACATACCAAATCATCAACAAAGACCATCTCGAACGTTCTGATTTTCTTCGGGTTGTTCCACTCCGGAACAGTCCATACATGCACAACACGGAGTCGTAGATGATGGTTAACATGTGTTGGTTTAAGCTCTTCAAGATGAACTAATGTGGTTTTATTTTTTGTTGTTGAAGAAGAAGCCATAACGAACCTATAATGGACAACAAACTAAATTAAACGAAATAATAATAACAATAACATAAGAATTAAATGTTAAATCATAATAATAATAATGATTAATATGAAGAAATTATATAAATTAAAAAAACCATGGTAGTCGAACAAAAAGTCGAACGTACCTTGCTAGTCGAACAAAAAGTAGAACGTAGGTAATTTTGTAGGTTTTTGGGTTTATATATATATATATATAGATAAATAATAATAATAATAATAAAGTTTTTTTTATTAAAACTAAAGGTCGGTCATAGATAAATAATATTAGAAAAAATAGATGATTAATGAGAAGAGAGTATTAGGCTCAAGGAGGGGGATTACGGGTGCCAAGTGTACCCCCAACCTCCTCTTTTAGTTATATTATAGATGATTAGAAAAAATAAAAGATAATATATTATATAAAAGGATAAAGATAAATACCAGATATAGAAAAGAAAATAAGGTGAAACAAATCTTTAGCCACAAAATAAATAAATAAAGTGAAAAAGTTGTTCGACATTATATTAGTTTTTTTTGGCAATATCATACAAAATATTAAAACTAAATACAAAATATTAAAATAATATAAAATTCTATATAAATCTTAGATAAAAATTAACAATATAATTAAATTAAATCTTACAATATAGGAAACGACTACTCATCATAGGTATGGACCAAAATTATCGGCCGAAATTTTGAAAAAGATATAAAAAACAACTCCAATGTTTTAATATTCTGATTTTTCTTTTTATACAACCGAAATTTTGTCATTAGTTATTAATTATTTATAGATATACAGACGAGCATGTTGGTAATTTGTGATGACTTCATAATTGTCATTAGTTATTTTTGAATACAGAGATCAACATCTTTATAATTTGAGATGGATGTATAATCGGTTAATGGGTGATGTGAGAAAATGGAACAAAGGATGGCCATAATAATCTAGGAATTAACCACAAATTATAACATAATCAATTTTTACAAAATTAATATATACAATAGTTATTTTCTATGTATTTAAGGGTTGTGATCATTTAAAAACTAAAATTTTCGTGAAAACTAAAATTTTCTTGAAAACTAAAATTTTCGTGAAAACTAGAAAACTGGCCAAAACACACTGTGATCTGAATTTAACACAATGTGTTTTTAATTTTTTTTTTAGAAAAACACATTGTGTTAAGTTCATATCACAATGTGTTTGAACAATTTTCTGATTTTCACGCGCTATCAAAAACACACTGTGATTTAAAACTTAACACAATGTGCTTTTAGATTAAACAATAAAAACACATTGTGTTTTTAAAAAACGCAATTAAAACACATTGTGTTAAATTAAGATCACAGTGTGTTTTGATCAGTTTTCACAGAAATTTTAGTTTTCAAACGAACATTTCACATGTATTTAAATAGTTATTAAAACCTATTTATGTATATTTTTTCCCTAAAAAAATTTATATGTATGTATTAAACAATTATTTTAACTACCGCACATCGTGCGGGTAAAATACCTAGTATATATATATATATAAGGCTATTGAAAAGCGCTCGCGTGGCGCTTTCTTAGTCCGCCACGTCAGCGTTTTCTTACATAGCATTACCAGGTTCATCCGAGTGACATGTCAGCAGCCATGTTTGCGACACATCATAAATCAATTTCCACGTAAGTATTTAAATGTAGATTTTTTAATGGTTTTAAAACTATTCAAAAATTAGGTGCATATGTGGAGTCGAATTTGCGATCTTCAAGAAGTAGGGAAGTGTGCCCAACCATTCCACCACCATTTATTTGATGACCTATTTACTATTTTAAAATACATATCTTGTAAGTCCCAACTCAATAGATGGTACTACCTGAAGACACCTCTATGTCGATGGTGGAGTTACTTTGCAATATAAACGTTGAACTGGAGACGACCAGTTACAGAGAGTATATACCAAGTTCTAGATAGATTACTTATTTAAGTGACAATAAGTAAAGAATAATGCAATAATACAAAATACTTGTAAAGTAAATTGGTGAGACAATATGTAATTTTCAAGTGTAATTTATTTATTAATAAATAAATTACAAACCAAGATAAAAAAAAAAAAAAAAAAAAAAAAAAAAAAAAAAAAAAAAAAAAAAAAAAAAAAAAAAAAAAAAAAAAAAAAAAAAAAAAAAAAAAAAAAAAAAAAAAAAAAAAAAAAAAAAAAAAAAAAAAAAAAAAAAAAAAAAAAAAAAAAAAAAAAAAAAAAAAAAAAAAAAAAAAAAAAAAAAAAAAAAAAAAAAAAAAAAAAAAAAAAAAAAAAAAAAAAAAAAAAAAAAAAAAAAAAAAAAAAAAAAAAAAAAAAAAAAAAAAAAAAAAAAAAAAAAAAAAAAAAAAAAAAAAAAAAAAAAAAAAAAAAAAAAAAAAAAAAAAAAAAAAAAAAAAAAAAAAAAAAAAAAAAAAAAAAAAAAAAAAAAAAAAAAAAAAAAAAAAAAAAAAAAAAAAAAAAAAAAAAAAAAAAAAAAAAAAAAAAAAAAAAAAAAAAAAAAAAAAAAAAAAAAAAAAAAAAAAAAAAAAAAAAAAAAAAAAAAAAAAAAAAAAAAAAAAAAAAAAAAAAAAAAAAAAAAAAAAAAAAAAAAAAAAAAAAAAAAAAAAAAAAAAAAAAAAAAAAAAAAAAAAAAAAAAAAAAAAAAAAAAAAAAAAAAAAAAAAAAAAAAAAAAAAAAAAAAAAAAAAAAAAAAAAAAAAAAAAAAAAAAAAAAAAAAAAAAAAAAAAAAAAAAAAAAAAAAAAAAAAAAAAAAAAAAAAAAAAAAAAAAAAAAAAAAAAAAAAAAAAAAAAAAAAAAAAAAAAAAAAAAAAAAAAAAAAAAAAAAAAAAAAAAAAAAAAAAAAAAAAAAAAAAAAAAAAAAAAAAAAAAAAAAAAAAAAAAAAAAAAAAAAAAAAAAAAAAAAAAAAAAAAAAAAAAAAAAAAAAAAAAAAAAAAAAAAAAAAAAAAAAAAAAAAAAAAAAAAAAAAAAAAAAAAAAAAAAAAAAAAAAAAAAAAAAAAAAAAAAAAAAAAAAAAAAAAAAAAAAAAAAAAAAAAAAAAAAAAAAAAAAAAAAAAAAAAAAAAAAAAAAAAAAAAAAAAAAAAAAAAAAAAAAAAAAAAAAAAAAAAAAAAAAAAAAAAAAAAAAAAAAAAAAAAAAAAAAAAAAAAAAAAAAAAAAAAAAAAAAAAAAATAACACACGAATGAAAAAATAAAAAGAAACTATATATATAATAAAAAAAAAACACAAAACTGATAAAAAAAAAAAAAAAAAAAAAAAACTAAGAATGAAAAGAAACAGTAATTTAAAACAAATACTAGTTTGGTATCTCCGATCACATGTAATATGACAATTATTATCCTATCTATTGCGAGTCTGTTGGAAAACTTATTCACGGTTCAGATTCTCCCTAAATTCTTTTCGCCTATTTAGTAAAGTTGCAGTATAAAGCAACTTTACTCAACCAGCTTTATGTACCTTTTTGTACTTAAATAATAAGATAAATCTTATTATCCGGGTAAAAGCACATAAAGCATAAAAGTCAATTCCTCGTAATCAGTGTAAAGCTTTGTAAGAGCTTTCCACTGACGGTCTCCAGTTTGTAACTGACTAGAATGTCAACTGGGCTTCGCTGCCATTGTCATTCTCTATCTTCTACTTGTTGTCTTCGACTCCAACTGGAAGGATTCTTCAACTGGTCAATTCTCAACTGGAGGAAGTCTTCAGTTGCGTTAACTGTACGATGCAACTGGACTTCAATATATTTCTGGACAAATCTTCTTGGTCTCCAGGTGCAACTGGAGACTGGCCAGTTTCAGTGAAACTGGTCCTAACATATCTATTTAATATCAACGGCTGTACAAAAGGAAATCAAAAATGATTTTTAAAATGTAATAAAACACTGGTTTTAAATTTATAAATTGAGTTGTACAAGTAATTACCTCAAACTAAAACACAATAACGAGCAGAGAACCCGGTCAAGTGTAGTATAGTAAGTGATAAGTACAAGATCATTCGCAGGGACGCTTGCACTACTTAGTCTAATAATATGTGTAATTTTAGTGGTTGTGGGTTGTCACGATTTCCTATTTAAACTACTAAAAACAATTAAAAGTAAATAGAAGGTCGCAATCGCTTGGTCTAGCGAGAAGCCTCTTTTAGTCTAGAAACTAAAATAGAAAAGCAGAAACAGTAATTTAAAACAAATACTAGTTTGGTATCTCCGATCACATGTAATATGACAATTATTATCCTATCTATTGCGAGTCTGTTGGAAAACTTATTCACGGTTCAGATTCTCCCTAAATTCTTTTCGCCTATTTAGTAATGTTGTCGCTAGACTCACACTACCCTTTAAACAGATTCTCGTTAGATTCACTGTTTAAGCATTATTATCTAAGTTTGTGTTACTGATTCTTCTTTAACTATACTCAGCTCTTAAGCCATGACTGTGTATTAATTCTCTCCGGTGGTCATAGTGCACGTTTCCATGTCACTAGATCGCGTCTGACATTGTTAAGCATCTTGTTCAACTTATTTTAATTATTATGGTTCTGGATCCGTCCGCTAGGACTGAATCACCTTTTACAACTAATTATAGACCGGTTAGTGTTTTCCATCCTAAGTGTATTAGTCCTAGTGAATGATTATAGACCGATCATCAAAAATAAACCAATACATCAAGATATAGAACCATATAAAGAAATCATTAACCATGGATCTACGACAAACAGTAATCATAATCCAACATATCTAACAATTAAAATAAGATAAATAAAAGTCTACATGATCACATCAATCCAAACAAGTATTCAGCCTATTAGCCAGACATTATTAAAGGAATCACAAAGTCTAAAAAGATGAAAGACATTGTTTACCAAAAATAATACTAAAGAAAGATGAAGATCTAGGTTGAAGATGAAGATCAAGAGGTGTTAGAATCTCCAAATCCTCTTAAATGACTGCAACTTTCGACTTAGAGTTTGTGTGTGGCGTCTGTGACTAAAAATCTGCTCTCCTTAGGGTTTGAGGATTTATTCTTCTATTTATAAGGTGGTAAGTAGATTTATAAGGTTGTAAGTCGGTTCTGGTTTCGGGCCGCCCAGCGGCGCTGGGAGCTACTGTTTAGGTGCCAACGACGCTGACATGGGTAGCCAGCGGCGCTCGTAGCTCCTGCCGCTCCAGATATTCTTCGATTGACTCTCTTCTTGCCTTCTTGTGTCTTGTAACTTCCATTGACCTTCATGTTGAGTTGATAGATGTCATTCACCCTCGTTCGCATCTTCCGTGAACCTGCGTTAACATTGAATCCATTAAGTACCAAAAGTTCACACTTATAAACTCATTTTGACATTAAAATGTGACCAAATGGTGGGGGAAATTATCACAAAATGAACGCTCATCAGTGTCTCACATGGAACAAGAAACGATTTTTCATTTTCAATTGTCGCACGTTTAATGGGTGTAAAATATTTATTAATTTTTCTTTATTATTAATTTTTAAGAATGTAAAAAGACTTTTCTATAAATAAAATATAGATAAAATTTTATTAATACATTTAAATCTAAGAAAAAAAATACTATTTTAAATTTTAGTATTATAAAAGATATCCTAATTTACTTGATGGAATGGGTTTTAAAACAAATAGGGATAAATTAATATAATTTGATATTTTAAGCCTTTAAAAATAGAAAACGAAAAATGAAAATAATAATAGTAAAATATATTTTTAAGTTTATCATTAAAAGGTAAAAAATGGTAATTTTTTTTATAAAAACTATGATTTGACCACGTAATTTGGTTTCATGCTTTTTTAAAAAACAAAAGTGAAAAACAAGAAGTGTTTTTTTTAAATAAACACCACCTAGAATTTTTAAAATTTAAAAATAAAAACTGAAAAGTGAAAAATAAATTAAAAAACTATTTTTAAATTTCTCATTGAAAAGTAAAAATATAGTAAAAAAAATTTAGAAACTATGATTTGACCGCGTAATTTGGTTTTATGTATTCTTTGAAAACAAAAATGAAAAATAAAAGGTGCTTTTATCGACTAAACATCCCCTGGAATTTTTAAAAATTGAAAATTAAAAATAGAAAATGTGAAAAACAATAAAATAAAAATGTTTCGAATATTTAATTAAGTTTTTCATTAGTTAAAAACCTTTGTTTTATGTTCTCTTGAAAACTATTATTTAAATTGTTGCCTATGTTTTCTTGAAAAACAAAAATAAAATACAAATAGGTGTTTTCCACAACGAAACGCGTTTTAGTAAGCCAACAAAAGATACTTAAACTCATTAAATAATAATATTGTATAAGGTAATTAAACTAAAACGTATCTGTAACACCCGTGAATTTTGACCGTTGACTTTTGTGTAATTTGACTAACAAACTTATTGAATGAAGTAATTTGGGCCCATTTATGATTTTATGACTATGTGGTATGTTAGTCGAGTCGTTAATTTGTTGTTTTGCGTTTAGTAGTGTAATCGATTGTTTTATGGCTTGTGGGAGAAACGGGTCGGCCCGTGGGTAGTCCATGACCCACCAGCCCCAATGACCCATTTTCCCCCCCTTATCCTTTCTTTCCTTCTCATTCTATCTATCTATCTCCATCCTCTTTCTCTCTTTCTCTCTAGAACTAAGCAAAAGAACCACTTAAATCTTCACCCCATTCTTGCATCAACTTAGTGATTAGAACTCTTGTAACACAAGAATCTTAGCCATCTTAACCTCGTTTGCTTCATATCGAAGAATCAAAGTCAAGTTCTTACCATTTTATCCATTTGACCTAATTTCGGGTTCTAGCTCAAGGAGACGTTTTGGTAAGTCAAATTCATCCCATTTACTTCTATTTATACTTGTTCAAATATTTCTAGTCGTTTTTATGGGATTTCAAGACATGTTTATGGTAAAAATGGAAATTAGGGTTAGGGTTAGGGTTAGGGTTTGAATGATTTGTGAGTGATTTTGATGTTTTGGTCGGAATTGTGGGTTGGGTTATGTGTATTTATGTTCAATGATGCTAAGTTATGCTTCAAAGCAGGTTAAAAGTCTTTACAAATCGATTTGGGTTGGTTTGGGTCGATTTTGGGGGTTTTGGGTTCGTGTTGCTTGTTGAAGCTGCTGGTGCTGGCTGCAGAAGGTGGTCACTGCGGCGCAGTGAGCTCACCTTTGCTCACTGCGGCGCAGTGCTTTTCTACTGGTTCTGGGCCAGTTTAGCCACTGCGGCGCAGTGGGCATAGTTCTTGCCCACTGCGGCGCATTGCCACTGCGGCGCAGTGCATTGTTTCTGGTCCTCGTCCAGTTTAGCCACTGCGGCGCAGTGGGCATAGTTCTGCTCCACTGCGGCGCAGTGGATAGTCACTGTGATTTTTATGTGTGTTGAATTTCAAATTGTTGAGGTTGTATAATTGACATTCCAGTATATTGTTGTATAATTATAGGTTGTGGTGGTGTGGACCCTTTTACCCGTTTGTAATCTTTTACTAACTTCTTTGCCGATCAAGGTGAGTTTCGTATCTCCCTACCCGCTTGGGATTCGGGCTGAAAAGTGTAAACCTGGCGTGTTTACTTGTATTTATTGATGTATTGTTTGTTTGACTGATTGTTGGATTGATGTGACGTATCTTTTCGTTTGATTGACTTGGGTTGTGTTTTCGTTAAGTATTACTTATACATTAGGATAGACGTACATACATGGAAGTCGGTTATGCCTTCCTTTGGGTTTTAGATGTGGTGGGAAGGCTGCGGGTGACCCTATACATAAGCATCTGGGACTTGAAGAAAGTAGAATCCTCTGAAGTATATGTACGTATAGTTGGTTTATATTGTGATTAGTGGCTCATGTTTTGTTGATTATTGATCGTTGGCTTGTGGTTATCATACATTGATTCTGGGTTATGTTTGAGGAATATTGATTGTTGGCACAGGTTATCGTATATTGGTTGTTGGTTTATGAAGTATGCATTTACATTTGTTTGTAAGCATTGCATACATTATTGTTGGACCCTCGGCAGGGGATTGCCAGCATCCTGGTGCATAGATGTATGCACCCATTTTGGATGTAGACCTGACCCCGAGTATATAGACATATATATCTCGATGTTTTTGAGATACAGCCTTGTCCATTGCGATGGCAGAAGGGTATCGTTGCATACGTGATTGAAGGTCACGCTTGGGATAGGCATATTTGCTTATTCATACATTTGGCACTTGCATTGATACATACATCATTTGTGCATCCTCATTACACTCTCATTTCTTTTGTGTAATCTTGTTGTTGGACGATATTGTGTTGCTTAGAGGCTCGCTGTAAGTCATGTCTAGCCTCTATTCTTATATTGTGATTATTGATGTTGGTTCTTTACGAACCATTTCTACGAACTCACCAACCTTGTGTTGACTATGCTTAGTACACTTTTCAGGTAATCAGGTTCTCCCCGGACGTGGTGTTTAGTTGCTTGCTTGCTGTCTAACCC